>OX387428.1:13048037-13539241 GCA_947563755.1 Lochmaea crataegi
AAATTTTCGAAAATCCACTTTTCGAAACAAAAAATACTCATATCTCGACAAATAGGAAAGATAGAACGTTCTAGTCTTCACCAATCGATAGAGGGGACAATTTTACATATTTAGGTGAATTTTGAGTCAATATTTCCAAGGATTATGGGAGTTAAAAAAAAATCAATTGTATCGCAAAATATTTCCATAGCTACCCCCTTTGTTCTAAATTTTCGACAAAAAATTATAAAAAATGCAAAAATTCGTAAAGAGGGGTTTTTTTGGCCAAAAAAATCGACTGGCACAATCGGTTTTGTGATAAAATCATTATTTCGCCTTCAAATAGAGTCATGAAATTTCGAAAATCCACTTTTCAAAACAAAAAATACTCATAACTCGACAAATAGGAAAGATAGAAGGTTCTAGTCTTCACCAATCGATAGAGGGGACAATTTTACATATTTAAGTGAATTTTGAGTCGATATTGCCAAGGATTAAGGGAGTTAGAAAAAAGCAATTTGTTTCTCGAAATATTTTCGACAAAAAAATTGTAAAAAATGCTAAGAATTCGTAAAGAGGGTTTTTTTTGGCCAAAAAATTGACTGGCACAATTAGTTTTGTGATAAAATCATTATTTCGCCTTCAAATAGAGTCATGAAATTTTCGAAAATCCACTTTTCAAACAAAAAATACTCATGCCTCGACAAATAGGAAAGATAGAACGTTCTAGTCTTCACCAATCGATAGAGGGAACAGTTTTACATATTTTAGTGAATTTTGAGTCCATATTTCCAAGGATTATGGGAGTTAGAAAAAATCAATTTGTATCGCAAAATATTTCCATAGCTACCACCTTTGTTCTAAATTTCGACAAAAAAATATAAAAAATGCTCAAAATTCGTAAAGAGGGGTTTTTTTGGCCAAAAAATCGACCTGGCACAATCAGTTTTGTGATAAAATCATTATTTCGCCTTCAAATAGAGTCATGAAATTTTCGAAAATCCACTTTTCAAAACAAAAAATACTCATGCCTCGACAAATAGGAAAGATTGAACGTTCTAGTCTTCACCAATCGATAGAGGGAACAGTTTTGCATATTTTAGTGAATTTTGAGTCCATATTTCCAAGGATTATGGGAGTTAGAAAAAATCAATTTGTATCGCAAAATATTTCCATAGCTACCTCCTTTGTTCTAAATTTTCGACAAAAAAATTATAAAAAATGCCAAAAAATTCGTAAAGAGGGGTTTTTTGGGCCGGAAAATCGACTGGCATAATCAGTTTTTTGATAAAATCAATATTTTCGCCTTCAAATAGAGTCATGAAATTTTCGAAAATCCACTTTTCAAAACAAAAATTACTCATAACTCGACTAATAGTGAAATATAGAACGTTCTAGTCTTCACCCAATCGATAGAGGGGACAATTTTACATATTTTAGTGAATTTTGAGTCTATATTTCCAAGGATTATGGGAGTTAGAAAAAATCAATTTGTATCGCAAAATATTTCCATAGCTACCCCCTTTGTTCTAAATTTTCGACAAAAAAATTATAAAAAATGCTAAAAATTCGTAAGAGGGGTATTTTTGGCCAAAAAATCGACTGGCACAATCAGTTTTGTGATAAATCATTATTTCGCCTTCAAATAGAGTCATGAAATTTTCGAAAATCCACTTTTCAAAACAAAAAATACTCATGCCTCAGACAAATAGGAAAGATAGAACGTTCTAGTCTTCACCAATCGATAGAGGGAACAGTTTTACATATTTTAGTGAATTTTGAGTCCATATTTCCAAGGATTATGGGAGTTAGAAAAAATCAATTTGTATCGCAAAATATTTCCATAGCTACCACCTTTGTTCTAAATTTTCGACAAAAAAATTATAAAAAATGCTCAAAATTCGTAAAGAGGGGGTTTTTTGGCCAAAAAATCGACTGGCACAATCAGTTTTGTGATAAAATCATTATTTCGCCTTCAAATAGAGTCATGAAATTTTCGAAAATCCACTTTTCAAAACAAAAAATACTCATGCCTCGACAAATAGGAAAGATAGAACGTTCTAGTCTTCACCAATCGGATAGAGGGAACAGTTTTACATATTTTAGTGAATTTTGAGTCCATATTTCCAAGGATTATGGGAGTTAGAAAAAATCAATTCGTATCGCAAAATATTTCCATAGCTACCTCCTTTGTTCTAAATTTTCGACAAAAAATTATAAAAATGCCAAAAATTCGTAAAGAGGGGTTTTTTGGGCCGGAAAATCGACTGGCATAATCAGTTTTTTGATAAAATCAATATTTCGCCTTCAAATAGAGTCATGAAATTTTCGAAAATCCACTTTTCAAAACAAAAATTACTCATAACTCGACTAATAGGAAATATAGAACGTTCTAGTCTTCACCAATCGATAGAGGGGACAATTTTACATATTTTAGTGAATTTTGAGTCTATATTTCCAAGGATTATGGGAGTTAGAAAAAATCAATTTGTATCGCAAAATATTTCCATAGCTACCCCCTTTGTTCTAAATTTTCGACAAAAAAATTATAAAAAATGCTAAAAATTCGTAAAGAGGGGTATTTTTGGCCAAAAAATCGACTGGCACAATCAGTTTTGTGATAAAATCATTATTTCGCCTTCAAATAGAGTCATGAAATTTTCGAAAATCCACTTTTCAAAACAAAAAATACTCATGCCTCGACAAATAGGAAAGATAGAACGTTCTAGTCTTCACCAATCGATAGAGGGGACAATTTTACATACGTTAGTGAATTTTGAGTCCATATTTCCAAGGATTATGGGAGTTAGAAAAAATCAATTTGTATCGCAAAATATTTCCATAGCTACCCCCTTTGTTCTAAATTTTCGACAAAAAAATTATAAAAAATGCAAAAAATTCGTAAAGAGGGGTTTTTTTGGCCAAAAAATCGACTGGCACAATCGGTTTTGTGATAAAATCATTATTTCGCCTTCAAATAGAGTCATGAAATTTTCGAAAATCCACTTTTCAAAACAAAAAATACTCATAACTCGACAAATAGGAAAGATAGAAGGTTCTAGTCTTCACCAATCGATAGAGGGGACAATTTTACATATTTAAGTGAATTTTGAGTCGATATTGCCAAGGATTAAGGGAGTTAGAAAAAAGCAATTTGTTTCTCGAAATATTTTCGACAAAAAAATTGTAAAAAATGCTAAGAATTCGTAAAGAGGGGTTTTTTTGGCCAAAAAATTGACTGGCACAATTAGTTTTGTGATAAAATCATTATTTCGCCTTCAAATAGAGTCATGAAATTTTCGAAAATCCACTTTTCAAAACAAAAAATACTCATGCCTCGACAAATAGGAAAGATAGAACGTTCTAGTCTTCACCAATCGATAGAGGGAACAGTTTTACATATTTTAGTGAATTTTGAGTCCATATTTCCAAGGATTATGGGAGTTAGAAAAAATCAATTTGTATCGCAAAATATTTCCATAGCTACCACCTTTGTTCTAAATTTTCGACAAAAAAATTATAAAAAATGCTCAAAATTCGTAAAGAGGGGTTTTTTGGCCAAAAAATCGACTGGCACAATCAGTTTTGTGATAAAATCATTATTTCGCCTTCAAATAGAGTCATGAAATTTTCGAAAATCCACTTTTCAAAACAAAAAATACTCATGCCTCGACAAATAGGAAAGATAGAACGTTCTAGTCTTCACCAATCGATAGAGGGAACAGTTTTGCATATTTTAGTGAATTTTGAGTCCATATTTCCAAGGATTATGGGAGTTAGAAAAAATCAATTTGTATCGCAAAATATTTCCATAGCTACCTCCTTTGTTCTAAATTTTCGACAAAAAAATTATAAAAAATGCCAAAAATTCGTAAAGAGGGGTTTTTTGGGCCGGAAAATCGACTGGCATAATCAGTTTTTTGATAAAATCAATATTTCGCCTTCAAATAGAGTCATGAAATTTTCGAAAATCCACTTTTCAAAACAAAAATTACTCATAACTCGACTAATAGGAAATATAGAACGTTCTAGTCTTCACCAATCGATAGAGGGGACAATTTTACATATTTTAGTGAATTTTGAGTCTATATTTCCAAGGATTATGGGAGTTAGAAAAAATCAATTTGTATCGCAAAATATTTCCATAGCTACCCCCTTTGTTCTAAATTTTCGACAAAAAAATTATAAAAAATGCTAAAAATTCGTAAAGAGGGGTATTTTTGGCCAAAAAATCGACTGGCACAATCAGTTTTGTGATAAAATCATTATTTCGCCTTCAAATAGAGTCATGAAATTTTCGAAAATCCACTTTTCAAAACAAAAAATACTCATGCCTCGACAAATAGGAAAGATAGAACGTTCTAGTCTTCACCAATCGATAGAGGGAACAGTTTTACATATTTTAGTGAATTTTGAGTCCATATTTCCAAGGATTATGGGAGTTAGAAAAAATCAATTTGTATCGCAAAATATTTCCATAGCTACCACCTTTGTTCTAAATTTTCGACAAAAAAATTATAAAAAATGCTCAAAATTCGTAAAGAGGGGTTTTTTGGCCAAAAAATCGACTGGCACAATCAGTTTTGTGATAAAATCATTATTTCGCCTTCAAATAGAGTCATGAAATTTTCGAAAATCCACTTTTCAAAACAAAAAATACTCATGCCTCGACAAATAGGAAAGATAGAACGTTCTAGTCTTCACCAATCGATAGAGGGAACAGTTTTACATATTTTAGTGAATTTTGAGTCCATATTTCCAAGGATTATGGGAGTTAGAAAAAATCAATTCGTATCGCAAAATATTTCCATAGCTACCTCCTTTGTTCTAAATTTTCGACAAAAAAATTATAAAAAATGCCAAAAATTCGTAAAGAGGGGTTTTTTGGGCCGGAAAATCGACTGGCATAATCAGTTTTTTGATAAAATCAATATTTCGCCTTCAAATAGAGTCATGAAATTTTCGAAAATCCACTTTTCAAAACAAAAATTACTCATAACTCGACTAATAGGAAATATAGAACGTTCTAGTCTTCACCAATCGATAGAGGGGACAATTTTACATATTTTAGTGAATTTTGAGTCTATATTTCCAAGGATTATGGGAGTTAGAAAAAATCAATTTGTATCGCAAAATATTTCCATAGCTACCCCCTTTGTTCTAAATTTTCGACAAAAAAATTATAAAAAATGCTAAAAATTCGTAAAGAGGGGTATTTTTGGCCAAAAAATCGACTGGCACAATCAGTTTTGTGATAAAATCATTATTTCGCCTTCAAATAGAGTCATGAAATTTTCGAAAATCCACTTTTCAAAACAAAAAATACTCATGCCTCGACAAATAGGAAAGATAGAACGTTCTAGTCTTCACCAATCGATAGAGGGGACAATTTTACATACGTTAGTGAATTTTGAGTCCATATTTCCAAGGATTATGGGAGTTAGAAAAAATCAATTTGTATCGCAAAATATTTCCATAGCTACCCCCTTTGTTCTAAATTTTCGACAAAAAAATTATAAAAAATGCAAAAAATTCGTAAAGAGGGGTTTTTTTGGCCAAAAAATCGACTGGCACAATCGGTTTTGTGATAAAATCATTATTTCGCCTTCAAATAGAGTCATGAAATTTTCGAAAATCCACTTTTCAAAACAAAAAATACTCATAACTCGACAAATAGGAAAGATAGAAGGTTCTAGTCTTCACCAATCGATAGAGGGGACAATTTTACATATTTAAGTGAATTTTGAGTCGATATTGCCAAGGATTAAGGGAGTTAGAAAAAAGCAATTTGTTTCTCGAAATATTTTCGACAAAAAAATTGTAAAAAATGCTAAGAATTCGTAAAGAGGGGTTTTTTTGGCCAAAAAATTGACTGGCACAATTAGTTTTGTGATAAAATCATTATTTCGCCTTCAAATAGAGTCATGAAATTTTCGAAAATCCACTTTTCAAAACAAAAAATACTCATGCCTCGACAAATAGGAAAGATAGAACGTTCTAGTCTTCACCAATCGATAGAGGGAACAGTTTTACATATTTTAGTGAATTTTGAGTCCATATTTCCAAGGATTATGGGAGTTAGAAAAAATCAATTTGTATCGCAAAATATTTCCATAGCTACCACCTTTGTTCTAAATTTTCGACAAAAAAATTATAAAAAATGCTCAAAATTCGTAAAGAGGGGTTTTTTGGCCAAAAAATCGACTGGCACAATCAGTTTTGTGATAAAATCATTATTTCGCCTTCAAATAGAGTCATGAAATTTTCGAAAATCCACTTTTCAAAACAAAAAATACTCATGCCTCGACAAATAGGAAAGATAGAACGTTCTAGTCTTCACCAATCGATAGAGGGAACAGTTTTGCATATTTTAGTGAATTTTGAGTCCATATTTCCAAGGATTATGGGAGTTAGAAAAAATCAATTTGTATCGCAAAATATTTCCATAGCTACCTCCTTTGTTCTAAATTTTCGACAAAAAAATTATAAAAAATGCCAAAAATTCGTAAAGAGGGGTTTTTTGGGCCGGAAAATCGACTGGCATAATCAGTTTTTTGATAAAATCAATATTTCGCCTTCAAATAGAGTCATGAAATTTTCGAAAATCCACTTTTCAAAACAAAAATTACTCATAACTCGACTAATAGGAAATATAGAACGTTCTAGTCTTCACCAATCGATAGAGGGGACAATTTTACATATTTTAGTGAATTTTGAGTCTATATTTCCAAGGATTATGGGAGTTAGAAAAAATCAATTTGTATCGCAAAATATTTCCATAGCTACCCCCTTTGTTCTAAATTTTCGACAAAAAAATTATAAAAAATGCTAAAAATTCGTAAAGAGGGGTATTTTTGGCCAAAAAATCGACTGGCACAATCAGTTTTGTGATAAAATCATTATTTCGCCTTCAAATAGAGTCATGAAATTTTCGAAAATCCACTTTTCAAAACAAAAAATACTCATGCCTCGACAAATAGGAAAGATAGAACGTTCTAGTCTTCACCAATCGATAGAGGGAACAGTTTTACATATTTTAGTGAATTTTGAGTCCATATTTCCAAGGATTATGGGAGTTAGAAAAAATCAATTCGTATCGCAAAATATTTCCATAGCTACCTCCTTTGTTCTAAATTTTCGACAAAAAAATTATAAAAAATGCCAAAAATTCGTAAAGAGGGGTTTTTTGGGCCGGAAAATCGACTGGCATAATCAGTTTTTTGATAAAATCAATATTTCGCCTTCAAATAGAGTCATGAAATTTTCGAAAATCCACTTTTCAAAACAAAAATTACTCATAACTCGACTAATAGGAAATATAGAACGTTCTAGTCTTCACCAATCGATAGAGGGGACAATTTTACATATTTTAGTGAATTTTGAGTCTATATTTCCAAGGATTATGGGAGTTAGAAAAAATCAATTTGTATCGCAAAATATTTCCATAGCTACCCCCTTTGTTCTAAATTTTCGACAAAAAAATTATAAAAAATGCTAAAAATTCGTAAAGAGGGGTATTTTTGGCCAAAAAATCGACTGGCACAATCAGTTTTGTGATAAAATCATTATTTCGCCTTCAAATAGAGTCATGAAATTTTCGAAAATCCACTTTTCAAAACAAAAAATACTCATGCCTCGACAAATAGGAAAGATAGAACGTTCTAGTCTTCACCAATCGATAGAGGGGACAATTTTACATACGTTAGTGAATTTTGAGTCCATATTTCCAAGGATTATAGGAGTTAGAAAAAATCAATTTGTATCGCAAAATATTTCCATAGCTACCCCCTTTGTTCTAAATTTTCGACAAAAAAATTATAAAAAATGCAAAAAATTCGTAAAGAGGGGTTTTTTTGGCCAAAAAATCGACTGGCACAATCGGTTTTGTGATAAAATCATTATTTCGCCTTCAAATAGAGTCATGAAATTTTCGAAAATCCACTTTTCAAAACAAAAAATACTCATAACTCGACAAATAGGAAAGATAGAAGGTTCTAGTCTTCACCAATCGATAGAGGGGACAATTTTACATATTTAAGTGAATTTTGAGTCGATATTGCCAAGGATTAAGGGAGTTAGAAAAAAGCAATTTGTTTCTCGAAATATTTTCGACAAAAAAATTGTAAAAAATGCTAAGAATTCGTAAAGAGGGGTTTTTTTGGCCAAAAAATTGACTGGCACAATTAGTTTTGTGATAAAATCATTATTTCGCCTTCAAATAGAGTCATGAAATTTTCGAAAATCCACTTTTCAAAACAAAAAATACTCATGCCTCGACAAATAGGAAAGATAGAACGTTCTAGTCTTCACCAATCGATAGAGGGAACAGTTTTACATATTTTAGTGAATTTTGAGTCCATATTTCCAAGGATTATGGGAGTTAGAAAAAATCAATTTGTATCGCAAAATATTTCCATAGCTACCACCTTTGTTCTAAATTTTCGACAAAAAAATTATAAAAAATGCTCAAAATTCGTAAAGAGGGGTTTTTTGGCCAAAAAATCGACTGGCACAATCAGTTTTGTGATAAAATCATTATTTCGCCTTCAAATAGAGTCATGAAATTTTCGAAAATCCACTTTTCAAAACAAAAAATACTCATGCCTCGACAAATAGGAAAGATAGAACGTTCTAGTCTTCACCAATCGATAGAGGGAACAGTTTTGCATATTTTAGTGAATTTTGAGTCCATATTTCCAAGGATTATGGGAGTTAGAAAAAATCAATTTGTATCGCAAAATATTTCCATAGCTACCTCCTTTGTTCTAAATTTTCGACAAAAAAATTATAAAAAATGCCAAAAATTCGTAAAGAGGGGTTTTTTGGGCCGGAAAATCGACTGGCATAATCAGTTTTTTGATAAAATCAATATTTCGCCTTCAAATAGAGTCATGAAATTTTCGAAAATCCACTTTTCAAAACAAAAATTACTCATAACTCGACTAATAGGAAATATAGAACGTTCTAGTCTTCACCAATCGATAGAGGGGACAATTTTACATATTTTAGTGAATTTTGAGTCTATATTTCCAAGGATTATGGGAGTTAGAAAAAATCAATTTGTATCGCAAAATATTTCCATAGCTACCCCCTTTGTTCTAAATTTTCGACAAAAAAATTATAAAAAATGCTAAAAATTCGTAAAGAGGGGTATTTTTGGCCAAAAAATCGACTGGCACAATCAGTTTTGTGATAAAATCATTATTTCGCCTTCAAATAGAGTCATGAAATTTTCGAAAATCCACTTTTCAAAACAAAAAATACTCATGCCTCGACAAATAGGAAAGATAGAACGTTCTAGTGTTCACCAATCGATAGAGGGAACAGTTTTACATATTTTAGTGAATTTTGAGTCCATATTTCCAAGGATTATGGGAGTTAGAAAAAATCAATTTGTATCGCAAAATATTTCCATAGCTACCACCTTTGTTCTAAATTTTCGACAAAAAAATTATAAAAAATGCTCAAAATTCGTAAAGAGGGGTTTTTTGGCCAAAAAATCGACTGGCACAATCAGTTTTGTGATAAAATCATTATTTCGCCTTCAAATAGAGTCATGAAATTTTCGAAAATCCACTTTTCAAAACAAAAAATACTCATGCCTCGACAAATAGGAAAGATAGAACGTTCTAGTCTTCACCAATCGATAGAGGGAACAGTTTTACATATTTTAGTGAATTTTGAGTCCATATTTCCAAGGATTATGGGAGTTAGAAAAAATCAATTCGTATCGCAAAATATTTCCATAGCTACCTCCTTTGTTCTAAATTTTCGACAAAAAAATTATAAAAAATGCCAAAAATTCGTAAAGAGGGGTTTTTTGGGCCGGAAAATCGACTGGCATAATCAGTTTTTTGATAAAATCAATATTTCGCCTTCAAATAGAGTCATGAAATTTTCGAAAATCCACTTTTCAAAACAAAAATTACTCATAACTCGACTAATAGGAAATATAGAACGTTCTAGTCTTCACCAATCGATAGAGGGGACAATTTTACATATTTTAGTGAATTTTGAGTCTATATTTCCAAGGATTATGGGAGTTAGAAAAAATCAATTTGTATCGCAAAATATTTCCATAGCTACCACCTTTGTTCTAAATTTTCGACAAAAAAATTATAAAAAATGCTCAAAATTCGTAAAGAGGGGTTTTTTGGCCAAAAAATCGACTGGCACAATCAGTTTTGTGATAAAATCATTATTTCGCCTTCAAATAGAGTCATGAAATTTTCGAAAATCCACTTTTCAAAACAAAAAATACTCATGCCTCGACAAATAGGAAAGATAGAACGTTCTAGTCTTCACCAATCGATAGAGGGAACAGTTTTACATATTTTAGTGAATTTTGAGTCCATATTTCCAAGGATTATGGGAGTTAGAAAAAATCAATTTGTATCGCAAAATATTTCCATAGCTACCTCCTTTGTTCTAAATTTTCGACAAAAAAATTATAAAAAATGCCAAAAATTCGTAAAGAGTGGTTTTTTGGGCCGGAAAATCGACTGGCATAATCAGTTTTTTGATAAAATCAATATTTCGCCTTCAAATAGAGTCATGAAATTTTCGAAAATCCACTTTTCAAAACAAAAATTACTCATAACTCGACTAATAGGAAATATAGAACGTTCTAGTCTTCACCAATCGATAGAGGGGACAATTTTACATATTTTAGTGAATTTTGAGTCTATATTTCCAAGGATTATGGGAGTTAGAAAAAATCAATTTGTATCGCAAAATATTTCCATAGCTACCCCCTTTGTTCTAAATTTTCGACAAAAAAATTATAAAAAATGCTAAAAATTCGTAAGGAGGGGTTTTTTGGCCAAAAAATCGACTGGCACAATCAGTTTTGTGATAAAATCATTATTTCGCCTTCAAATAGAGTCATGAAATTTTCGAAAATCCACTTTTCAAAACAAAAAATACTCATAACTCGACAAATAGGAAAGATAGAAGGTTCTAGTCTTCACCAATCGATAGAGGGGACAATTTTACATATTTAAGTGAATTTTGAGTCGATATTGCCAAGGATTAAGGGAGTTAGAAAAAAGCAATTTGTTTCTCGAAATATTTTCGACAAAAAAATTGTAAAAAATGCTAAGAATTCGTAAAGAGGGGTTTTTTTGGCCAAAAAATTGACTGGCACAATTAGTTTTGTGATAAAATCATTATTTCGCCTTCAAATAGAGTCATGAAATTTTCGAAAAGCCACTTTTCAAAACAAAAAATACTCATAACTCGACAAATAGGAAAGATAGAACGTTCTAGTCTTGACCAATCGATAGAGGGGACAATTTTACATATTTTAGTGACTTTTGAGTCTATATTTCCCGGGATTATGGGAGTTAGAAAAAATCAATTCGTATCGCAAAATATTTCCATAGCTACCCCCTTTGTTCTAAATTTTCGAAAAAAAAATTATAAAAAATGCTCAAAATTCGTAAAGAGGGGTTTTTTGGCCAAAAAATCGACTGGCACAATCAGTTTTGTGATAAAATCATTATTTCGCCTTCAAATAGAGTCATGAAATTTTCGAAAATCCACTTTTCAAAACAAAAAATACTCATGCCTCGACAAATAGGAAAGATAGAACGTTCTAGTCTTCACCAATCGATAGAGGGGACAATTTTACATACGTTAGTGAATTTTGAGTCCATATTTCCAAGGATTATGGGAGTTAGAAAAAATCAATTTGTATCGCAAAATATTTCCATAGCTACCCCCTTTGTTCTAAATTTTCGACAAAAAAATTATAAAAAATGCTAAAAATTCGTAAGGAGGGGTTTTTTGGCCAAAAAATCGACTGGCACAATCAGTTTTGTGATAAAATCATTATTTCGCCTTCAAATAGAGTCTTGAAATTTTCGAAAATCCACTTTTCAAAACAAAAAATACACATAACTCGACAAATAGGAAAGATAGAACGTTCTAGTCTTCACCAATCGATAGAGGGGACAATTTTACATATTTTAGTGAATTTTGAGTCAATATTTCCAAGGATTATGGGAGTTAAAAAAAATCAATTTGTATCGCAAAATATTTCCATAGCTACCCCCTTTGTTCTAAATTTTCGACAAAAAAATTATAAAAAATGCAAAAAATTCGTAAAGAGGGGTTCTTTTGGCCAAAAAATTGACTGGCACAATCAGTTTTGTGATAAAATGATTATTTCGCCTTCAAATAGAGTCATGAAATTTTCGAAAATCCACTTTTCAAAATAAAAAATACTCATAACTCGACAAATAGGAAAGATAGAACGTTCTAGTCTTCACCAATCGATAGAGGGGACAATTCTACATATTTTAGTGAATGTTGAGTCCATATTTCCAAGGATTATGGGAGTTAGAAAAAATCAATTTGTATCGCAAAATATTTCCATAGCTACCCCCTTTGTTCTAAATTTTCGACAAAAAAATTGTAAAAAATGCTAAAAATTCGTAAAGAGGGGTTTTTTTGGCCAAAAAATCGACTGGCACAATCAGTTTTGTGATAAAATCATTATTTCGCCTTCAAATAGAGTCATGAAATTTTCGAAAAGCCACTTTTCAAAACAAAAAATACTCATAACTCGACAAATAGGAAAGATAGAACGTTCTAGTCTTGACCAATCGATAGAGGGGACAATTTTACATATTTTATTGACTTTTGAGTCTATATTTCCAGGGATTATGGGAGTTAGAAAAAATCAATTCGTATCGCAAAATATTTCCATATTTCCCCCTTTGTTCTAAATTTTCGAAAAAAAAATTATAAAAAATGCTCAAAATTCGTAAAGAGGGGTTTTTTGGCCAAAAAATCGACTGGCACAATCAGTTTTGTGATAAAATCATTATTTCGCCTTCAAATAGAGTTATGAAATTTTCGAAAATCCACTTTTCAAAACAAAAAATACTCATAACTCGACAAATAGGAAAGATAGAACGTTCTAGTCTTGACCAATCGATAGAGGGGACAATTTTACATATTTTAGTGACTTTTGAGTCTATATTTCCCGGGATTATGGGAGTTAGAAAAAATCAATTCGTATCGCAAAATATTTCCATAGCTACCCCCTTTGTTCTAAATTTTCGAAAAAAAAATTATAAAAAATGCTCAAAATTCGTAAAGAGGGGTTTTTTGGCCAAAAAATCGACTGGCACAATCAGTTTTGTGATAAAATCATTATTTCGCCTTCAAATAGAGTCATGAAATTTTCGAAAATCCACTTTTCAAAACAAAAAATACTCATGCCTCGACAAATAGGAAAGATAGAACGTTCTAGTCTTCACCAATCGATAGAGGGAACAGTTTTACATATTTAAGTGAATTTTGAGTCCATATTTCCAAGGATTATGGGAGTTAGAAAAAATCAATTTGTATCGCAAAATATTTCCATAGCTACCTCCTTTGTTCTAAATTTTCGACAAAAAAATTATAAAAAATGCCAAAAATTCGTAAAGAGGGGTTTTTTGGGCCGGAAAATCGACTGGCATAATCAGTTTTTTGATAAAATCAATATTTCGCCTTCAAATAGAGTCATGAAATTTTCGAAAATCCACTTTTCAAAACAAAAATTACTCATAACTCGACTAATAGGAAATATAGAACGTTCTAGTCTTCACCAATCGATAGAGGGGACAATTTTACATATTTTAGTGAATTTTGAGTCTATATTTCCAAGGATTATGGGAGTTAGAAAAAATCAATTTGTATGGCAAAATATTTCCATAGCTACCCCCTTTGTTCTAAATTTTCGACAAAAAAATTATAAAAAATGCTAAAAATTCGTAAAGAGGGGTATTTTTGGCCAAAAAATCGACTGGCACAATCAGTTTTGTGATAAAATCATTATTTAGCCTTCAAATAGAGTCATGAAATTTTCGAAAATCCACTTTTCAAAACAAAAAATACTCATGCCTCGACAAATAGGAAAGATAGAACGTTCTAGTCTTCACCAATCGATAGAGGGGACAATTTTACATACGTTAGTGAATTTTGAGTCCATATTTCCAAGGATTATGGGAGTTAGAAAAAATCAATTTGTATCGCAAAATATTTCCATAGCTACCCCCTTTGTTCTAAATTTTCGACAAAAAAATTATAAAAAATGCTAAAAATTCGTAAGGAGGGGTTTTTTGGCCAAAAAATCGACTGGCACAATCAGTTTTGTGATAAAATCATTATTTCGCCTTCAAATAGAGTCTTGAAATTTTCGAAAATCCACTTTTCAAAACAAAAAATACACATAACTCGACAAATAGGAAAGATAGAACGTTCTAGTCTTCACCAATCGATAGAGGGGACAATTTTACATATTTTAGTGAATTTTGAGTCAATATTTCCAAGGATTATGGGAGTTAAAAAAAATCAATTTGTATCGCAAAATATTTCCATAGCTACCCCCTTTGTTCTAAATTTTCGACAAAAAAATTATAAAAAATGCAAAAAATTCGTAAAGAGGGGTTCTTTTGGCCAAAAAATTGACTGGCACAATCAGTTTTGTGATAAAATGATTATTTCGCCTTCAAATAGAGTCATGAAATTTTCGAAAATCCACTTTTCAAAATAAAAAATACTCATAACTCGACAAATAGGAAAGATAGAACGTTCTAGTCTTCACCAATCGATAGAGGGGACAATTCTACATATTTTAGTGAATGTTGAGTCCATATTTCCAAGGATTATGGGAGTTAGAAAAAATCAATTTGTATCGCAAAATATTTCCATTGCTACCCCCTTTGTTCTAAATTTTCGACAAAAAAATTATAAAAAATGCTAAAAATTCGTAAAGAGGGGTTTTTTTGGCCAAAAAATCGACTGGCACAATCAGTTTTGTGATAAAATCATTATTTCGCCTTCAAATAGAGTCATGAAATTTTCGAAAATCCACTTTTCATAACAAAAAATACTCATAACTCGACAAATAGGAAAGATAGAAGGTTCTAGTCTTCACCAATCGATAGAGGGGACAATTTTACATATTTAAGTGAATTTTGAGTCGATATTGCCAAGGATTAAGGGAGTTAGAAAAAAGCAATTTGTTTCTCGAAATATTTTCGACAAAAAAATTATAAAAAATGCTAAAAATTCGTAAAGAGGGGTTTTTTTGGCCAAAAAATCGACTGGCACAATCAGTTTTGTGATAAAATCATTATTTCGCCTTCAAACAGAGTCATGAAATTTTCGAAAATCCACTTTTCGAAACAAAAAATACTCATATCTCGACAAATAGGGAAGATAGAACGTTCTAGTCTTCACCAATCGATAGAGGGGACAATTTTACATATTTTAGTGAATTTTGAGTCAATATTTCCAAGGATTATGGGAGTTAGAAAAAATCAATTTGTATCGCAAAATATTTCCATAGCTACCCCCTTTGTTCTGAATTTTCGACAAAAAAATTATAAAAAATGCTAAAAATTCGTAGAGGGGTTTTTTGGACCGGAAAATCGACTGGCAAATCTTGACAATTTTTTTAAGTCCTAAACTTCAAAATATTTTCGTAAGTTCCAAATTGTCAATCTTTTTAAAGGCGTGAGTTAGGGAAAAAATTAGTTAAATATAATAAATAGTTCTTGATCACGATGTTTGTTGAAACTCTATTTTTAAAGTTTCGGTAGCGGTCCAGCTGCCGTTATCAAGAATAATGAGAAATAATAAATTTTCGAATCATCGAAAATTGATTATTTTCGATTAATCGATTATTTTCGATTAATCGATTTTTTTCGATTAATCGATTTTTTTCGATTAATCGATTTTTTCCGATTAATCGATTATTTTCGATTACTCGATTATTTTCGATTAATCGATTATTTTCGATTAATCGATTATTTTCGATTTTTTTCGATAAATCGATTTTTTTCGATTAGTCAATCAATCGATTAACATCGATTAATCAGTTAATCGAAAATAATCGATTATTTTTTATAATCGATAATCGATTATGTTTTTTGATAATCGCCCAGCCCTAATTTTGAGTCGATATTGCCAAGGATTAAGGGAGTTAGAAAAAAGCAATTTGATTCGCAAAATATTCCCATTGTTCTAAATTTTCGACAAAAAAAAATAAAAAATGCTTAAAATTCGTGAAGAGGGGTTTTTTTGGCCAAAAAATTGACTGGCACAATCAGTTTTGTGATAAAATCATTATTTCGCCTTCAAATAGAGTCATGAAATTTTCGAAAATCCACTTTTCAAAACAAAAAATACACATAACTCGACAAATAGGAAAGATAGAACGTTCTAGTCTTCACCAATCGATAGAGGGGACAATTTTACATATTTTAGTGAATTTTGAGTCCATATTTCCAAGGATTATGGGAGTTAGAAAAAATCAATTTGTATAGCAAAATATTTCCATAGCTACCCCCTTTGTTCTAAATTTTCGACAAAAAAATTTTAAAAAATGCAAAACATTCGTAAAGAGGGGTTTTTTTTGGCCAAAAAATCGACTGGCACAATCAGTTTTGTGATAAAATCATTATTTCGCCTTCAAATAGAGTCATGAAATTTTCGAAAATCCACTTTTCGAAACAAAAAATACTCATAACTCGACAAATAGGAAAGATAGAACGTTCTAGTCTTCACCAATCGATAGAGGGGACAATTTTACATATTTTAGTGAATTTTGAGTCTATATTTCCAAGGATTAAGGGAGTTAGAAAAAAGCAATTTGTTTCTCGAAATATTTTCGACAAAAAAATTATAAAAAATGCTAAAAATTCGTAAAGAGGGGTTTTTTTGGCCAAAAAATCGACTGGTACAATCAGTTTTGTGATAAAATCATTATTTCGCCTTCAAACAGAGTCATGAAATTTTCGAAAATCCACTTTTCGAAACAAAAAATACTCATATCTCGACAAATAGGAAAGATAGAACGTTCTAGTCTTCACCAATCGATAGAGGGGACAATTTTACATATTTTAGTGAATTTTGAGTCGATATTGCCAAGGATTAAGGGAGTTAGAAAAAATCAATTTGTATCGCAAAATATTTCCATAGCTACCCCCTTTGTTCTGAATTTTCGACAAAAAAATTATAAAAAATGCTAAAAATTCGTAAAGAGGGGTTTTTTGGACCGGAAAATCGACTGGCAAATCTTGACAATTTTTTTAAGTCCTAAACTTCAAAATATTTTCGTAAGTTCCAAATTGTCAATCTTTTTAAAGGCGTGAGTTAGGGAAAAAATTAGTTAAATATAATAAATAGTTCTTGATCACGATGTTTGTTGAAAGTCTATTTTTAAAGTTTCGGTAGCGGTCCAGCTGCCGTTATCAAGAATAATGAGAAATAATAAATTTTCGAATCATCGAAAATTGATTATTTTCGATTAATCGATTATTTTCGATTAATCGATTATTTTCGATTAATCGATTTTTTTCGATTAATCGATTTTTTCCGATTAATCGACTATTTTCGATTACTCGATTATTTTCGATTAATCGATTATTTTCGATTAATCGATTATTTTCGATTAATCGATTATTTTCGATTAATCGATTATTTTCGATTTTTTTCGATAAATCGATTTTTTTCGATTAATCAATCAATCGATTAACATCGATTAATCAGTTAATCGAAAATAATCGATTATTTTTTATAATCGATAATCGATTATTTTTTATAATCGATAATCGATTATGTTTTTTGATAATCGCCCAGCCCTAATTTTGAGTCGATATTGCCAAGGATTAAGGGAGTTAGAAAAAAGCAATTTGATTCGCAAAATATTCCCATTGTTCTAAATTTTCGACAAAAAAAAATAAAAAATGCTTAAAATTCGTGAAGAGGGGTTTTTTGGCCAAAAAATTGACTGGCACAATCAGTTTTTTGATAAAATCATTATTTCGCCTTCAAATAGAGTCATGAAATTTTCGAAAATCCACTTTTCAAAACAAAAAATACTCATAACTCGACAAATATAGCTACACCCTTTGTTCTAAATTTTCGACAAAAAAATTATAAAAAATGCTAAAAATTCGTAAAGAGGGGTTTTTTGGCCAAAAACTCGACTAGCACAATCAGTTTTGTGATAAAATCATTATTTCGCCTTCAAATAGAGTCATGAAATTTTCGAAAATCCACTTTTCAAAACAAAAAATACTCATAACTCGACAAATAGGAGAGATAGAACGTTCTAGTCTTGACCAATCGATAGAGGGGACAATTTTACATATTTTAGTGAATTTTGAGTCCATATTTCCAAGGATTATGGGAGTTAGAAAAAATCAATTTGTATAGCAAAATATTTCCATAGCTACCCCCTTTGTTCTAAATTTTCGACAAAAAAATTTTAAAAAATGCAAAACATTCGTAAAGAGGGGTTTTTTTGGCCAAAAAATCGACTGGCACAATCAGTTTTGTGATAAAATCATTATTTCGCCTTCAAATAGAGTCATGAAATTTTCGAAAATCCACTTTTCGAAACAAAAAATACTCATAACTCGACAAATAGGAAAGATAGAACGTTCTAGTCTTCACCAATCGATAGAGGGGACAATTTTACATATTTTAGTGAATTTTGAGTCTATATTTCCAAGGATTAAGGGAGTTAGAAAAAAGCAATTTGTTTCTCGAAATATTTTCGACAAAAAAATTATAAAAAATGCTAAAAATTCGTAAAGAGGGGTTTTTTTGGCCAAAAAATCGACTGGTACAATCAGTTTTGTGATAAAATCATTATTTCGCCTTCAAACAGAGTCATGAAATTTTCGAAAATCCACTTTTCGAAACAAAAAATACTCATATCTCGACAAATAGGAAAGATAGAACGTTCTAGTCTTCACCAATCGATAGAGGGGACAATTTTACATATTTTAGTGAATTTTGAGTCGATATTGCCAAGGATTAAGGGAGTTAGAAAAAATCAATTTGTATCGCAAAATATTTCCATAGCTACCCCCTTTGTTCTGAATTTTCGACAAAAAAATTATAAAAAATGCTAAAAATTCGTAAAGAGGGGTTTTTTGGACCGGAAAATCGACTGGCAAATCTTGACAATTTTTTTAAGTCCTAAACTTCAAAATATTTTCGTAAGTTCCAAATTGTCAATCTTTTTAAAGGCGTGAGTTAGGGAAAAAATTAGTTAAATATAATAAATAGTTCTTGATCACGATGTTTGTTGAAAGTCTATTTTTAAAGTTTCGGTAGCGGTCCAGCTGCCGTTATCAAGAATAATGAGAAATAATAAATTTTCGAATCATCGAAAATTGATTATTTTCGATTAATCGATTATTTTCGATTAATCGATTATTTTCGATTAATCGATTTTTTTCGATTAATCGATTTTTTCCGATTAATCGACTATTTTCGATTACTCGATTATTTTCGATTAATCGATTATTTTCGATTAATCGATTATTTTCGATTAATCGATTATTTTCGATTAATCGATTATTTTCGATTTTTTTCGATAAATCGATTTTTTTCGATTAATCAATCAATCGATTAACATCGATTAATCAGTTAATCGAAAATAATCGATTATTTTTTATAATCGATAATCGATTATTTTTTATAATCGATAATCGATTATGTTTTTTGATAATCGCCCAGCCCTAATTTTGAGTCGATATTGCCAAGGATTAAGGGAGTTAGAAAAAAGCAATTTGATTCGCAAAATATTCCCATTGTTCTAAATTTTCGACAAAAAAAAATAAAAAATGCTTAAAATTCGTGAAGAGGGGTTTTTTGGCCAAAAAATTGACTGGCACAATCAGTTTTTTGATAAAATCATTATTTCGCCTTCAAATAGAGTCATGAAATTTTCGAAAATCCACTTTTCAAAACAAAAAATACTCATAACTCGACAAATATAGCTACACCCTTTGTTCTAAATTTTCGACAAAAAAATTATAAAAAATGCTAAAAATTCGTAAAGAGGGGTTTTTTGGCCAAAAACTCGACTAGCACAATCAGTTTTGTGATAAAATCATTATTTCGCCTTCAAATAGAGTCATGAAATTTTCGAAAATCCACTTTTCAAAACAAAAAATACTCATAACTCGACAAATAGGAGAGATAGAACGTTCTAGTCTTCACCAATCGATATAGGGGACAATTTTACATATTTGAGTGAATTTTGAGTCGATATTGCCAAGGATTAAGGGAGTTAGAAAAAAGCAATTTGTATCGCAAAATATTTCCATAGCTACCACCTTTGTTCTAAATTTTCGACAAAAAAATTATAAAAAATGCTAAAAATTCGTAAAGAGGGGTTTTTTTGGCCAAAAAATCGACTGGCACAATCAGTTTTGTGATAAAATCATTATTTCGCCTTCAAATAGAGTCATGAAATTTTCGAAAATCCACTTTTCGAAACAAAAAATACTCATAACTCGACAAATAGGAAAGATAGAACGTTCTAGTCTTCACCAATCGATAGAGGGGACAATTTTACATATTTTAGTGACTTTTGAGTCTATATTTCCAGGGATTATGGGAGTTAGAAAAAATCAATTTGTATCGCAAAAAATTTCCATAGCTACCCCCTTTGTTCTAAATTTTCGACAAAAAAAATTCTAAAAAATGCTAAAAATTCGTTAAGAGGGTTTTTTTTGGCCAAAAAATTGACTGGCACAATCAGTTTTGTGATAAAATCATTATTTCGCCTTCAAATAGAGTCATGAAATTTTCGAAAATCCACTTTTCAAAACAAAAAATACACATAACTCGACAAATAGGAGAGATAGAACGTTCTAGTCTTCACCAATCGATAGAGGGTACAATTTTACATATTTTGGTGAATTTTGAGTCTATATTTCCAAGGATTATGGGAGTTAGAAAAAATCAATTTGTATCGCAAAATATTTCCCCCTTTGTTCTAAATTTTCGACAAAAAAATTATAAAAAATGCAAAAAATTCGTAAAGAGGGGTTTTTTTGGCCAAAAAATCGACTGGCACAATCAGTTTTGTGATAAAATCATTATTTCGCCTTCAAATAGAGTCATGAAATTTTCGAAAATCCACTTTTCAAAACAAAAAATACTCATGCCTCGACAAATAGGAAAGATAGAACGTTCTAGTCTTCACCAATCGATAGAGGGGACAATTTTACATATTTTAGTGAATTTTGAGTCCATATTTCCAAGGATTATGGGAGTTAGAAAAAATCAATTTGTATCGCAAAATATTCCATACTACCCCCTTTGTTCTAAATTTTCGACAAAAAAATTATAAAAAATGCCAAAAATTCGTCAAGAGGGGTTTTTTGGCCAAAAAATCGACTGGCATAATCAGTTTTTTTGATAAAATCATTATTTCGCCTTTAAATAGAGTCATGAAATTTTCGAAAATCCACTTTTCAAAACAAAAATTACTCATAACTCGACTAATAGGAAAGATAGAACGTTCTAGTCTTCACCAATCGATAGAGGGGACAATTTTACATATTTTAGTGAATTTTGAGTCCATATTTCCAAGGATTATGGGAGTTAGAAAAAATCAATTTGTATCGCAAAATATTTCCATAGCTACCCCCTTTGTTCTAAATTTTCGACAAAAAAAATTATAAAAAATGCAAAACATTCGTAAAGAGGGGTTTTTTTTGGCCAGAAAATCGACTGGCACAATCAGTTTTGTGATAAAATCATTATTTCGCCTTCAAATAGAGTCATGAAATTTTCGAAAATCCTCTTTTCAAAACAAAAAATACTCATAACTCGACAAATAGAAAGATAGAACGTTCTAGTCTTCACCAATCGATAGAGGGGACAATTTAACATATTTGAGTGAATTTTGAGTCTATATTCCAAGGATTATGGGAGTTAGAAAAAATCAATTTGTATCGCAAAATATTTCCATAGCTACCCCTTTTGTTCTAAATTTTCGACAAAAAAATTATAAAAAATGCTAAAAATTCGTAAAGAGGGGTTTCTTGGGCCGGAAAATCGACTGGCATAATCAGTTTTTTGATAAAATCATTATTTCGCCTTCAAATAGAGTCATGAAATTTTCGAAAATCCACTTTTCAAAACAAAAATCACTCATAACTCGACTAATAGGAAAGATAGAACGTTCTAGTCTTCACCAATCGATAGAGGGGACAATTTACATATGTTAGTGAATTTGAGTCTATATTTCCAAGGATATGGGAGTTAGAAAAATCAATTTGTATCGCAAAATATTTTCAAAGCTACCCCCTTTGTTCTAAATTTTCGACAAAAAAATTATAAAAAATGCTAAAAATTCGTAAAGAGGGGTTTTTTTGTCCAAAAAATCGACTGGCACAATCAGTTTTGTGATAAAATCATTATTTCGCCTTCAAATAGAGTCATGAAATTTTCGAAAATCCACTTTTCAAAACAAAAAATACTCATGCCTCGACAAATAGGAAAGATAGAACGTTCTAGTCTTCACCAATCGATAGAGGGGACAATTTTACATATTTTAGTGAATTTTGAGTCCATATTTCCAAGGATTATGGAGAGTTAGAAAAAATCAATTTGTATCGCAAAATATTACCATACTACCCCCTTTGTTCTAAATTTTCGACAAAAAAATTATAAAAAATGCCAAAAATTCGTCAAGAGGGGTTTTTTGGCCAAAAAATCGACTGGCATAATCAGTTTTTTGATAAAATCATTATTTCGCCTTCAAATAGAGTCATGAAATTTTCGAAAATCCACTTTTCAAAACAAAAATTACTCATAACTCGACTAATAGGAAAGATAGAACGTTCTAGTCTTCACAAATCGATAGAGGGGACAATTTTACATATTTTAGTGAATTTTGAGTCCATATTTCCAAGGATTATGGGAGTTAGAAAAATCAATTTGTATCGCAAAATATTTCCATAGCTACCCCCTTTGTTCTAAATTTTCGACAAAAAAATTATAAAAAATGCAAAACATTCGTAAAGAGGGGTTTTTTTGGCCAGAAAATCGACTGGCACAATCAGTTTTGTGATAAAATCATTATTTCGCCTTCAAATAGAGTCATGAAATTTTCGAAAATCCACTTTTCAAAACAAAAATACTCATAACTCGACAAATAGGAAAGATAGAACGTTCTAGTCTTCACCAATCGATAGAGGGGACAATTTAACATATTTGAGTGAATTTTGAGTCTATATTTCCAAGGATTATGGGAGTTAGAAAAAATCAATTTGTATCGCAAAATATTACCATACTACCCCCTTTGTTCTAAATTTTCGACAAAAAAATATAAAAAATGCTAAAAATTCGTAAGAGGGTTTCTTGGGCCGGAAAATCGACTGGCATAATCAGTTTTTTGATAAAATCATTATTTCGCCTTCAAATAGAGTCATGAAATTTTCGAAAATCCACTTTTCAAAACAAAAATTACTCATAACTCGACTAATAGGAAAGATAGAACGTTCTAGTCTTCACCAATCGATAGAGGGGACAATTTTACATATGTTAGTGAATTTTGAGTCTATATTCCCAAGGATTATGGGAGTTAGAAAAAATCAATTTGTATCGCAAAATATTTTCAAAGCTACCCCCTTTGTTCTAAATTTTCGACAAAAAAATTATAAAAAATGCCAAAAATTCGTCAAGAGGGGTTTTTTGGCCAAAAAATCTACTGGCATAATCAGTTTTTTGATAAAATCATTATTTCGCCTTCAAATAGAGTCATGAAATTTTCGAAAATCCACTTTTCAAAACAAAAATTACTCATAACTCGACTAATAGGAAAGATAGAACGTTCTAGTCTTCACCAATCGATAGAGGGGACAATTTTACATATATTAGTGAATTTTGAGTCCATATTTCCAAGGATTATGGGAGTTAGAAAAAATCAATTTGTATCGCAAAATATTTCCATATTTCCCTTTGTTCTAAACTTTCGACAAAAAAATTATAAAAAATGCAAAACATTCGTAAAGAGGGGTTTTTTTGGCCAGAAAATCGACTGGCACAATCAGTTTTGTGATAAAATCATTATTTCGCCTTCAAATAGAGTCATGAAATTTTCGAAAATCCACTTTTCAAAACAAAAAATACTCATAACTCGACAAATAGGAAAGATAGAACGTTCTAGTCTTCACCAATCGATAGAGGGGACAATTTAACATATTTAAGTGAATTTTGAGTCTATATTTCCAAGGATTATGGGAGTTAGAAAAAATCAATTTGTATCGCAAAATATTTCCATAGCTACCCCCTTTGTTCTAAATTTTCGACAAAAAAATTATAAAAAATGCTAAAAATTCGTAAAGAGGGGTTTCTTGGGCCGGAAAATCGACTGGCATAATCAGTTTTTTGATAAAATCATTATTTCGCCTTCAAATAGAGTCATGAAATTTTCGAAAATCCACTTTTCAAAACAAAAATTACTCATAACTCAACTAATAGGAAAGATAGAACGTTCTAGTCTTCACCAATCGATAGAGGGGACAATTTTACATATGTTAGTGAATTTTGAGTCTATATTTCCAAGGATTATGGGAGTTAGAAAAAATCAATTTGTATCGCAAAATATTTTCAAAGCTACCCCCTTTGTTCTAAATTTTCGACAAAAAAATTATAAAAAATGCTAAAAATTCTTAAAGAGGGGTTTTTTTGTCCAAAAAATCGACTGGCACAATCAGTTTTGTGATAAAATCATTATTTCGCCTTCAAATAGAGTCATGAAATTTTCGAAAATCCACTTTTCAAAACAAAAAATACTCATAACTCGACAAATAGGAAAGATAGAACGTTCTAGTCTTCACCAATCGATAGAGGGGACAATTTAACATATTTAAGTGAATTTTGAGTCTATATTTCCAAGGATTATGGGAGTTAGAAAAAATCAATTTGTATCGCAAAATATTTCCATAGCTACCCCCTTTGTTCTAAATTTTCGACAAAAAAATTATAAAAAATGCTAAAAATTCGTAAAGAGGGGTTTCTTGGGCCGGAAAATCGACTGGCATAATCAGTTTTTTGATAAAATCATTATTTCGCCTTCAATTAGAGTCATGAAATTTTCGAAAATCCACTTTTCAAAACAAAAATTACTCATAACTCAACTAATAGGAAAGATAGAACGTTCTAGTCTTCACCAATCGATAGAGGGGACAATTTTACATATGTTAGTGAATTTTGAGTCTATATTTCCAAGGATTATGGGAGTTAGAAAAAATCAATTTGTATCGCAAAATATTTTCAAAGCTACCCCCTTTGTTCTAAATTTTCGACAGAAAAATTATAAAAAATGCTAAAAATTCTTAAAGGGGGGTTTTTTTGTCCAAAAAATCGACTGGCACAATCAGTTTTGTGATAAAATCATTATTTCGCCTTCAAATAGAGTCATGAAATTTTCGAAAATCCACTTTTCAAAACAAAAAATACTCATAACTCGACAAATAGGAAAGATAGAACGTTCTAGTCTTCACCAATCGATAGAGGGGAGAATTTTACATATTTAAGTGAATTTTGAGTCTATATTTCCAAGGATTATGGGAGTTAGAAAAAATCAATTTGTATCGCAAAATATTTCCATAGCTACCCCCTTTGTTCTAAATTTTCGACAAAAAAATTATGAAAAATGCTAAAACTTCGTAAAGAGGGGTTTCTTGGGCCGGAAAATCGACTGGCATAATCAGTTTTTTGATAAAATCATTATTTCGCCTTCAAATAGAGTCATGAAATTTTCGAAAATCCACTTTTCAAAACAAAAATTACTCATAACTCGACTAATAGGAAAGATAGAACGTTCTAGTCTTCACCAATCGATAGAGGGGACAATTTTACATATGTTAGTGAATTTTGAGTCTATATTTCCAAGGATTATGGGAGTTAGAAAAAATCAATTTGTATCGCAAAATATTTTCAAAGCTACCCCCTTTGTTCTAAATTTTCGACAAAAAAATTATAAAAAATGCTAAAAATTCGTAAAGAGGGGTTTTTTTGTCCAAAAAATCGACTGGCACAATCAGTTTTGTGATAAAATCATTATTTCGCCTTCAAATAGAGTCATGAAATTTTCGAAAATCCACTTTTCAAAACAAAAAATACTCATAACTCGACAAATAGGAAAGATAGAACGTTCTAGTCTTCACCAATCGATAGAGGGGACAATTTTACATATTTAGGTGAATTTTGAGTCTATATTTCCAAGGATTATGGGAGTTAGAAAAAATCAATTTGTATCGCAAAATATTTCCATAGCTACCCCCTTTGTTCTAAATTTTCGACAAAAAAATTATAAAAAATGCTAAAAATTCGTAAAGAGGGGTTTCTTGGGCCGGAAAATCGACTGGCATAATCAGTTTTTTGATAAAATCATTATTTCGCCTTCAAATAGAGTCATGAAATTTTCGAAAATCCACTTTTCAAAACAAAAATTACTCATAACTCGACTAATACGAAAGATAGAACGTTCTAGTCTTCACCAATCGATAGAGGGGACAATTTTACATATGTTAGTGAATTTTGAGTCTATATTTCCAAGGATTATGGGAGTTAGAAAAAATCAATTTGTATCGCAAAATATTTTCAAAGCTACCCCCTTTGTTCTAAATTTTCGACAAAAAAATTATAAAAAATGCTAAAAATTCGTAAAGAGGGGTTTTTTTGTCCAAAAAATCGACTGGCACAATCAGTTTTGTGATAAAATCATTATTTCGCCTTCAAATAGAGTCATGAAATTTTCGAAAATCCACTTTTCAAAACAAAAAATACTCATAACTCGACAAATAGGAAAGATAGAACGTTCTAGTCTTCACCAATCGATAGAGGGGACAATTTTACATATTTAAGTGAATTTTGAGTGTATATTTCCAAGGATTATGGGAGTTAGAAAAAATCAATTTGTATCGCAAAATATTTCCATAGCTACCCCCTTTGTTCTAAATTTTCGACAAAAAAATTATAAAAAATGCTAAAAATTCGTAAAGAGGGGTTTCTTGGGCCGGAAAATCGACTGGCATAATCAGTTTTTTGATAAAATCATTATTTCGCCTTCAAATAGAGTCATGAAATTTTCGAAAATCCACTTTTCAAAACAAAAATTACTCATAACTCGACTAATACGAAAGATAGAACGTTCTAGTCTTCACCAATCGATAGAGGGGACAATTTTACATATGTTAGTGAATTTTGAGTCTATATTTCCAAGGATTATGGGAGTTAGAAAAAATCAATTTGTATCGCAAAATATTTTCAAAGCTACCCCCTTTGTTCTAAATTTTCGACAAAAAAATTATAAAAAATGCTAAAAATTCGTAAAGAGGGGTTTTTTTGTCCAAAAAATCGACTGGCACAATCAGTTTTGTGATAAAATCATTATTTCGCCTTCAAATAGAGTCATGAAATTTTCGAAAATCCACTTTTCAAAACAAAAAATACTCATAACTCGACAAATAGGAAAGATAGAACGTTCTAGTCTTCACCAATCGATAGAGGGGACAATTTTACATATTTTAGTGAATTTTGAGTCGATATTGCCAAGGATTATGGGAGTTAGAAAAAATCAATTTGTATCGCAAAATATTTTCAAAGCTACCCCCTTTGTTCTAAATTTTCGACAAAAAAATTATAAAAAATGCTAAAAATTCGTAAAGAGGGGTTTTTTTGTCCAAAAAATCGACTGGCACAATCAGTTTTGTGATAAAATCATTATTTCGCCTTCAAATAGAGTCATGAAATTTTCGAAAATCCACTTTTCAAAACAAAAAATACTCATAACTCGACTAATAGGGAAGATAGAACGTTCTAGTCTTCACCAATCGATACAGGGGACAATTTTACATATTTTAGTGAATTTTGAGTCTATATTTTCAAGGATTATGGGAGTTAGAAAAAATCAATTTGTATCGCAAAATATTTCCATAGCTACCCCCTTTGATCTAAATTTTCGACAAAAAAATTATAAAAAATGCCAAAAATTCGTAAAGAGGGGTTTTTTCGGCAAAAAAATCGACTGGCACAATCAGTTTTGTGATAAAATCATTATTTCGCCATCAAATAGAGTCATGAAATTTTCGAAAATCCACGTTTCAAAACAAAAAATACTCATGCCTCGACAAATAGGAAAGATAGAACGTTCTAGTCTTCACCAATCGATAGAGGGGACAATTTTACATATGTTAGTGAATTTTGAGTCCATATTTCCAAGGATTATGGGAGTTAGAAAAAATCAATTTGTATCGCAAAATATTTCTAAATTTTCGACAAAAAAATTATAAAAAATGCCAAAAATTCGTAAAGAGGGGTTTTTTTGGCCAAAAAATCGACAGGCATAATCAGTTTTGAGATAAAATCATTATTTCGCCTTCAAATAGAGTCATGAAATTTTCGAAAATCCACTTTTCAAAACAAAAAATACTCATGCCTCGACAAATAGGAAAGATAGAACGTTCTAGTCTTCACCAATCGATAGAGGGGACAATTTTACATATTTTAGTGAATTTTGAGTCTATATTTCCAAGGATTATGGGAGTTAGAAAAAATCAATTTGTATCGCAAAATATTTCCATAGCTTCCCCCTTTGTTCTAAATTTTCGACAAAAAAATTATAAAAAATGCTAAAAATTCGTAAAGAGGGGTTTTTTTTGGCAAAAAATCGACTGGCACAATCAGTTTTGTGATAAAATCATTATTTCGCCATCAAATAGAGTCATGAAATTTTCGAAAATCCACTTTTCAAAACAAAAAATACTCATAACTCGACAAATAGGAAAGATAGAACGTTCTAGTCTTCCTCAATCGATAGAGGGGACAATTTTACATATTTAAGTGAATTTTGAGTCTATATTTCCAAGGATTATGGGAGTTAGAAAAAATCAATTTGTATCGCAAAATATTTCCATAGCTTCCCCCTTTGTTCTAAATTTTCGACAAAAAAATTATAAAAAATGCTAAAAATTCGTAGAGGGGTTTTTTTGGCCAAAAAATCGACTGGCACAATCAGTTTTGTGATAAAATCATTATTTCTCCTTCAAATAGAGTCATGAAATTTTCGAAAATCCACTTATCAAAAGAAAAAATACACATATCTCGACAAATAGGAAAGATAGGACGTTCTAGTCTTCACCAATCGATAGAGGGGACAATTTTACATATTTTAGTGAATTTTGAGTCCATATTTCCGAGGATTATGGGAGTTAGAAAAAATCAATTTGTATCGCTAAATTTTCGACAAAAAAATTATAAAAAATGCTAAAAATTCGTAAAGAGGGGTTTTTTTTGCCAAAAAATCGACTGGTACAATCAGTTTTGTGATAAAATCATTATTTCGCCTTCAAATGGAGTCATGAAATTTTCGAAAATCCACTTTTCGAAACAAAAAATACTCATAACTCGACAAATAGGAAAGATAGAACGTTCTAGTCTTCACCAATCGATAGAGGGGACAATTTTACATATTTTAGTGGATTTTGAGTCCATATTTCCAAGGATTATGGGAGTTTAAAAAAATCAATTTGTATCGCAAAATATTTCCATAGCTACCCCCTTTGTTCTAAATTTTCGACAAAAAAATTATAAAAAATGCCAAAAATTCGTAAAGAGGGGTTTTTTTGGCAAAAAAAATCGACTGGCACAATCAGTTTTGTGATAAAATCATTATTTCGCCATCAAATAGAGTCATGAAATTTTCGAAAATCCACTTTTCAAAACAAAAAATACTCATGCCTCGACAAATAGGAAAGATAGAACGTTCTAGTCTTCACCAATCGATAGAGGGGACAATTTGACATATGTAAGTGAATTTTGAGTCCATATTTCCAAGGATTATGGGAGTTAGAAAAAATCAATTTGTATCGCAAAATATTTTCATAGCTACCCCCTTTGTTCTAAATTTCCGACAAAAAAATTATAAAAAATGCTAAAAATTCGTAAAGAGGGGTTTTTTGGCCAAAAAATCGACTGGCACAATCAGTTTTGTGATAAAATCATTATTTCGCCTTCAAATAGAGTCATGAAATTTTCGAAAATCCACTTTTCAAAACAAAAAATACTCATGCCTCGACAAATAGGAAAGATAGAACGTTCTAGTCTTCACCAATCGATAGAGGGGACAATTATACATATGTTAGTGAATTTTGAGTCCATATTTCCAAGGATTATGGGAGTTAGAAAAAATCAATTTGTATCGCAAAATATTCCCATAGCTACCCCCTTTGTTCTAAATTTTCGACAAAAAAATTATAAAAAATGCTAAAAATTCGTAGAGAGGGGTTTTTTCGACCGGAAAATCGACTGGCAAATCTTGACAATTTTTTTAAGTCTTAAACTTCAAAATATTTTCGTAAGTTCCAAATTGTCAATCTTTTTAAAGGCGTGAGTTAGGGAAAAAATTAGTTAAATATAATAGTTCTTGATCACGATGTTTGTTGAAACTCTATTTTTAAAGTTTCGGTAGCGGTCCAGCTGCCGTTATCAAGAATAATGAAAAATAATAAATTTTCGAATCATCGAAAATTGATTATTTTCGATTAATCGATTATTTTCGATTAATCGATTATTTTCGATTAATCGATTATTTTTGATTTATCGATTTTTTTCGATTAATCGATTTGTTTCGATTAATCGATTTTTTCCGATTAATCGATTATTTTCGATTAATCGATTATTTTAGATTAATCGATTATTTTAGATTAATCGATTATCTTCGATTAATCGATTATTTTCGATTAATCGATTATTTTCGATTAATCGATTATTTTCGATTAATCGATTATTATCGATTAATCAATCAATCGATTAACAGCGATTAATCGATTAATCGAAAATAATCGATTATGTTTTATAATCGATAATCGATTATGTTTTTTGATAATCGCCCAGCCCTAATTTTGAGTCGATATTGCCAAAGATTAAGGGAGTTAGAAAAAAGCAATTTGATTCGCAAAATATTTCCATACCTACCCCTTTGTTCTAAATTTTCGACAAAAAAAAATGAAAAATGCTTGAAATTCGTAAAGAGGGTTTTTTTTGGCCAAAAAATCGACTGGCACAATCAGTTTTGTGATAAAATCATTATTTCGCCTTCAAATAGAGCCATGAAATTTTCGAAAATCCACTTTTCAAAACAAAAAATACTCATGCCTCGACAAATAGGAAAGATAACGTTCTAGTCTTCACCAATCGATAGAGGGGACAATTTTACATATGTTAGTGAATTTTGAGTCCATATTTCCAAGGATTATGGGAGTTAGAAAAAATCAATTTGTATCGCAAAATATTTCTAAATTTTCGACAAAAAAATTATAAAAAATGCCAAATATTCGTAAAGAGGGGTTTTTTTGGCCAAAAAATCGACTGGCACAATCAGTTTTGTGATAAAATCATTATTTCGCCTTCAAATAGAGTCATGAAATTTTCGAAAATCCACTTTTCGAAACAAAAAATACTCATAACTCGACAAATAGGTAAGATAGAACGTTCTAGTCTTCACCAATCGATAGAGGGGACAATTTTACGAACGTTAGTGAATTTTGAGTCTATATTCCCAAGGATTATGGGAGTTAGAAAAAATCAATTTGTATCGCAAAATATTTCCATAGCTACCCCCTTTGTTCTAAATTTCCGACAAAAAAATTATAAAAAATGCTAAAAATTCGTAAAGAGGGGTTTTTTGGCCAAAAAATCGACTGGCACAATCAGTTTTGTGATAAAATCATTATTTCGCCTTCAAATAGAGTCATGAAATTTTCGAAAATCCACTTTTCAAAACAAAAAATACTCATGCCTCGACAAATAGGAAAGATAGAACGTTCTAGTCTTCACCAATCGATAGAGGGGACAATTATACATATGTTAGTGAATTTTGAGTCCATATTTCCAAGGATTATGGGAGTTAGAAAAAATCAATTTGTATCGCAAAATATTTTCATAGCTACCCCCTTTGTTCTAAATTTCCGACAAAAAAATTATAAAAAATGCTAAAAATTCGTAAAGAGGGGTTTTTTGGCCAAAAAATCGACTGGCACAATCAGTTTTGTGATAAAATCATTATTTCGCCTTCAAATAGAGTCATGAAATTTTCGAAAATCCACTTTTCAAAACAAAAAATACTCATGCCTCGACAAATAGGAAAGATAGAACGTTCTAGTCTTCACCAATCGATAGAGGGGACAATTATACATATGTTAGTGAATTTTGAGTCCATATTTCCAAGGATTATGGGAGTTAGAAAAAATCAATTTGTATCGCAAAATATTCCCATAGCTACCCCCTTTGTTCTAAATTTTCGACAAAAAAATTATAAAAAATGCTAAAAATTCGTAGAGAGGGGTTTTTTCGACCGGAAAATCGACTGGCAAATCTTGACAATTTTTTTAAGTCTTAAACTTCAAAATATTTTCGTAAGTTCCAAATTGTCAATCTTTTTAAAGGCGTGAGTTAGGGAAAAAATTAGTTAAATATAATAGTTCTTGATCACGATGTTTGTTGAAACTCTATTTTTAAAGTTTCGGTAGCGGTCCAGCTGCCGTTATCAAGAATAATGAAAAATAATAAATTTTCGAATCATCGAAAATTGATTATTTTCGATTAATCGATTATTTTCGATTAATCGATTATTTTCGATTAATCGATTATTTTTGATTTATCGATTTTTTTCGATTAATCGATTTGTTTCGATTAATCGATTTTTTCCGATTAATCGATTATTTTCGATTAATCGATTATTTTAGATTAATCGATTATTTTAGATTAATCGATTATCTTCGATTAATCGATTATTTTCGATTAATCGATTATTTTCGATTAATCGATTATTTTCGATTAATCGATTATTATCGATTAATCAATCAATCGATTAACAGCGATTAATCGATTAATCGAAAATAATCGATTATGTTTTATAATCGATAATCGATTATGTTTTTTGATAATCGCCCAGCCCTAATTTTGAGTCGATATTGCCAAAGATTAAGGGAGTTAGAAAAAAGCAATTTGATTCGCAAAATATTTCCATACCTACCCCTTTGTTCTAAATTTTCGACAAAAAAAAATGAAAAATGCTTGAAATTCGTAAAGAGGGTTTTTTTTGGCCAAAAAATCGACTGGCACAATCAGTTTTGTGATAAAATCATTATTTCGCCTTCAAATAGAGCCATGAAATTTTCGAAAATCCACTTTTCAAAACAAAAAATACTCATGCCTCGACAAATAGGAAAGATAACGTTCTAGTCTTCACCAATCGATAGAGGGGACAATTTTACATATGTTAGTGAATTTTGAGTCCATATTTCCAAGGATTATGGGAGTTAGAAAAAATCAATTTGTATCGCAAAATATTTCTAAATTTTCGACAAAAAAATTATAAAAAATGCCAAATATTCGTAAAGAGGGGTTTTTTTGGCCAAAAAATCGACTGGCACAATCAGTTTTGTGATAAAATCATTATTTCGCCTTCAAATAGAGTCATGAAATTTTCGAAAATCCACTTTTCGAAACAAAAAATACTCATAACTCGACAAATAGGTAAGATAGAACGTTCTAGTCTTCACCAATCGATAGAGGGGACAATTTTACGAACGTTAGTGAATTTTGAGTCTATATTCCCAAGGATTATGGGAGTTAGAAAAAATCAATTTGTATCGCAAAATATTTCCATAGCTACCCCCTTTGTTCTAAATTTTCGACAAAAAAATTATAAAAAATCCTAAAATTCGTAAAGAGGGGTTTTTTTGGCCAAAAAATCGACTGGCACAATCAGTTTTGTGATAAAATCATTATTTCGCCTTCAAATAGAGTCATGAAATTTTCGAAAATCCACTTTTCGAAACAAAAAATACTCATAACTCGACAAATAGGAAAGATAGAACGTTCTAGTCTTCACCAATCGATAGAGGGGACAATTTTACATATGTTAGTGAATTTTGAGTCCATATTTCCAAGGATTATGGGAGTTAGAAAAAATCAATTTGTATCGCAAAATATTTCCCCCTTTGTTCTAAATTTTCGACAAAAAAATTATAAAAAATGCAAAACATTCGCAAAGAGGGGTTTTTTTTGGCCAAAAAATCGACTGGCACAATCAGTTTTGTGATAAAATCATTATTTCGCCTTCAAATAGAGTCATGAAATTTTCGAAAATCCACTTTTCGAAACAAAAAATACTCATAACTCGACAAATAGGAAAGATAGAACGTTCTAGTCTTCACCAATCGATAGAGGGGACAATTTTACATATTTTAGTGGATTTTGAGTCCATATTTCCAAGGATTATGGGAGTTAAAAAAAATCAATTTGTATCGCAAAATATTTCCATAGCTACCCCCTTTGTTCTAAATTTTCGACAAAAAAATTATAAAAAATGCCAAAAATTCGTAAAGAGGGGTTTTTTTGGCAAAAAAATCGACTGGCACAATCAGTTTTGTGATAAAATCATTATTTCGCCATCAAATAGAGTCATGAAATTTTCGAAAATCCACTTTTCAAAACAAAAAATACTCATGCCTCGACAAATAGGAAAGATAGAACGTTCTAGTCTTCACCAATCGATAGAGGGGACAATTTTACATATGTTAGTGAATTTTGAGTCCATATTTCCAAGGATTATGGGAGTTAGAAAAAATCAATTTGTATCGCAAAATATTTTCATAGCTACCCTACCTAAATTTTCGACAAAAAAATTATAAAAAATGCTAAAAATTCGTAAAGAGGGGTTTTTTGCGCCGGAAAATCGACTGGCACAATCAGTTTTGTGATAAAATCATTATTTCGCCTTCAAATAGAGTCATGAAATTTTCGAAAATCCACTTTTCAAAACAAAAAATACTCATGCCTCGACAAATAGGAAAGATAGAACGTTCTAGTCTTCACCAATCGATAGAGGGGACAATTTTACATATTTTAGTGAATTTTGACTCTATATTTCCAAGGATTATGGGAGTTAGAAAAAATCAATTTGTATCGCAAAATATTTCCATAGCTACCCCCTTTGTTCTAAATTTTCGACAAAAAAATTATAAAAAATGCTAAAAATTCGTAAAGAGGGGTTTCTTGGGCCGGAAAATCGACTGGCATAATCAGTTTTGTGATAAAATCATTATTTCGCCTTCAAATAGAGTCATGAAATTTTCGAAAATCCACTTTTCAAAACAAAAAATACTCATGCCTCGACAAATAGGAAAGATAGAACATTCTAGTCTTCACCAATCGATAGAGGGGACAATTTTACATATTTTAGTGAATTTTGAGTCTATATTTCCAAGGATTATGGGAGTTAGAAAAAATCAATTTGTATCGCAAAATATTTTCAAAGCTACCCCCTTTGTTCTAAATTTTCGACAAAAAAATTATAAAAAATGCTAAAAATTCGTAAAGAGGGGTTTTTTTGGCCAAAAAATCGACTGGCACAATCAGTTTTGTGATAAAATCATTATTTCGCCTTCAAATAGAGTCATGAAATTTTCGAAAATCCACTTTTCAAAACAAAAAATACTCATGCCTCGACAAATAGGGAAGATAGAACGTTCTAGTCTTCACCAATCGATAGAGGGGACAATTTTACATATGTTAGTGAATTTTGAGTCCATACTTCCAAGGATTATGGGAGTTAGAAAAAATCAATTTGTATCGCAAAATATTTCCCCCTTTGTTCTAAATTTTCGACAAAAAAATTATAAAAAATGCTAAAAATTCGTAAAGAGGGGTTTTTTGGACCGGAAAATCGACTGGCAAATCTTGACAATTTTTTTAAGTCTTAAACTTCAAAATATTTTCGTAAGTTCCAAATTGTCAATCTTTTTAAAGGCGTGAGTTAGGGAAAAAATTAGTTAAATATAATAGTTCTTGATCACGATGTTTGTTGAAACTCTATTTTTAAAGTTTCGGTAGCGGTCCAGCTGCCGTTATCAAGAATAATGAGAAATAATAAATTTTCGAATCATCGAAAATTGATTATTTTCGATTAATCGATTATTTTCGATTAATCGATATTTTTCGATTAATCCATTTTTTCCGATTAATCGATTATTTTCGATTACTCGATAATTTTCGATTAATCGATTATTTTCGATTAATCGATTATTTTCGATTAATCGATTTTTTTTTATTTTTTTCGATAAATCGATTTTTTTCGATTAATCAATCAATCGATTAACATCGATTAATCGGTTAATCGAAAATAATGGATTATTTTTTATAATCGATAATCGATTATGTTTTTTGATAATCGCCCAGCCCTAATTTTGAGTCGATATTGCCAAGGATTAAGGGAGTTAGAAAAAAGCAATTTGATTCGCAAAATATTTCCATACCTACCCCTTTGTTCTAAATTTTCGACAAAAAAAAATAAAAAATGCTTAAAATTCGTAAAGAGGGGTTTTTTGCGCCGGAAAATCGACTGGCACAATCAGTTTTTTGATAAAATCATTATTTCGCCTCCAAATAGAGTCATGAAATTTTCGAAAATCCACTTTTTAAAACAAAAAATACTCATAACTCGACTAATAGGAAAGATAGAACGTTCTAATCTTCACCAATCGATAGAGGGGACAATTATACATATGTTAGTGAATTTTGAGTCCATATTTCCAAGGATTATGGGAGTTAGAAAAAATCAATTTGTATCGCAAAATATTCCCATAGCTACCCCCTTTGTTCTAAATTTTCGACAAAAAAATTATAAAAAATGCTAAAAATTCGTAAAGAGGGGTTTTTTGGACCGGAAAATCGACTGGCAAATCTTGACAATTTTTTTAAGTCTTAAACTTCAAAATATTTTCGTAAGTTCCAAATTGTCAATCTTTTTAAAGGCGTGAGTTAGGGAAAAAATTAGTTAAATATAATAGTTCTTGATCACGATGTTTGTTGAAACTCTATTTTTAAAGTTTCGGTAGCGGTCCAGCTGCCGTTATCAAGAATAATGGGAAATAATAAATTTTCGAATCATCGAAAATTGATTATTTTCGATTAATCGATTATTTTCGATTAATCGATTATTTTCGATTAATCGATATTTTTCGATTAATCCATTTTTTCCGATTAATCGATTATTTTCGATTACTCGATAATTTTCGATTAATCGATTATTTTCGATTAATCGATTATTTTCGATTAATCGATTTTTTTTAATTTTTTTCGATAAATCGATTTTTTTCGATTAATCAATCAATCGATTAACATCGATTAATCGGTTAATCGAAAATAATGGATTATTTTTTATAATCGATAATCGATTATGTTTTTTGATAATCGCCCAGCCCTAATTTTGAGTCGATATTGCCAAGGATTAAGGGAGTTAGAAAAAAGCAATTTGATTCGCAAAATATTTCCATACCTACCCCTTTGTTCTAAATTTTCGACAAAAAAAAATAAAAAATGCTTAAAATTCGTAAAGAGGGGTTTTTTGCGCCGGAAAATCGACTGGCACAATCAGTTTTTTGATAAAATCATTATTTCGCCTCCAAATAGAGTCATGAAATTTTCGAAAATCCACTTTTTAAAACAAAAAATACTCATAACTCGACTAATAGGAAAGATAGAACGTTCTAGTCTTCACCAATCGATAGAGGCGACAATTTTACATATTTGAGTGAATTTTGAGTAGATATTGCCAAGGATTAAGGGAGTTAGAAAAAAGCAATTTGTTTCTCAAAATATTTCCATAGCTACCCCCTTTGTTCAAAATTTTCGACAAAAAAATTATAAAAAATGCTAAAAATTCGTAAAGAGGGGTTTTTTTGGCCAAAAAATCGACTGGCACAATCAGTTTTGTGATAAAATCATTATTTCGCCTTCAAATAGAGTCATGAAATTTTGGAAAATCCACTTTTCGAAACAAAAAATACTCATAACTCGACAAATAGGAAAGATAGAACGTTCTAGTCTTCACCAATCGATAGAGGGGACAATTTTACATATGTTAGTGAATTTTGAGTCCATATTTCCAAGGATTATGGGAGTTAGAAAAAATCAATTTGTATAGCAAAATATTTCCATAGCTACCCCCTTTGTTCTAAATTTTCGACAAAAAAATTATAAAAAATGCAAAACATTCGTAAAGAGGGTTTTTTTTTGCCAAAAAATCGACTGGCACAATCAGTTTTGTGATAAAATCATTATTTCGCTTTCAAATAGAGTCATGAAATTTTCGAAAATCCACTCTTCGAAACAAAAAATACTCATAACTCGACAAATAGGAAAGATAGAACGTTCTAGTCTTCACCAATCGATAGAGGGGACAATTTTACATATTTTAGTGAATTTTGAGTATATATTTCCAAGGATTATGGGAGTTAGAAAAAATCAATTTGTATCGCAAAATATTTCCATAGCTACCCCCTTTGTTCTAAATTTTCGACAAAAAAATTTTAAAAAATGCTAAATATTTGTAAAGAGGGGTTTTTTGCGCCGGAAAATCGACTGGCACAATCAGTTTTTTGATAAAATCATTATTTCGCCTCCAAATAGAGTCATGAAATTTTCGAAAATCCACTTTTTAAAACAAAAAATACTCATAACTCGACTAATAGGAAAGATAGAACGTTCTAATCTTCACCAATCGATAGAGGGGACAATTATACATATGTTAGTGAATGTTGAGTCCATATTTCCAAGGATTATGGGAGTTAGAAAAAATCAATTTGTATCGCAAAATATTCCCATAGCTACCCCCTTTGTTCTAAATTTTCGACAAAAAAATTATAAAAAATGCTAAAAATTCGTAAAGAGGGGTTTTTTGGACCGGAAAATCGACTGGCAAATCTTGACAATTTTTTTAAGTCTTAAACTTCAAAATATTTTCGTAAGTTCCAAATTGTCAATCTTTTTAAAGGCGTGAGTTAGGGAAAAAATTAGTTAAATATAATAGTTCTTGATCACGATGTTTGTTGAAACTCTATTTTTAAAGTTTCGGTAGCGGTCCAGCTGCCGTTATCAAGAATAATGGGAAATAATAAATTTTCGAATCATCGAAAATTGATTATTTTCGATTAATCGATTATTTTCGATTAATCGATTATTTTCGATTAATCGATATTTTTCGATTAATCCATTTTTTCCGATTAATCGATTATTTTCGATTACTCGATAATTTTCGATTAATCGATTATTTTCGATTAATCGATTATTTTCGATTAATCGATTTTTTTTAATTTTTTTCGATAAATCGATTTTTTTCGATTAATCAATCAATCGATTAACATCGATTAATCGGTTAATCGAAAATAATGGATTATTTTTTATAATCGATAATCGATTATGTTTTTTGATAATCGCCCAGCCCTAATTTTGAGTCGATATTGCCAAGGATTAAGGGAGTTAGAAAAAAGCAATTTGATTCGCAAAATATTTCCATACCTACCCCTTTGTTCTAAATTTTCGACAAAAAAAAATAAAAAATGCTTAAAATTCGTAAAGAGGGGTTTTTTGCGCCGGAAAATCGACTGGCACAATCAGTTTTTTGATAAAATCATTATTTCGCCTCCAAATAGAGTCATGAAATTTTCGAAAATCCACTTTTTAAAACAAAAAATACTCATAACTCGACTAATAGGAAAGATAGAACGTTCTAGTCTTCACCAATCGATAGAGGCGACAATTTTACATATTTGAGTGAATTTTGAGTAGATATTGCCAAGGATTAAGGGAGTTAGAAAAAAGCAATTTGTTTCTCAAAATATTTCCATAGCTACCCCCTTTGTTCTAAATTTTCGACAAAAAAATTATAAAAAATGCTAAAAATTCGTAAAGAGGGGTTTTTTTGGCCAAAAAATCGACTGGCACAATCAGTTTTGTGATAAAATCATTATTTCGCCTTCAAATAGAGTCATGAAATTTTCGAAAATCCACTTTTCAAAACAAAAAATACTCATAACTCGACAAATAGGAAAGATAGAACGTTCTAGTTTCCGCCAATCGATAGAGGGGACAATTTTACATATTTTAGTGAATTTTGAGTCTATATTTTCAAGGATTAGGGGAGTTAGAAAAAATCAATTTGTATCGCAAAATATTTCCATAGCTACCCCCTTTGTTCTAAATTTTCGACAAAAAAATTATAAAAAATGCTAAAAATTTGTAAAGAGGGGTTTTTTTGGCCAAAAAATCGACTGGTACAATCAGTTTTTTGATAAAATCATTATTTCGCCTTCAAATAGAGTCATGAAATTTTCGAAAATCCACTTTTTAAAACAAAAAATACTCATAACTCGACTAATAGGAAAGATAGAACATTCTAGTCTTCACTAATCGATAGAGGGGACAATTTTACATATTTGAGTGAATTTTGAGTAAATATTGCCGAGGATTAAGGGAGTTAGAAAAAAGCAATTTGTTTCTCAAAATATTTCCATAGCTACCCCCTTTGTTCTAAATTTTCGACAAAAAAATTATAAAAAATGCTGAAAATTCGTAAAGAGGGGTTTTTTGGCCAAAAAATCGACTGGCACAATCAGTTTTGTGATAAAATCATTATTTCGCCTTCAAATAGAGTCATGAAATTTTGGAATATCCACTTTGCAAAACAAAAAATACTCATAACTCGACTAATAGGAAAGATAGAACATTCTAGTCTTCACCAATCGATAGAGGGGACAATTTTACATATTTGAGTGAGTTTTGAGTAGATATTGCCAAGGATTAAGGGAGTTAGAAAAAAGCAATTTGTTTCTCAAAATATTTCCAATTTTCGACAAAAAAATTATAAAAAATGCTGAAAATTCTTAAAGAGGGGTTTTTTGGCCAAAAAATCGACTGGCATAATCAGTTTTGTGATAAAATCATTATTTCGCTTTCAAATAGAGTCATGAAATTTTCGAAAATCCACTCTTCGAAACAAAAAATACTCATAACTCGACAAATAGGAAAGATAGAACGCTCTAGTCTTCACCAATCGATAGAGGGGACAATATTACATATTTTAGTGAATTTTGAGTATATATTTCCAAGGATTATGGGAGTTAGAAAAAATCAATTTGTATCGCAAAATATTTCCATAGCTACCCCCTTTGTTCTAAATTTTCGACAAAAAAATTATAAAAAATGCTAAAAATTCGTAAAGAGGAGTTTTTTTGGCCAAAAAATCGACTGGTACAATCAGTTTTGTGATAAAATCATTATTTCGCCTTCAAATAGAGTCATGAAATTTTCGAAAATCCACTTTTCAAAACAAAAAATACTCATAACTCGACAAATAGGAAAGATAGAACGTTCTAGTCTTCATCAATCGATAGAGGGGACAATTTTACATATTTTAGTGAATTTTGAGTCCATATTTCCAAGGATTATGGGAGTTAGAAAAAATCAATTTGTATCGCAAAATATTTCCATAGCTACCCCCTTTGTTCTAAATTTTCGACAAAAAAATTATAAAAAATGCTAAAAATTCGTAAAGAGGGGTTTTTTGGCCAGAAAATCGACTGGCACAATCAGTTTTGTGACAAAATCATTATTTCGCTTTCAAATAGAGTCATGAAATTTTCGAAAATCCACTTTTCAAAACAAAAAATACTCATAACTCGACAAATAGGAAAGATAGAACGTTCTAGTCTTCACCAATCGATAGAAGGGACAATTTTACATATTTTAGTGAATTTTGAGTCTATATTTCCTAGGATTATGGGAGTTAGAAAAAATCAATTTGTATCGCAAAATATTTCCATAGCTACCCCCTTTGTTCTAAATTTTCGACAAAAAAATTATAAAAAATGCTAAAAATTCGTAAAGAGGAGTTTTTTTGGCCAAAAAATCGACTGGTACAATCAGTTTTGTGATAAAATCATTATTTCGCCTTCAAATAGAGTCATGAAATTTTCGAAAATACACTTTTCAAAACAAAAAATACACATAACTCGACAAACAGGAAAGATAGAACGTTCTAGTCTTCACCAATCGATAGAGGGGACAATTTTACATATTTAAGTGAATTTTGAGTCTACATCTCCAAGGATTATGGGAGTTAGAAAAAATCAATTTGTATCGCAAAATATTTCCATAGCTACCCCCTTTGTTCTAAATTTTCGACAAAAAAATTATAAAAAATGCTAAAAATTTGTAAAGAGGGGTTTTTTTGGCCAAAAAATCGACTGGCACAATCAGTTTTGTGATAAAATCATTATTTCGCCTTCAAATAGAGTCATGAAATTTTCGAAAATCCACTTTTCAAAACAAAAAATACTCATAACTCGACAAATAGGAAAGATAGAACGTTCTAGTTTTCACCAATCGATAGAGGGGACAATTTTACATATTTTAGTGAATTTTGAGTCTATATTTTCAAGGATTAGGGGAGTTAGAAAAAATCAATTTGTATCGCAAAATATTTCCATAGCTACCCCCTTTGTTCTAAATTTTCGACAAAAAAATTATAAAAAATGCTAAAAATTCGTAAAGAGGGGTTTTTTGGGCCGGAAAATCGACTGGCATAATCAGTTTTTTGATAAAATCATTATTTCGCCTTCAAATAGAGTCATGAAATTTTCGAAAATCCACTTTTCAAAACAAAAATTACTCATAACTCGACAAATAGGCAAGATAGAACGTTCTAGTCTTCACCAATCGATAGAGGGGACAATTTTACATATTTAAGTGAATTTTGAGTCTACATCTCCAAGGATTATGGGAGTTAGAAAAAATCAATTTGTATCGCAAAATATTTCCATAGCTACCCCCTTTGTTCTAAATTTTCGACAAAAAAATTATAAAAAATGCTAAAAATTTGTAAAGAGGGGTTTTTTTGGCCAAAAAATCGACTGGCACAATCAGTTTTGTGATAAAATCATTATTTCGCCTTCAAATAGAGTCATGAAATTTTCGAAAATCCACTTTTCAAAACAAAAAATACTCATAACTCGACAAATAGGAAAGATAGAACGTTCTAGTTTTCACCAATCGATAGAGGGGACAATTTTACATATTTTAGTGAATTTTGAGTCTATATTTTCAAGGATTAGGGGAGTTAGAAAAAATCAATTTGTATCGCAAAATATTTCCATAGCTACCCCCTTTGTTCTAAATTTTCGACAAAAAAATTATAAAAAATGCTAAAAATTCGTAAAGAGGGGTTTTTTGGGCCGGAAAATCGACTGGCATAATCAGTTTTTTGATAAAATCATTATTTCGCCTTCAAATAGAGTCATGAAATTTTCGAAAATCCACTTTTCAAAACAAAAATTACTCATAACTCGACAAATAGGAAAGATAGAACGTTCTAGTCTTCACCAATCGATAGAGGGGACAATTTTACATATTTTAGTGAATTTTGAGTCTATATTTCCAAAGGATTATGGGAGTTAGAAAAAATCAATTTGTATCGCAAAATATTTCCATAGCTACCCCCTTTGTTCTAAATTTTCGACAAAAAAATTATAAAAAATGCTAAAAATTCGTAAAGAGGGGTTTTTTTGGCCAAAAAATCGACTGGCACAATCAGTTTTGTGATAAAATCATTATTTCGCCTTCAAATAGAGTCATGAAATTTTCGAAAATCCACTTTTCGAAACAAAAAATACTCATAACTCGACAAATAGGAAAGATAGAACGTTCTTGTCTTCACCAATCGATAGAGGGGACAATTTTACATTTTTTAGTGAATTTTGAGTCTATATTTCCAAGGATTATGGAAGTTAGAAAGAATCAATTTGTATCGCAAAATATTTCCATAGCTTCCCCCTTTGCTCTAAATTTTCGACAAAAAAAAATTAAAAAATGCTAAAAATTCGTAAAGAGGGGTTTTTTGGGCCGAAAAATCAACTGGCACAATCAGTTTCTTGATAAAATCATTATTTCGCCTTCAAATAGAGTCATGAAATTTTCTAAAATCCACTTTTCAAAACAAAAAATACTCATAACTCGACTAATAGGAAGGAAAGAACGTTCTTGTGTTCACCAATCGATAAAGCGGATAATTTTACATATTTTAGTGAATTTTCAGTCGATATTTCCAAGGATTAAGGGAGTTAGAAAAGAGCAATTTGTATCGCAAAATATTTCCATACCTACCCCTTTGTTCTAAATTTTCGACAAAAAAAAAATAAAAAATGCTAAAAATTCGTAAAGAGGGGTTTTTTGGGCCGAAAAATCAACTGGCACAATCAGTTATTTGATAAAATCATTATTTCGCCTTCAAATAGAGTCATGAAATTTTCGAAAATCCACTTTTCAAAACAAAAAATACTCATAACTCGACTAATAGGTAAGATGGAACGTTCTAGTCTTCAGCAATCGATAGAGGGGACAATTTTACATATTTTGGTGAATTTTGAGTCGATATTCCAGAGGATTAAGGGAGTTAGAAAAAAGCAATTTGTATCGCAAAATATTTCCATACCTACCTCCTCATCAGACGCAGGGCCCGGGACTATAGACCCCCCAAGCTCCCAGCTAAATCGGGCCCTGTCAATAATAGTTTATTGATTTATAAAAAGTTGTATTTTTCTTTTGCAGTGCAAACGTACAAATGGACCATCGCACAATATTGTTGAATGTATTTTTCAGCGAACAGACACAAATCGTGTACTTACGAGATACAATATTTTCTACAGTTTATTTGTTATGTGAGTTTAGTTTAGTAATTATGCGCCAAGGTAGAAAAGTGAGGTATTATTGTCGAGGTCTTTATTGGATCCGAGACATTAATACACTTTTCTACCGTGGCTCATATAGCATTTTTTTCACTACTTCACTACTGGCATTTTATTTTTTTAAATATTAGTTTGTCGACTCCTGTTTCACATGACATGACAGCTGTGCACAAGTTAACCTCACATTCTATTAAATGGATTGAGATTTAGTTATAATCAAGTAGGCTCTGTATTTTTCTACCTTGGTTAATAATGAACAACTTTACTAACTCAACAAAAGTCAATAAAATATGGTTTAGAGGCTAGTAGTGAAAAATAGATATTAATAGTTACTTGAAAATGATATACCATGCAGATATACCAACCCCATTTAACTTAGAAGTGTAATTCAATGTCTGTCGGGGCATATAGCCCGAGCAGTAGTTGTTGCTTCTTAGCGAACGGCCTATTCTTTGAAAATGATATTTCAAATTTTGTAAAGCGTTATAATAGTATTAAGCTATTACCTTTGACATCTAAAAATTAAATTACATAAAAATATAGATTTTCTTGAAGAAACCTGATTGTTGTACGAAATTATTGCATCACTTGGCGCACTATCTAAGGCCGTGGCAATAAATATTTGGTTTTTGTTTGGAAAAGAGTTTGCAAGACGATGGAAGGAGTTGATTCGTTTAATTTTGCATGAAGTTTAATGGATCGCGGTAAGTTTTTTACATCTGTGAAATCTGATTTAATCCACGATGTGTATTCTGTTTTGGTTGCAAACAATGAGCTGGACCAAGAGAATAATTTCTCACGTTCATCAGATTCCGTTAACCAATCACATTCATCATACCAACTTATATTGAAGTCACGGTTTTACCGTTTAGGAGGATTGTTTTGATATTATTAAATTCGGATGGAGTCTCGCCAAAGTCTTATATATTTTCTTACTACCTCCGTCGAAAGTAGGTGGTTTCGGCTCCGTTTATACGGCGGAAAGTCTAACTTTTATGCATTGATCAAGAAATATGCGCGCTCCGCGTTACGTTCTTTTGAGTAACGTACTTTGCGCACATTTCACTTCAAGATTATGTAGGTCGAGATCAATTCGAAATTTTGAACACTTGTCAAGGACCGATGACATTATATTTTTTTAAATATTGTGTCATTTGGATATGAGTAACCTTGAATACAGTTACTATCGTCTGGATTTTGACTAACATATCGCTTTAATTATATTATTCTGCAAAACTATGATAATTGGTGTTAAATCAATAAAATGAAATAAATATTAATAAAAAGTACAGTAATGTCGGTAGGACTTGAGCCGACGATCATCACTGTGGAAGGCACGCGCTTATCCATCGCACCAATAAGTACAACGATAACGGGTGTCAAGCTCTGCTTCACTGTCACTCATATAATTTGTTTACAAATAGCTAATGATAATGTTGTTAATTGTTTTCGTACTGTTTACTGAGGTAGTAAGAAAAATAGTATACACTACATGGGTAGAAAGTTGAGATTGCTGCACTGCGCGCCATAATGCCCGAGGCGAATAAAACGTACAGTAATGTCGGTAGGACTTGAACCGACGACCCCTACTGTGAATGGACCTTAAAAATTTGACAACAAATTTTTTGCTGTGTTAACCGTCAAAATATTATTGATTGTCTATAGAGATGTAGAATTTTTTTGTTAGTGTCAGATAGGGACCAGAATTTAAAAACTTAATTGTTCTTGATAACGGTAGCTGGAACGCTACAGAAACGTTGAATTGAAAAATATAAAAAATGTTTTGGTTAAATTTCCATTTATAATGTGATTGTGGATAAATATTATTATTTCTCATGCAAGAATTTTGACAAGCGTACTCAACCAGAGTGAATTGGAGGCTTGCCTTCTATGGTTTAATAAACGTTTGTAATGAAATGCTGAAATGGCCTATTTGGGCTACAGTTTATACTTTGCCGTATGTACCATATGTTTTCCTCCAGTGTATGTATGGTAGTCTGAAAATACGCATAATTAAAATTTGTGTCCGGATACTGGTGAACGCTATTATTTGAATAATTTGCCTCCTTTGAGGAGCTGCCACTGTTATTATTACTTTTTGATTGCCTCAGAGCCTGTGTTTGAACGAATATTCCAATCCCGAAAATTAAATACTCTCTTTCTCAAATGTCTTTGGCTATAGCAGACCTATCTTGGATTATTTCATTTCATTTACATTCTCCACAAACAGATTCGACAAATAATTATTTTTCGTATAGCCATTCTGTGAGTGGAACAGAGGAAGATATAGAATAACACAGAGAAAATGTATAGAGAAGTGGGTGTTTCGTGGAGGGAAAATATGCTGTTCTCTCTTGGACATATGTAATTTTATGTATAGTGCGAATTGTTGCTGCTATATGAGATTCTACATATGGAAGATAAATATTGGCCGAATCAGTATACCGGGTGTGAATAAGTCATTGCCCCTTCGCTGTAACTTCTAGATAGGTTGATAGATTTTGTTGGGAGGTCAATTTTAAATTTCTCCACATCTAATTGAGCACGCTGAATATTTTTACATATTCGGATTCTTCGGCTTTACCTATATTCAATTAACCCGTAAAATCTAAAAAATTACGCCAATTTCACTTTCTTTTTTAAACATTTTTCCAAATCTCGTACAAAAATCCATGCTACTGTTGTAACGTTATGGTTTCAGCTGGAACAATTTCCTCTCTCTGTCTGGTAATCAAATTTTTCGGTACCTTATCTAATAAAAAGAGCTTAAGCGGCTTCAGGTGCTGTTCAGAAATAAGATAATTTTAATTTCCTGCTTCAATTAGTAAGGGAAAAACTTGGAAAAGCTATTTAAAATACCGGGTGGTCCACGCAAGTCCTAATTGAAAGAGGTAAGTTTCAATTGAGAAACTGTGTTTTAAAAACTCAATCGTGACAAATTGAGTGAAAACAAGAGAATGAATAATTAAAAGAAATAATATCAATAGGGTAATTCCAGGAACATTATTTGAAGTTCAAAGGACGTGCCAACGATCTAAGATAAAAAATTTTAAAATGACGATTTTTTGGACATTTAGTGAGTAAATTATATGTAATTGAAGCCGGGAAATCCAAACATGAGAAAATATAGAGGGTGTTCCAATAAAATTTTTCATTTTCACATCATTTCCTGTTACACCCGAAGTTGGACATATTGATTTCAGATGTGGAGAAATTTAAAATTGGTAACGATATAACCCACCTACATTTAAACAAAATCGATAACTCATTTACACCCGGTATATATAATTCTCCTTACTTCTAACTTACTTACTCACTTTTAAGGTTGTGTATGTCAATCTGTCTAAAATTTTGTCGTTTGTCGCATTTTTGAGCTGGTTAAGTGCAATTTCAAGTAGCTTGCTTAATAGTCTGTTGCAGCGACTTCTATTAAACCAAGTTTAAGCTAAAACCTGGTTTAAATGTAAATTTTGTGTTAAACGGTATTGTTGAGCTGGCTCAATGCTAGTAATCCACATAACTTAAACTCGTTTGAAATTATGAACTTGGATTAGTTAAACCTTGTTGTTTTTGTTGTTGTTAGTGCAACGACCCCTAACTTTTGTACATACCTCCAACCTGCGGAATATCGATTGTGGTGCGATCTAGCAGCACGTTTCGAAAGTAGGTGTGAGGTAGAAAAGTAGGTAACCAGAAACTGTAATGTAGTATGCAGCAATCTACATTTCACTCACTTAATAATGTCAAAGGGGCCTCTAATCGCACTGGCTTTGCGGAGGAAACTCCTCTACGTGACATAATCTGCACATGACTTCGTTTGACAATTCCATCAGCTTTACGTGAATATTAAGCTTACAGCGCCCTGTCAACTTACCTACTACGGCTTTGACAGTTTGCCTACCTTTGCTTATTAAGTCTGCCGTAAATGTTGGCGAATGTCCTCTAATAAACTGTTTCGCCTATCTCTGTCCTGGTGAGATTACCCACCATTCTAGAGACTTCTGTGACATCCACTTACTTATTGCCATATTTATTGTTGACTTTGCGAATCAAAGAAAAACAATTGTAAACTAGCTATCTTATTGCTCCTGTGAAAAACAAAGTCACACACTTTGAATATATTTGTGAAAAGAATGCGTGAGCCTGATTTATTTTATGCGCTTTGATCAAAGATATCTCTAATTTTATGGGCGTTTTTTAACAAGATTTAATCGACCAAAACAGACACAAATATGCGTAATATATTTTTTAAATAACCTTCGTCAAGTGTAGAAAACAACTGACTTATTCAGTGGTCCCTTGCAGTGCTCGCTTCCTGGAAATTTATTTATGATCATTTTAATGATGTTAATGTTTACATAGACTGTGTGACTATTTTGTTTTGATGATTTTATTAATCACAAATATATTATTTAAGGTGCGTCTGTCGCGGGTTTCCACAGGAACAATGAAATATCTAGTTTATACTTAAAACATAGCAGCACTGGTTACCTACTTTTTTCCCTAATACCTACTTTCGACACGCGCTGTTAGATCGCACCACAATACGATCCACTGCAAGATGGTGGTCTGTGAAACCATCAAATAATATTTATCTTATATCTTGTATTGAGAAGGTTAAAAGTAAAGTTATTTTCCTACACAAGTTAATTGAATACTTTAACTATGTTTTAGTTTCAAAGAAAGTACTAATTTGTTATAATGTTTTAGCGTCCTTTGGTGGAGTTTATAGTCTGTTCCTGGGATGCAGTTTGATAACAGTGATAGAAGTAATCTATTATGCAACAGTAAGGTTGATAGTTAATTTGAAAATATTTGAGAGTGCAGCAGATGAAGATTTCAAAGAAACCGCTAAACCAAGAATTCATATTCCCACACTGCATTTTCAAAAATGGAATAATGCGACTATTGATTTCAATTCCACCTTTTTGCCGTAGTTATGATTTACAATTTTCAACAATAAATCCACTATTACATTTACTCTAAATACATTATTTGTGATCAATGTACCGGTTGTCTGATTAAGAGAGGCAACCCCCTGTATCTCAGAAACTATTTATCGTACAGCTTAAAGAGAAAAATCTGTATTAGAAACTGCTGATAATTATTTTCAAGTTTCCCACTCCACCGCTAGAGGGCGTACTTCACAATAATATCACAAAAAACTAATTTTTCTATAATAAATGTACCGTTATAGTACCATTTAAATATTCGTAATCATTAAATTATTTTACGTAGTTTGCTCCAGTACTTTTTCATCTATCTTGTTAAATAACTGGTAGGGGTGAGTGGGAAAGCTGACTCAATTAAACTGTTATAACTTTTGTTCCGCTTTAACGGTCGCCAGGTGGCGGTGATTAAACAATTGTTTTGTTTTCAACTTTTTGTGGGAATCTTGAAATGCGATCCTACATTTTTTAATCAATTACTTGGAAGAGGATGGAATTAAAAAAAAATGGTAAATACCGTATCTCAATATCTATTTTCTAAGCAAAATACGAGTCCAAGATTCAGTATTTCAGACAAGACCTGCAAATAGAGCAGATCTTATTCAACGAATACAAAACTCAAATGACAGTATTCCCAGGGCTGAAATAGAAGCTACTGTCTTTTCTACCACGCAGAGATAAAATAAATGCATCGAAAAATATGGAAAGCATTTCGAACAGTATATTTAGGTTACTTTACTAGGTCAATGTAGTTTATTTTTGCTGTTTTTTGTCACGTAATTAATTGTTGGTTATTGTTACAATGATACTGAGTTTGTCAAAATTTTATTTTTATGTATACCTATTTTTTCTCGTATCTTCGCTTCGAAAAAAGATATTGAGATACAGTTTTTACTATTTTTTTTAACTTCATCCTCTTTTAAGTGAATTATTAAAAAATATAGCATCGCATTTGAGAATTCCCAAAAAAAGTTGAAAACAAAACAATTGTTCAATCACCACCACCTGGTGACCGTTGAGACCACTGGGATGGAACAATGATATATTATTTCATTAGGCATTGAATTCCCTTTCAAATGATAGTAAGTTTGTCAAAATCCATAAAGCGGAACAAAAGTTACGATAGTTTAATTGAGACCGCTCTCCCACTCACCCCTTCCAGTTATCTTACAAGATAGAGGAAAAAGTACTGGGACAAACTTACGCAAAATAATCTGAAGATTACGAATATTAAATTTTGTTGTACTATAACAGTACATTTATTACAGAAATATGATGTTTTTGTGATATTATAGTGAACTACGTCCTCTAGCTGTTTAGTAGGAAACTTAAAAATAATTTCCAGCAGTTTCTCGTATGCCAGTTTGTATTTTTTTTCTCTAGCTTGTAGGATAAATAGTTTCTGAGATACAACGGGTTACCTCTCTCAATCAGACACCCGGTACATGAGTTTTGTTCATTGTTTCTGATAAAGTTTGTAGTGGTTGCTAGCTCGGCCTCAGGCATAAGCACATTGCTTAAGAAGTTTTCTTTTGGTGGGGGGGGGGGGGGATATTTCACTAGGTACATAGGCAATAGTTAAATAATAATTGTAGTTGGTTTTAGAAATAAAGAGCAATTTGGCACAATTACTTATTTTCTTTGATATTGCTCCAATCTTTATATTACTTTTTGGTCATTTTTCGACTTTACCTCAAATTCAACATTCGTGACGCGTATGTAGATATATATATAATTATCTGGTTCTTTCAATTTTTGGAATGGATAGAGAAAACATCTGCCCCGAGTACAACGAGATACTTTTTAATTGACAAGCTTGCAATACTAGATTGTTAAGTGACACTTTGTTTTTTTAACATTACACCATGCTCCTTTCAAGTGGAAATGATTAACCAGCTTTTCTGCATTATTATTTTTGTAGCGTTGTACCGGCTCCAGAATTAAAAAGAATCTACTACAAATACTGAATTTATTGTGGAATTTGTCCAATATAAACATAAACTCCATGGTCTTTATAATAAAACTTAACTAATTAACACAAACTTCAACGTACGGAAGTTCACCTGATCACCCATATGCCAATGGTCGCGTTCATCCCAACAAAGTTGATCAGGTAGCGATTTTGAGAGTAATCCATCGCTTCTTAATTCTGCTGAACGTGCTAATCTTTATATAACAACATAACATAACTTTATTTGATATGACTTCAATAATTATTAATTCATCTTTGATTTCAATTTAGTTTAATAGTTCCTTGTGGTGTTCATTTATTTTCAAGATACAATGTCTAAAATATCTTCAAACAATAATATGTTATTTCATATCATATTTTTATTAGACTCCGTTTAACATATGAAGAAGCCACTTGAAGTTTGCCAACTAACTTGCGCAGAAACCAAAATCGGTCTTGTTTATCTATACGTCGCTTCGTAACGACCGTTTCATGCCATTGGCGTTACAAACGATTTTCATGCCAACAGCCATTTTATTATTGGCATTTCAGGTTGTGTTTGAAGTAATCATTTACTGTCGAAAATTTTTGATTTTTGGATATTTTAAGACGTTTAGTTAGTTCATCTGTGAATGTTGTGTGTTTTATTTGATCTAGAACCATGCCTCCTAAAAAACTTGTTGGTGTTACGCTACTGATTTGAAGTCGAATGTCAATTTTACAAAATGGCGCTGGTTTTGACAACAAGTTCGCGCATACGACTGCAACTTCAAGTGGGTTCTTCTTACGTGAAACGGAGTCTAACATGGTATTTGTCACAAATGACAGTTAATGCATCATTGATCGGTAGTGTAGTGAATTTCAATTCCGATAAGAGAAATGGCGACTGCTACCATAGCGCTCAGATAAATAATTTTCGGAACTTATTGGATGTATTAACTTATTTTTATTCTAAAGGTACATGGTTGTGTAATTTTGGACATTGAAGGCAATGGAATTTTTCACCAGTGCTGGGGTAAGAACTATTGAATGAACATCAAAATCCTTTACCTTCGTGAAGTAACTATGAATTGGTCTTTCAGATGAATTTTGAATGACTTTCCCAACCAAACATTCGGATTTTAATGTAAATAGAGCATGAAGTGTTAAAATTGTATATTTTTTGAAACAGAATTCGCAATGCGTCCCACTACTTGGGTGAATTATGAATGCGGTAGGTGAATTAAGCTGTTCAGAGACGGATTTAGTGTCTATGTGTACAGTGTGTCCCGAATTCGATGGTAAACGGGTAAATTGTGGCGAAGCTGCAAATTTAAAGAACAATAATTGGACGCGATCAGATTTCAAATATTTTCTTTGGTTTTTGAGACAATTGAAAACAAGTGATTTCTCGGATTTTTGTGTTTAGTTTTTTGTAGACCCAAAACACTTTTTCGCATTTGTCCCTAGATTTAATTAAGTTATTGTTTAATTCAAGAGGTTATAAAGTTCCTCCGTGGAATGAAATTTTCTCAGTGTTGGGACTAATCTCATTCTAGTCAGATCAGTACTTAAAAGTAACTAGAGAGAATATGGTAGCATGTAAAGTTGCCATACATGAATTACTTCAGTGTCAACAGTAAATAAAATAAAATTACCATTTATTCGTAAGTCTGTAACATCGTTAATGAGCAACAAGAAAAGAATTGGAATTAATACGGATGCCGAAATACCATCTTTCGAAGAAATCGACTCTGAACCTGTGGAGCAAGATAAGGACAGCAGATTAGAATATTCTCGAGAAAATGAAGAGGAAGAATAACAAGGACATTCATTAATTCATATATTGGGTTGTGCTCATCAGCCCAGGCACTTGAACTGAATCTTTGTACCATTTCCCATGTTATCTACTTCCATTCCAAAAGCTTCATGTCTTCTGTAAAGGCCACTAGTTTGACTGGAGGAATTTTCAGTAGTTGTGATGGTTGTATTAATTCCTCTCCAAAGTGCTTCCGTCTAAGTAATTGTAAGTTCTCGCAGAAGCAGAGTATGTGAGTAGGAGTTTCATCATCAAGTTCACTAACTTTGCCCATTTTGTACAGATGTTTCCTCAGGTGCAAAGTCCAGTCACCATGTCGGTAACTGTCTTCACCAGTCTTCTTACCCAGTTTAAATAGCCTGGTTGAGAGTTCCTTGTCTACCTTGTTCAGTAAACTGTTTGTATGGAGGTGCCCTTGTGTCAACCTCCATTTGAATTGGTGTTCCCTATCTAGCCAGTTCTCGATTTGAGCAGAATATTTTCATTTTTTGTCCGGTATCCTCTTCTGATGTTTTCATAAATACAGGCATAGCGGCAGTCGACTCTGCTTGAGACACAGTCGTATGTCGACCAAGGCTAAAGATCATTCTCTTTCTAGGTCCTTTTATACCAGCCCTAGTGCCATGGTTTGTTTTGGAGCCATCGGTGAACCAGACGATTTCTCCAGAATTACCTGGGTGCATCACCTGTTCCCTATATGGGATAATGATATTCACTCGCTCAGTGAATATATTCTCGAGTGTTATGCTATCAAAACTCAACAAGGACAATAGGAGGAAAGAAAAAAAGAACAGGAGGTGGAATAGAAATATTGGTATGACAAAGAAAATCAAAATTGACACAACATTTTGGAAGTTATCTGAGCGAAAACGAAGTTTTTATATATTTTCATTTAATATAATAATAATATAATACAATTTTGTCAATTTTCCAAATTAAGTTGCAAAAATTATTATATTCCTTTTTCTAATGATCTCATAACATCCATGTCAAAATAAAATTTATAAACGAATCATTTCATGCATTTCTCTCTCTCCCGCTCTCTCTCTCTCTTTTCAGGAGTTTCTTGATAATTACTGATGTTTTTGATAAAAAAAATCTGCTTATTTGGCATTAAAAGATCTACAATCCTACCAAGTCTGGTGATCCTGCGATCATCAGATAAGAAAAGAGCGATGAAAAATTGAGAAATCGGTTTTCTACATTTTACACAACAATTTTAAGGTTAGGTGTGTGAAAATCTTGCCACGACAAAAATTGTAGATTTTTCAATTATCTACAAGTTTTACATTCAACCTTTTTGACGGAAAACAGCCACAAGTTGTGTAAAATCATTTCCAGCCCCTTTCAACCCCTCCTCAACTGCATGCATTCAGATTTTGAATATTTCTTCCTGACTTAATTATGCCTCTTTCGACCCTCTTCGATTCCGTTTACCCTGTTAGGAATTGATTCGTAGTCTGGCTGTCTTAAGAGCTAATTTGCCTGGCCTATGATCTTAGGTGCCAAATTTCATACTTGTCATGTAAACAGTTTTCGAGATATTGGACGGTCAAAGCGTCGTGGTATATCAAGCTATAATTATTTTTCGCAAAGATATTTTGAAAATTATATTTGAGTTAACTTGAATAAAAACAGAATAGTAATAAGTTTATTAAGTTTCAACTATGTAAACATTTCAAATTGGAAATCTAAATTATTAATTGTTTCGCATCTAACAAACTTTCATGAATCTTGTAAAATTCTGCTGTGATTAGAAGCATCAAATTCACAACAATGAGCCAGGTTGGGAAAGTCGCACACTCCATTAATTTTGTTATATAGCAATGGTGGAGGGCAGCTCATTTCAGTACAAATATTTCCATCACATAATTCAAATTTTCTGAAACAAAAATTGATCATAATTGAAAATCGATTGTTTGATGATTGAATTTAGAAACAAAATTTTGTTTTGTATTCATTTTCATAAATCCCTTTTAATACATAAAATATTCTGGAATAAAATATATTTATTTTAGTGATTTGTGCTGCTTCCTATTCAATTAAATTTATTGCAAATTGTTTTTTCATTTTGGATTCGGTATCTAACTGCCTTTATAATTACAATCTACATATTATTCCAAAATTTTTGTATAATATGCAGGGATATTGATTATAAATTGCCGAATGGTTATTTTTGCTATTATCACAGATGTATTGTATGTACCTATGTATGTATATTGGGGTGACATTCACTGAGACCTAAAAGATCTATCTTACTTCTACTTAGTTCCTGAGGAAAGTCTCAGAGATTAGTAGCTCCTTTAGTCATATTTCCCGTAGGAATTTTAGGATATCTGCATGCTCTAACTCAGGCAAATGTCCCTCCTCTATCCAGTAGTCCCCAAGGTGTTATGCCCTAGGATTCTGAATTGCTGTGCAATTCGCGAGTATGTGAATAGAGGTTTCTTCTTCCTTGCCACATAATCTACATTCTTCTTCCTCCACTATTTTGAGCTTTTTCAGGTGCCCATTCAGGCGACAATGTCCTGTAAGGATCCCTGTTAAAACTCTTGGCGCAGTTTTACTTTGACTTATGCATTAATTTGATCTCAACAGGTTGTAGTTACCCAGAAGAATTTTTGATTGATTGATGTCCCCTACTAGATCTTTCCAATGGTCCGATCTACTCTTTTTACTGCTTTGCCTATTTCTTCCAATATTACATGGGAGCTGATACCGCAAAAGGGTTCTGGCCCCCAAAAGGGTGTTCCAATCCTCCTCTTGCTAGCTCTTCTGCTATTTCATTTCCTTCTATCCCAGCGTGTCCTGGAATCCACAGTAAGGTGACTATATTGTTCTCGCCTAGTTCATTTAGTTTGCCTAGTCATTCCCACACCATTTTGGAACTGATAACACAAGAGCTCAGTGCTTTGATGGCTGCTTGACTATCCGACATTTTGATAATCCTTCGCCTTCTATATCCTTTATCAATATTGAACTGGGCACACTTTCTTATGGCTTGAATTTCCGCTTGAAAGATACTCTGGGTTTTTCCCAAGCTTTCAAAGTGGTTGGTTCCTGGCCCGTACACTCCTATCCCAGTTCCTTCTATTGCTTTTGAGCCGTATGTGTACCATTGAATGGCATTCTTTCCAAGTTTGGTAATAGAATTTGGATCCAATTTCTTCTTGTTGCTTAATTTCGCATATCCTTGGCAGGATATTCCGGGGTCAGTCAAACTACACAGGAGTTCGTCAACCGTCAGGCTCCACATTAATGGCGATGCTACACCTCCCTGTGGACATCCTCTGGTTGTGACAATGTTTTTGCTCATCCTCGTATCTGCTACTCTAGTGGTGAGCAGTTCCGACATCCATTCGGATGTTGTGCTGTCTACACCCCTTCTATTTAATCCTCTTTTGACATCCTCATGAGAATTATTCTCAAAAGCTCCTTCTATACCCAAAACGGTGCATACTACGGCTTCTTGGTTGTCTAGAGCACCTCGGATATCCTCCGTCAGTTGTACCAGTGCAGTCTCCGTAGATCTGCCTGCCCGGTAAGCATGCTGATGCCGATGGAGAGGTAGTCTCTCTAGGATTTCCGCTCTAATATAATTGTCAATAGCTTTTTCCATCGTTTTGACCACAAACGATGTTAGGCTAATTGGTCTGAAGGATTTGGGGTTTGTTGTGTCCCTTTTTCCAGCTTTTGGGATGAAGGTTACTATTGCCCTCCTCCATGCTTCTGGTATATAACCCAGTTCTAAGCTGCTTCGACTGATCTTAACCAAATGTGGTAGAATTTCGTCTTGTCTTTGCTGGAGCAATGCTGGGAAAATCCCATAGGCTCCCGGTGCCTTGAAAGGTGAAAATTCATAGCCCATTTTAACCTTTCGTTACTATCACAGATAGATTGAATGTTAAAATTATAAGATTGACAATGAGTCGTTTGAATGTATAATGAAAAACACAGTGGCGTACCACAGCTAAGTGGTACAAAAAATGATATAATAATAATAATAATAATAATCACATTATTTTGATACATCACTTATTAATGAACAGTGGAATTCTATGACAAATTTGTGGACTTTTTTCTTGAAATATTGAAATTTGTACTGAATATTTTGGTAATTATATAATTTTTATATTTACCTACAATCTGCGCTTGGTGATATTCCTGATAATACATTTACATTACTCGAAGGCTGGATAAAATCGCAGGTCAACGTCTCTTTGTTCAAAGCAGTATTAGCTGGGCACGATACAATTATATATTTTCCATTTGGCAGGTGTTTAACCAATTTATCGTTTATTAAAGTAGCTGTTGGGAAAGTCGGTATTTCATCTTTGGTTATTGTATAGCTATGTGATACGTATGTTAGTAACGTTCCTAGAATATAAATAAATATTTTGAAATTTCAGAACAATTTGTGAGTTATGAGTTCGAAAAATAATGTATGATACTCCATTTATAAGCAGACTAGATGATTACCGCTCACTCTCTGTTTGAAGCAAGTATATGGATTAATCATTTAAAACGAGGCTACCAGCAGCAGATTGGACCAGTAGTAATGTTTGTGGATTTTTTTGTCAAAAATATTGATTTTGTTTATTAAGTATATTTTGCTATTTCACTTAAATAATATGAAACTTTTTTATCAACGCTATTATAATTTTGTAGTTCACTACAGCTACTGAATTGAGCTTCTATATTAGAATGGATAAATTATGTTCCTACTCCATTTGATACGATACTCGTGGTCTTCATATTCGGAACTGATACGCAAAACCATGCATGATGATCCGTTTTTGAAAGTTGTCTTTTGCAAATTTCATGGTGTCACAGTGTCTTTTACCTCAATATGAGAGAATAAATGAAGTTTCCTTAATAGTAGCCATACAAACTAAGAATATGTCGATTCACGAGGGATCAAATAATACTTTGTTCAAAAATATAATTGTTCAAGGTCATTAGATTGCATTCACGCACATTCACCTGAAATACCAAATTGACAATTGACAAATTTTGAAGTGGTAACTTCTTATGGGAGGGTAAACTGCTTCGTAACGTAACGCGTTATGGTCTGGCTTCCCTTTCTCTCACGCATACGACAGCAGCAGACAGGCTCCTCCTCTCTCACTTTAACCCACAGCGCTAGCCGTATTTCGGACAGATGATTCCCCCTCTCTCTACTCAGTGTTTAGTATGCGATAGACATAAGGTTGACAGTGAGAATATAACCCAAAACTGTCACCGAAACTGTTTTGACAGTGATTATAAAAAATATAATGAAATAAGCTCGGATCATTACAGAATCTCCTAACGAAAGGTAAGTTTAATAATATAATATAATACGATTTATCAATAACATTGTGAACAATATGTATATATATTAAAACTAGCTTTAAATCTTTAAATTTATTTTCAAAACAAAAACACTATTATAAAATTCCTTTAATTTTAACCGGAGATTTTAATGTTAATTTTGCTTGTGATCGTGCTAAAAATTTAGTATCGTTCCTACAATCAAAATTACAATTAAAAATGATAAATAAGCCAGAAGAAGACTCAACAAGTCATGGAACTGTACTATATATTTTTAGATGACATACAATGTGAAAATTTCGTTGCTTATTATAGCTACCATAAGCCAATTGTTACTTTTATAGGATTAAATAATAATGATACTAATAATAGTAATAATGTACATACACAAAATTCTAATGTACATATTCAAGAATTGTAACTAAAGATAAAATATATTTTATAATCAATAAAAGATTTTATTAATAAATAACCTTTCCTCACACTATCATATTAATGTACATACAATTTAAGTAATAAGCTAACCTTTTCTCAAGTTAAATAATTTCAATATTAGTTAGTTGAAGTTATCACTTCTGTCGAGCGTCCCGAGAAGCACACGTTTTTTTCCTTAAGAGGTTCTGTATTATAGATTGAATAAATTGCTTTTTTCTACTCCTGTTTTATAATATACTTATTAAAAGACTAAAATCTGTATCATAATGATATTCATTATGATACAAATTTTCATTATGATACAGATTTTTAAGCCAATAGGAATGCGACATTCGCACAATATTTAATATAGCCATGGATACCTGGTTGACATTTCTGAAATTAATTATATTAGGTGACACTTAATTTGACAGCTGTCAAATAATTTTGATTTTCAAAAGTAACTATATATGATAATTATTAATTAAATAATTCTTAATAATCGGAGTAGAAAAAATATTGTATGCAACTTTCATGGAATGGCCATTAATACACTTGCATATTATATACGAAACGAGCCGCAGGCGAGTACAACATGCTCGTGTCTTAATGGCTATCATTACATGATCGTTGCATAAAATACTATTAATACACAAGCTGAGTCACACAATAAGTATTATCTTGACCTTGGAGATAGCATAGATGAACGATGGATGCATTTGAATCGAGCTGTCCGTTTCAAGGATAAAAAAGCAGTAGGGATGCACCCCAGTGAAATATAGATCTGTCAAAATTGAGATCTGAGGACTTCTCCGGGAACTGACATAGATACACTGAGGTGCGAAACACCTACTACAAAGAAATTAGGAGAACTAAAAGTAATGGCTTTAGGAAATTTTTTGGATACATAATCACTAGGAAATAGTGACTCTTACTAGAAATTCATGGAAGTAATCTAAATAGGGTAGTAAATTCTCTCGAAGGTCATAACAGACCTTGAAGAGAAAGTACTACAATGCTTATGCGCATTTCAACTCTTCAAGGCACAAAGAGCCGATGAGATTTTCTCAGTATTGATCTAGCAAGGACCAGACGAAATAGATATTTTCCAAGTACGTCATCGTGACGAATTTCTGTCACCGGACAATCTTCACACTAAATTCCAATATAACCTCAAACCGAATAATACGACACGATAACACTCCTAACAATTGCCTTTTTACACTTAAATTATGAAATTATCCAACTAATGCGCACTAGTACATAAATTTTCCAAAACCAATTAACTTTTGCTCTCGATTTATATTTATATCAGTAAAAAATGCTACTTCCATATTAGCTTCTTTCTGAAGGTTGTCCGCGATCAGCTGGATGATGACGCCACTTGGAAACGCTCTATTCTACCACATTTGTCTAAAATTAGACATCTTGAAACTGGGTTACAACAAAAAGCAAAGAAAAGGGCAATAATCATTGCAAAATCAGGAAAAAGGACACAACAAACCCAAAATCATTCATACCAATTTGTGCTTTGAATGATAGAGAAATTTATTGACAATTATTTTGGAACGGAAATCCTAGGGGGGCTACCCCTAGGTAGTGCTTGATTGCCAGGCAGGCAGAACTATGGACACTGGTATAGCAAGAAGCTGTAGTATGTGTGTTCTTGAACATAGAAGGAAAGGAGCTTTTGAAAATACTCCATATTATGGTCCTATTGAATAGAACTGGCGTAGACACTACAAGGTTTAAATATATGTCGAAACTGTTCACCTCTAGAGTAGCAGAGACGATGACAAGTCAGGACGTCGCCTCCTTCTGCACAATCAGAGGATTTCCACGAGGAGGAGTAGCATTTCCCTTAATGTGGAGTCTAACAGTTGACCAACTTTTATGTGGTTTGACTGACCTCGTAATATTCTGCCAAAGATGAGCCGATGACATTGTCTTAACAGCCAGGGGAGAATTTGAAAATACCCTTTGTGACATCGTACAAAGAAGACTAAATATACGGAGCGCTGGTGTAGGTAGGTGGGACTAAACATGAACTAAAATTCATTCCTCGAGTAATAGATAAATCTAAGATGAATATTTTCAATAAATTTCAATCCTTACACATCACGGCACTGTTATTGGAATCTGTGACCCTTGCTGTTTGTATTGTTATCCTTGTTTTGGAATGAGAGAAACAATTTGGATGTTGGCTTCAAACAAAGTGTGTTGTCAGTATAGGCATATAGTCTGTTTAATGATCGAAGGTTCAGACACTGGTTGATGAAAGGTTTGTTCGGTGAAACATGGTAGAAACTATCACGTCAGACGGTCAGAGGCATGCGCATTGAGAAAAGCGTTCGTAAAAACAATTTGGCAGTTGGTGATTTAAAAAGGCTGTATTCGAAGACAGGCATTATTATTAGTTCCGGATCAGTTGCCAACTATCAGAATAATTCGCTGACCGGGATAAATTTTTAGTCAGGAACATGCGCATTGTGATGTTGTTGAAAGTGACAGATTTTTGGTTATGTATCTGGAATTGGGGACTTCGGTCCAAGTTGCCAACCCAAAAAATATCATATTTTTCTACCACTGGGAAAGGGAAATTTCAGAACGAATTCGTCATGTCAAGGTTCGTATTGTTTATAAATATCCGTAAACGGAGCCTCGGCTCTTCAAATTCGGTAATTTGATGCAAATATCGATATTTGTAAAGGTCGTGTCTGATTGGCTGAAAGTTGTGTTGGAGAACCTGATTTCATGTCAATAATGTCAATTGCGACATATCTCTTATCCAATGACGATATTGATTGATATACACTGTGTTCATTTGAAAAGTACCCACCCTTAATATTTCAGAAATGGGACATATTAGAAGGAAATGCCGAAACACGTCAACAACAAAACAAAATTATTGAATAGAGATTTACCAGACCTTTTAAATGAGGTATGACTTGACACCTAATGCTATTTGAAAAAATTCAAGGGGTATCTCCAGTAGGGAGAGGGTGAATCTGACGTTTATGGCTTTAGCACTAAAAAGTGTCCCCCTCAAGTTAAAAGTTGACGAGTTTCGGCATTTCTTTCTAATATGTCCCATTTCTGAAATATTAAGGGTGGATCCTTTTCAAATGAATTGATTATATTATTGACGTAAAATCATAGGCTCTAACATAAATTTCAGCCAATCGGATATGATCTTTACAAATATCTATATTTGGATGCAACTATCTGTTATGAAGATCCGAGGCTCAGTTTACATATATTTATAAACAACGCGCACCTAAACATGACAAATTTGTTTTGAAATTTCCCTTCCCCAGTGGTAGAAAATTCCAAAACTTTTGGGTTGGCAACTTGGACCGAAGTCCTCCATTGAACGCGAGAAAAATGATTTAGTTTATTTCTTTTTTTATTTTAACGGCGGTCATGCTGCCAACTGTAAAAAAATTCCACTCGTTCGTATAACGAAAATTGTCAGTCGATTTACAACAAAACACAAGCGGAATATGGAAGTGGGAAAAATTTCAAATTTATTTGAAACTTCTCCCTACGAACAAACCTAATGCATATCATTATAATCAAAGAAACGTTGGATCATGCTCAGTAGTGGACAGTAGACATGCTTTCAATAATTTGATTAATTGAGTGGCCAAAAAAAAATTTAAATAAAATATTTCAAATGTCTTGGTTACATTATAAAAAATCCATGATAAATGCTAAAAACTATTTTTCATAATAATTTAATTCGTGAAGACGTACAAGAAAAATGATAAAACGTTAGCTGATGCACACAATGTTGTCAATATCCGGGAAACGTATAAGAATATATAATAAACAACGTTCCCCACCTATCTGACGCGAATCAAAGTATAAGGAATTCTTTAAAAGCTTGATATAAACATGAAAAATAGCCAATTTGATAAAAAATATCGATTTTTGTATTCACCGGTTAATAACCATATTGTTCCATTAATATGAATTGATCGATATGTTCTGTTATAAATTTCATATAAATGATTCCCAAACGACGTAAATAACCTTTCAAAACACCCCAATATCCTTTAATGTAATTTGTGTAGGTACGAGTTGCGGAATTTCGGAATTTTTTACTGTGGTTAACGGTGCTATGTCGGTAAGCCCAATGTAGACAATTCATTGTAATCAGGCCATTTGTCAGTTCGAATTTCCGAAAACATTCTTCACAATGAATGGTATATAATCGCTAACAATTCCATACGAGATCTTTACGCATTTGAGTAGAATACCAAACGCTTACAATTTTAGATTGTCGCATTCCAAATAGCATACATTGAATTATACCAGGAAAACAAGAAGTATATAACATATTTTATCATAAGGAAAAAGAGCTACTGACCGCGGAGATACTATGAAATTTCAAGAAATGGTTGAGGGACCATCAGGAAGAGTCAAAGAATTTCACTTAGAACTCCAGACACAAAAATGATAATGCATTTTTGAAAATATTCATACCTTCGGTTGAAAAGTTGCACGCTAATTTTTTGGGCTAACAATATATAGATAGTGTAAGCTCGTCGTGAAACAGTTGTCGAATTTTTTATCAGTGTCAGAGAGGGACAAAAATTTTAAAATTTAAATATTTTGGATAACGTTGAAATAATAGTATAATGTATTAATGCAGTGTATAAATGAAAAAATTTTCATTATACCTTTACTCGTTTGATAAAGCTACTGTGTTAGCAAAAAGCGTCACAAGTTTAAATTGAACATTAGTGAAGTTTTAAACAAATTATTTTGTTTTATTTCATCGTTTAATAGTACATTATTCAACAAGCATATTATGACCATTATTCACGATGGTGCGTGAACACCTAAGTTTTTTTGTAGTAATTTCAATTTATATTTAGTATAATAATTGCATAACTGCAATCAGCTATAAATTATTTGAAACGTCACTTTTTTTAGTTTTTGACAGACATCATTGAACACTAGATGAAAAAACTGACTGCATAAACAACGCTCTATATACAATAGCTCAATGATAAATTACTAAGTGTTCGTAGCGGAGTGGTATAGAGGTCTTGCTCCGACTATTTCCCTCATCTCAATTTCCACCAATCACAAACGCGCAATTTTGAATTACAAATGGTTTCTACATGATTATTTCCTTCCTATTAATTTTGACCAATCGCTATCAAGAATTGGTATGTCAAATATAAATTTTAAGTGGAAAAATTACTTAACAACTGTCAACTTAGCTGTCAGCAGTTTTTCCGGAAAAAAATCGAAAAAATTTCATGCAAGTTTGACAAGTGGCCTTGTAATTGAAAGTTATATTGTTCTTATTAATTATTGTTCTTATTATTTTGATTGAAAAAAATGTGGTATTAAAATAAAATGTTTATTTAACTCAGGAAATAATCTTACCAAATATCCCTCGTGCATCTAATTTTTGCTGTGGAAAAATTGGAACACTCGTTTCTAAGTAATCTGTTTTAACAAATAGCACGAGCGAGAGTGGTTTTTCCACTTTCGCGAATTACTTAGAAACTCGTTTTTCCGAATTTTTCCGGAAAAATTAAATGCACTAGGGATATTACCCCCGAAAAAACTGTATGACAGCACCTGTCAGCAGTTTTTTCGACTTTACCCACGGCAAAACTTGACAGCTGTTGTCACCAAAAATTACAATACCTTTGATAACGAGTAAAATTGCAAATTATATTTCAATTGCACCATAAATAATTAAGTTTGTGGTATTTTGTGATTAAATAAATTAACTGTTTTTCAGTTTTCAAATACCTACATCTTTATTATGTATGCATGTAAAATAGGTAGTATGTTTTGTAAGATGTGTATGCAGAATAATCTGTTACTCATGGAATAGTCTTGTCAATTACAATTCGGGTATCTAATTTTTCCTGTGAAAAAAGTCGAAAAAACAATGCATAATAATATTTTTTTAACATAATGCATTCGTGCAGGTTCATGCCACTCTTGCTTCTTGTTAAAATACTAGTTGGCAACGTGTTTTTTTCGATTTTTTTCGGAAAAATTATTGATGTCCTTATGATATTACTTACGAAAACTCTTGGTGATATTTTTATTTGTTATATTCTGACATTTTTATACAAATAAACTCCAATATAGGGTCCTATTTATCCCTGTTATGTTACCTGTTCATTATCCACACCTATTATTCGTTAGTGACTAATGAACGTCATCATACTTGAAAAAGCACTCGTAAAATGTAAGCATTATCAAATAGTCGTGGATAAAAATATGAAAAAAAGATTGTGGTTTAATTTCACAAGAAAATAATGAAGGAACATATATATTCATTTTAGAGATTGCGACTGGAGTAAAGTCACCTTAAAACGTAAATCAATTTTGGTGTATGGTGGAGAAAAGTTTGCAGAAGCGAAGATCACGATCCAACCATAAACTTAGATTTTCACCACCACCAATAAAAGTTAAATCGTTCCGTTTAACTTAAAGTAAATCATCGAAAAGAAAGATTTTGGGATTACCAGTTTGTGAATATGGATCGTGAATATCCATTGAAAATTTAAGTTCTCTTAATGAGATTCTGTGCCTTAAATGAGAGTTCAGGTTAAACGAGTTATATACAGGGTGATTGAATAATGAGTGTGAATAATTTACAAAGAAAATCCTGAAGTAGAAGTATGAAAATTTAAACCAAAGTACTTGAATAAAAGGTTGCTCTATTTTCATTGAAATGTAGTAGGTACTTGCCACCTACCAAATGAGTACGACAGGGACAAAGCCAAAAACCATTATTATTGTATATGCTCTTGAACATAGCTTACACTACCTTGATTTTGTGATTACATTGTGGAAGTTATATTATAAAGGTATTTATTATTATTAAACTTCACATTTCTGGACACTAAGGCTGTGGGAAACGTTCAAAACAGAACACACTTATATTTAACGAATTAACAGTAATATCTGAAAATTGCTTTACACAGTGGTTTCAAATAGTGAATATTATTTTTTTTTGTTGCAAAAAACACCGGCGGTTGTGACCGCGAAGGTGTTATTGTTTGAAATAAATCCTGACTATGTTTAACAGTAAGTATCTTACACAATCTTTCCTCAATCGGTACGACGAAATAAAGTGTTATTTACAAGAAAAGTATTTGATAATGCAAAAATTACAACTCAGTGACGATGAATGTAAGAAGGAAATCCCCTCTTGCTCCTGTCGTACTGCGTGTCAAAGCTATTCCATTATAGTTACTTTGTTTATCACTTTATATTCACTAAGGTATACATGGATGGGTGGATTATATATATTCTAGTTATTGATTTATGTCAGATGTGAGCGAAGAAGATAGATCTGAAGAAGAGCCAATATTGACAGAGAAATCGTAGCAAAATAAAATTACCCAAGAAGTTTGAAGATTTTGTAACGGAGGTATATACTAGTAAAGTTTAAATGACCACAGACTCACCAAGAAGCTATTAATAGTAATTACAGCGACATGTGGATGGGGGCCATGGATGAAGGGATAGCATCTTTGATAAAAAATGGTACCCGGATTCTACAAGATTTACCACCCAGGAAGAAAACAATTTCTTGTAAATGGGTACACAGAATGGGAACTAATCCGGATAGCTCCGTAGATAAATTCAAAGCTAGATTGGTAGGGATTTGGTATGTGGTCCCTCCCACCATTTTGACTCAATCAAATGATTTGTTGTACATCCTTTAGAATTAAGATCAGCTGGATTTAAAATTCCTCGTACATATCTCCAACATTCAACATTTGTTATTTTACGAATTTCTTGAACACGATTCCACAGAAATGTTGCCCATTGACTCTCTTGTTGTGTCCATGTTAATACTGTCCTTTCACTCCCCTCGTACCAGCAGCCACAGCAAATAATGATTTTCAAGTTAAAACATAACCTAACAAATAATTTAATAAATGAAAGTATGTTAAAATATTATGTTATTCGTGTAATTGATCCATATATTTCCAAATACAATAATGCGAATAAATAATTCTTATACATTTTGTTGAAAACCTTACATTGCTTAGCCACAAAAACAACGTTTCGTTATAACTTTCGTAAATGCCTTCGGTTTGTTGTTAAACTTCGATAACGTGAAAGGAGCAATGAATAAGCATCCACTAGACGGAAAAGTAGATTTATTTAAGGATACGTTACCAATGCAACATTTATGGTTCAAACCTCCCTCTGGCTCAACCCTCCTCAGTCTCCCCTACGACTGGTAATCAATTGAAACATCTTCAAGGGTTTAGCGACGCTGACTATGGAGGAGTTTCTCACTTTATATACACTACTTGGATTATATATTTTAGATTTCGATTAAAGCATTTTTCTAAAAATCACTACAGTTTCTCTCGAAAAGTTGATCAATTTAAAAACAGTTTATGGTCAGTAACTTAAACAATGCATTGGTAGGGAGAGTCACTACATCTTTGTATTTAAACTAAGGATTTTCTGTGTAAAATATTTGCACTTATTTATAAATCAACCTGTATTTGGGCATCGTCAACGAAGTGATAAATAAAATATTTTTTTACAAAGTTGAGATTCTTTAGATATATAATTTAGTAAATTGTGACGGAATATATAAAAAATATTAAAATCTTTTCAAATGAGAACGTCCGTTGAAGGGTAAAAACTCGTGGAAAATCATATATTTCCTTAAAAATCTAATTTTAAATTTCAACTAAATTATGTGTTCAGATCACAAAAGGCCTCTCAACGAATTCTCCCAGAATATAGAATACAGTCTGAATAGTTTCACCAATAAGTTATCATTACAGTGAATTACTGAAAAAAATCTGTCCCTAAACTTACATTCTCCTAGCAAAATGAAAACGTGCATGCATAAAAAAAGGAAAATATTTGATTTTCATTAACTTGTATGAACTGCATTAACATGAATGTCAATTATAATACTGCGTTAAATTGAAGTATTCAATTTAATAATACGTACATAATCAAATTTATAAACTGACCTAATAATAACTCCAAGATCAACATTATTGCACACAAATTATTTCATACTGATTTAATAAAAAAAGATACTTCTTACGTTACTTGTCTTATCCGATACCAGATAACCACTTATCTGATGTAATGATATCAAACGTCAATCAGTTGTTTATCAAAAACAATGGAGAATAACAATCTGGCAATTAATTCAGCAGTGAAAATGAACACAAGATACATGAGGCATAAACAAACATTTGTAGAATATAATTAATTTGTATTTTGAAAACATAAATTATGAAAAAAGAGACAAACCATTAATTAATGATTATGTTATAAAACGTGCAGTGATTGATTAATTTCTGCAGTAGACCACAGGGTAATTCATAAGTATTGGGCCAAATTAGCTATTTTCTGGTTAGTGATTCAAAAATTGGGTAATCACTAGTTTTAGTAAGAGCAAATAATAATATCTGAGACGATTTGAGTTAACCCGAACACTTCGCATACATACACCATATTGAATAGTTAAAATCACCCACACATTTTTTTCACTCATAATTCAAATTTATATATTTAATGTGGATAGCCGTCATTAGACTCTAGACAATTTCAACGTCTCCATCCCTAATATATTTCCCGATGAATTTCATTCATTCATTCATGCACTTGGTTGCATACTTTATCGCAGCTCTGGTAGGAAAATGAAAAAACAAAATTAATTAACTAGACGTTTTCTTGAAAAAAGTTTCTATAATAACCTGTTAATTGGTTTACGCCAAAGCAAATCAACCAGACAGAAGAAAATTAAACTTAAGTATAATAAACTGAAACATGCTTTAACTCTCGGCGTTGGGAGCTAATAAAAAAATTGAAAAATGAATAGCGAAGGTGCTTGTCTAACTTATTTTAAATTTTGGTGATAACAAAGCAGGTTCACAGAGCTTTGTCACCTGTGGAATTCATTAAGATATGGAAATTTGATATAAAAAAATAGAGGGCGCCACTAATTTTATTTAAAAAAAAATTAGAAAAGATTCAAATTGAAAATGTCTGAAAAACATGTGAGAATTTAAATGAAAAAGGTGAAGCCATGTGGCATCCCAAAAATTAGTAGCCATTTTGTGTATTAATTTTGCATCTTATTACTATTTTCAATCTGCCAGCACCTACAGAACTACTGAATAAGAAGAAGATTGACATACCAGTAAACCTAGTTAAATTTAGATAACTCGGCAAACCATATTTCAAAGAAAAATTGTACTAATTATCTACTACTCAGTTCTAACTTTGTGCTTCCAAGGCAAATGATGAACAGCAGGCCGAAAACCTCTCGATTCATATATATTTATTTATTTATTTATAACCAAACAGACCTAAAGGCCTAATTACATGGTCAATAATGTTTAAATTAAAATATAGTAACAAATTAATAATAATAGCAATAACATATCCCAAGTATGAATTGTAGAGGTTCAAACAAGTTTGCAACAATATGTAGAAAGACATTTTATGAAGAGATATTTAAAATATGACCTAGTATAAGATTGTGAAACAGCTAAACACCAATCAATATCCACTAATAGGTTGTAATTATTTATTATTTTCATAATAGTTACAAAAGGATCCCTAACTGTTAGAAACACATTTGGTATATGAAACATTAGCATTGAACGAGTGCGACGACCAGGGACATTAAATGAAATAGACGAAAGCATTTCCGAGCAGTTAATTTTACCATTATTGAGAACTTTGTAGAAGAACATAATAGCAGATAAAGTTCTTCTTTGCTCTAGCAATAAAGTTTTGAACTGATATCTCAAATGACTTGATCTAACTGTATTATAGTCCGGCCAGGACGATATTTTTTAAAGGATAAATATCTAAGGAACTTGTTCTGGACCATTTCTATCATTTCCAATGCAGATATGTATTCTGAAAATCAAACAATTGAATCAAATTATAATTTAGGTCGTACTAGAGCGAAGTTTGTCTCATTACAAACCCTAATATTTTATTGGCAGCAGAAACTATATTTTTTAAATGTGCAGCACACGTTATTGTACGTTACACCCAGATCTTTACATCTCATCAACTAGTCTCCTCCCATCTCGTACTCAAATAAAATGGGATCTTTAGAACGAGTAATACTCATTACCTTACATTAACTAATATTAAAATGTAATTTGTTAATCAGAGTCCATTCATAAATATTGTGTATATCTTTTTGCAGCATAACACAGTCTCTGACTGAGTTTATTCTTCTGAACATTTTGAGGTCATCTGCAAACAAAAGGTACACAGTATACTCAAGAACAGAAGGTAAATCGTTGATGAATATAATAAATAAGAGAGGTCCGAGATTGGAACCTTGCGGTACTCCGGAATTTGCATGGTATTTCCTAATGACATTTCCATTATGTCTGACGACGAAATTTGCCAATTCTTAATACTTTGTTAATTTCGAAAGAGTTGCATTTTATTTTCATCCCATCGTTGATTGAAGTTAGTACTTTACTAAGTATATTTTCATTTATACCAACTAGTCCAAGACTATTTGATGTGGCTTTTTGGTTCATCTAATTTTTCCTTGACGTCTTTAATTTGTTTGTCATTATTTTGTCCTATACCTCTTCTAACTTGGTTAACTTCACATCGAGGGACTTTAACGTGTTATCTATAGTATTAAATCTATTAGCCATTTTTCACAAGTTTTCATTTATTTTGGTAGGTAACTTTGAAGTTATTTTGGAAATCATAGCCTCCAGGTGAGCTTCATCAAACAGATGTACTGTTGCTACGTGTTTTTGCGGTACTCATATTAGATCTTGGAGATATGGCAACAGCGATATGTATATTGTATTGAATTAAATGAATTTGAATAAATATCTCGTTAAATGCAGTTTTTTGCCTGAAAATTCTCTAATATCACACAATATGACACTTTGTAAAAGTTTATCACTGAACAAAATTATGTTTTCCAAAAAAAACCACTGACTTTTTGCCAATTTAGGAGCTCACTGAAAACATGGTGTTCACTCTAGGACAGTCATACTAGACTCAATCTCAAATTACTTTAAATTTCGCGATGAAGTTAAAAACCGGAACTATAACTATTGATTCTTGGACCGAAGAGTCTATTCCACCAAAAGATTATTTTTGAGAAATTTTTCAAATATTTTTAAATCAGAAATTTTATCGGCAAAGATAACGTTTCAAAACGTCCCAATTTTGTAGAATTCAGTTTTTTAAAAAGTATTTTTCATCATTCCTCAATGAAAACACTATCTCTTCATGCCAATTCAGCGGACCACAAATGGGCTACAGCATTAAATATTTTGCCCAGCAGCACTGAATAATGTCTTCGCCACACACGGGAAATGGTCACACTCGCACGGGAAAAGCTTATTTTATGTACTTGAAAAAAAAAATATTCTATTTCGAAGTTTAGAAACATTTTTCGCATTCGTTATTTAATATACTAATGTCTACGTGACGCATTGTCAGATAATATTTTTCATAAAAACGAAGCACAAGATAAATGTTTTCTATCTTTCGATAAAAGTGAAAGAGAGCGCGTATCAAGCAAGTCCGGAAACTACTTACGAGCTATGTTTAAACGAAACTATCAAATTAGTGAAACGATTTATTTTCTTGGCCTGGAAAGAAGTTTCAGGCAATCCCACAGTTTTTTACCGTAGCGAAGTCAAAAAATGTGTTAAACAGAAAAGAAAGTGCGCAGGTCTCTGTGAAACTCGGCGCAAAACGACGCTCCCGGATTCAGTTTCGAATCGTGCTTCGAAGCCTTCCACGTTTCTGAACGACGTCGCTAACCGGCTTTTCAATTGTTTTTTGGAGTTCGCGAATATATTACGCGGAGTGTGCGGACGTTTCGGAAGTTCAAGAGTTTGTGAGTGAACTTTATTGTGGCTTTTATAGGATTATAGCGAAGTGTTTATTTATTTTCCAGGAAAACTTTATGTAAGAGACATTTATCATTTTTTATGCTAGTGGAAGGTATTAAATTTGTTAATAACTAAAATTGAAAAAAATTGAGCTTCACTCATTTTAATAGGTTAGTTATACGTAAATAATTATTTGGCAGTTTTTCCCTTTTTAGTAATATGTTATATATAAGCTGTTAAAATTGCCCTTTGGGCCGACGACTAAGTTTTATTCTGTCATTGCAAAAACTCTTACACTACGTCGAGACGTTTGAAAGTAGCAATTAATTAACTACAATTTTGATCCGTCAAGCTTTCTGTTCTTTGCAGCGAAGTCCAAAGTAATATAAGTCAGTAGAAGAACAAACATCACTCCAAACCCCACATTAAATGGGAATTATAATCCAGTAGTCAACCGACTAAAAATATTGGATCTTATGTTTGACAGCAAACTTAGCTGGAACCAGCATATCAGAAATTGTCTGAGCCGACTGAATATTTCAAAAACTCTTTCTCATCACCAATGGGAAGGTGAAGAGGTAGTGCTTTTAAGGGTCTACCGCTCTCTAGCCCAATCCAGATGAGACTATTACTTCTTCATTTACATGTCTTAGAACACTGTATATGGAGAATACCGGTCTCTGCGCAGTCGGGACACGTTAATAATAATGGAAAATAAAAAAATGAACATCGCTATTCCATACAAATTTAAAAACAATCTCTATACTAACAAATTCTTCTAGAGTATCAATATTACGGTCCTGATATAAGCAATAGTATGCTTCGTCCTGGCGCCCAATAAGCAATGAGGTTATTTGAAAAATTCTTTATTTAGTCTCAAGAATCAATAAGTTTCGAAACCTTCTTTTTGTTTGTCACAGCATCACATTTTATTAAAATACTTGGCACAAATATAAATTCCAAAGCATTTTTATGTAGTGTACTTGTAGCAAAAGTTCAAAGACTGGTCGTTTCAAACTGAAAATATCCATAAATGAATATTTCGAGAAATATTAAAAATTTTTCATACAATAATTCCCATTTATATAGCTTTATGTAGCCTGCAAATAAAAGTTTCAAATATTTCCTCTTCAGATGCTGGTCGCACTTTTGAAATTAAATTGGTATCAAAACTACCCAAAAACTAACGACTGTGATTTGTGAATCATTAATTGAGCCTGAAATGATATGATCACTGACACACTCACTTTTCTACGTGAATATATGAAGAAAATAGGATCATTAATGTAGAATATCTACCAACTAACCGTAAAGGATTGCGGATGTGTTTACCAAAGCTCTACCTCAGGGGTACTCAAACTACTTATAGTGTAGGCGATCTACCAGAAAATATTTTTAAAGCAAGGGATCGACTTAACTACTATGTAGATAACATTTTTTAAAAATGGTCTTACTGCAACTTTAAATTGCTAAGTTTTACAAAATGAAGGAATTGTAACTCATAAATCCCAAATGCTGTTTTGATGAAGAGGCATGACACTGCAAATCATCGGCGTATCATCTGCATTTTCATAGGACGGAACGTAATTACTAAGTCCCAACCGCAAGCATGTTGTCAGGTGTTCGTCAATGAGCCGATTGCGATATTTTGATTTAATAATTCTGCGCTTTTGCAGGTGACCTTGCAATATTCGCAAAAAACGAACAGGATCTACAAAGGAACTTGAAAATTTGGAATGCGAAGCTGGGAAATGAAAACCTAAAAATGAACCGAGAGAAGACAAAAGTCATGGTGACAGGAAAAGAAAATACCCAAATAAATGTAAATCTTAACGGAAAACGTATAGAAAAAAGTGGAAAATTTTAAATATCTAGTAGTAAACATCAGTTTCGTTTCGTTTCTTTGTAATGTTTTTCAAAGTTCCCGCGCTTAGGCAATGCCACTTAACTTCGACAAACGAGACACACACACTTATATTTTACCATGGTAAAAAGAAATCTTCTTCTCAATCATTATTGAAATGATACGTTTTGCTTTTTTTTGGCCGCACTAATCTTGTGTCGCAAAGTCTAATAACAAAACATCTAAGCACATCTACACTGCGGTGACTAGCGCAAAAAATCAAAATTGTAACAATAGACAAAGACAAAAATGATGCACACGTGGATAGTTCAGGAAGAAAAACCAAACTTCCTAATGCGAACTCTATTTTCATGCAAATAAGACTCGCAAAGGCACAAAATAAGTCGTGTCTCGGAGTCAATCGTCGATACTATAGCTATATTCAGGTTCAAGCAATTACTGTTCTAAGACTCTCCGAAATTTGCACAGTCATAATTGGCTTGTTCGGGTTTTAACAGGATGGTTCTGACACCCGCAGTTTGGCGTTGGGGTTTATTTTAGAACATTTCTTAAACGGTTCGAAAATTGTCTAAACCAGTCCCCAGTCTCGAGCAAGGACGATTTTCGGATTATTTTTTACGCGTGCTCAAATTATTTGCGAAGGAGGAGGGTGGGAGCTATTTTAAAAATTTGCTTAAAGCGGCTGGAGGTTTATGTTTTATTGACCGATTCTATGTTGTTTGTTCTGGATTATTACTTTTCAAATTTAATATTTACGAAATGGATGTTAATGATTCAAATTTTTTCTTTGGAAAAATATTTATCCTCTTCTTCATCTTTAATACATAAGAATTTCTCCATTATTAAACCTAAAACCAAAACCAAAAACAAATATTAATTATTATATTGTAAACATTGCAAAGAACTACTCACCGTTAATATACAAGCTTCTTAATATTATGAATACCAAAAAATTCAACAAAATGGCCAAAATGCAAGGGATACAGGATACACAACAGTAATGAGTTATCTAGACACATAATCCAAGTCAAAGAAAAGTCAATTGTCAAATTAGTGAGGTTAGTTCAGTTCTATAGACCATGAGGGATGTTCGGGTTTTTTCAAACTCTGTCCAATTTCAAACAGTCCGAGAATAGTTCCTAGGACTGAATAAAGTGGGCAACTAGTTCTACGCAATTCCAGAATAAAGCTTATAATCATTAATTGACAAGTCGCGCCATCTATAAGAAAGAGGTACCTAAGTAAGAACTACTCACATTTTCGATATTGACTACGCCGCGCTTAGACCTAGTACCTGGTTCATAACTAGATGCTGAGACTAAAAAGACCTCATTGCTGGGAGCGTGCAGGTAGGTATATTTTTTGATACATATTGGGGCTTGGTATATTGCTGGCGATCGACCATAAAAGCTTTATCGTAGGTACTGCAAGCGCCAAACGTAATGGCGAGCCCGCCCCCATGCGCACAAACTCATTTTCAATGTTACCTCCCAGTACAGCTCTTGCAAGACATGTAAATGCTCTGTACAGAGGTGTATCATTAGTTGTCCTCCAATGACAGGCAAGGGACTTATCGTAATCCAATAGTAATTTAGTTGAGAGACAATTTTGTTTTGTTATTTTTACTCATTAATCTTTTCAATTACATTCAAAGGAACATGTTGGATTTACTCAAACGTAATGCGACCTACAGTTAACTTTAGGATAGGAAATGAAATAGCAGATGAACTAGCGAAGAAGGGGACTGGAACACCCTTTTGGGGACCGGAACCCTTTTGCGGTATCAGCTTCAATGTAATAGGCAAAGCCGAAGAAAAGAGAAGATCTGACCATTGGAAAGATCTAGTAGGACAATCAAAGATTCTTCTGGGTGACTACAACCTGTTGAGATCAAATTAATGCATGAGACAAAGTAAAACTGCACTAAGAGTTTTAACGGGAATCCTTACGGGACATTGTTGCCTGAAAGGGCACCTGAAAATGCTCAAAGTAGTGGAAGAAGAAGAATGTAGATTCTGTGGCAAGGAAGAAGAAACCTCCATCCACATACTTGCGAATTGCACAGCAATTCAGAATCCTGGGGCACAACACCTTGGAGATTACTGGATAGAAGAGGTACATTTACCTAATAAAGAAGTAAAGGGGCACAATAGATCTTTTAGGTCTCAGTGAATGTCACCCCAATTTACATACATACATACATAACGTTAGGATATAGTAAAAGTATTAATTTCAGTTATTTAGCTATTTAAGTTTTAAGACTCATGCTCATCTCATTTAACGAGTTCTTCATTCCAAAATACGTTTACTTTTCTGTGTTATACCTGAACAACAAATTTAGTAGATTTCCTATTGTTAATTTTCCCAACTTTACCCAAAAAAATTGGTTATTTGAACTAGAACAGCTATCCAAAGGTTTACTCACCTGAAACTCTTCTTATTTAACTATTATTCATATTGTTTGAGTAAATAAGACTGGGCAATTTAAAATGTCTTAATTATTATTAATGTTCAGTTTTTTATTTCCTTTTTTCCGCTTTAAATGTTTCTTCCATTGATCCACTTTCAAAATGCTTTCTCACAATTTATTTTTATTATTGCTAGATTTGCGTAAATATTGACCAACGTCTTGAGGTTATTAAGCCTATATAAGAGGTTAAAAGTACGATTGGTGGTTCAGCGAACAAGTAACAACAAGGTTTGTCTAATTTTATATTACAATTTTCTAGGGTTTCCGTATCTCCTTTTACTTTGTGAAATTAGTTTCATAAAGAAAAGTTTTCTTTAACAAGAAAGTTTTTTCTCGATTATCAGTTACTTCATATAATCAGAAGAAGATATGCTTATAATTTCGAAGCATACGACATGTTAAATATCATATTAAAAACTATTTTCTTTCCACTCCACCAAAGCCTGAAACAATTTCAATTATATCAAATTTCAATCAGAATTTCTTGAATTCGATAACAAACACATGATGACTGATAGTAGTTGTAATTCTAACAATACTAAACCAAACGTTTTGTTGTATTCGAGTTTGGTATTTCTGTATCCACTATTGAATTTCGGCTATTCTTTTATTTTCTACGCAAATCAAATTTTTCCGTCAAAGTTATTGTATATCCTGTGCTCTTGTACCTCTGGAAGTCGAGCTCTCGGGAATTTACTTACATTGTTTGTTTTGAGGCTGTGTGATTAACGCAATCGTCTAATGCGAAATTTATCTGGCAGATTTTTGCTGGAATCAGATTTTGACAATATGTGATCAATTCTTTTCTTTAAAACAGTAATCAATCAATAATATTTATTTGTTTTTAACCAATCCTTTCATGAGTTAGAGTTTTGGTGCTTTTACAGTGTATCCTCACAAAATTTCAGTTTTTAGTTATATTTTTCAATATAATGCACAATCGATCGTTAATTCTGAACATTTTTTTGGTAAACAAGAAAATTTGTTTTGTGCATTCATTTTTATACAATATAGCTGTGAACACACTTCTTTCCAGGGGCAAATGACTTTGTTCAACAAAGTTTGTTGGTGTATTAAAAACCAGCAACTGTCTACCCCGCTAAACAGATATTGATTATTCCAAATGGAAAAGGACATTTTGAGCACTGATTACAGTTTTTAACTACCCTTTAAGCATAATCCCGGTTGATGTAATTTTGACTGAATTCGACTGACTTTAAGTTGTTATGGTCCATTAAAATTGAGTCTGATTCATATTAAAAAAAGAAGATATTCCAGTGAACAAACAAATAGATATATAATTGCACAAAAAGTATACAGTGTGGTCCGTATGTATATGTATGTATATATGTTAGCGGTATTCAAAAAGTACCCGTCAGCAATTGTCACGATACCACTCTTACGTCATCAAAGCAAATGCGAGCGGGCGGTGCGAGGCGAGCGCGGGAGGGACAGCGAGCATATACTGCATCGTATTGTAACGGTAAATGTCTGTACTACACAAAGGGCACCAGCTCGAAGGGCTCCGGCTAGAGACTCCTCTCAAGGGTGATTCGACCCCAAGTTTATGTCACACAAGGATAACAGAAGGGTTGTAAAAGTTGAGGGCGCCACTACCTTTTTAACGATAAAAACTACAAAAAACTAAGGCGGAAAAGGTAGAAACGCCTTGTAAAATTTAAATAAGTTAATAATAAAAAAGTTACTAAAAATCACCCCGGGCGATATCTCCCTCAACTTTTATAGTTGAGGATTTAAAAAAATGAAAGATACGAGTTAAAACAAATTTATTCTGCCACAGGGAATGAACAACGGAATTTAATAGAGGAATTTGTACTTTTATAGGTACTTAGCTTAGATGAAGTGGTTTCCTGGAGAAGAAGTCAGGTCTTGATCTGAACTGATGTGTTCTGTTCTAGGGCGGTATTTTGGGGTTCTATCCTTGGCTTTATATCCTCGGGTTGTATCCTAGGCTATATTCTTGGGTTAAATTCTTAGGTTATATCCTAGCCTAGGGGCTGTGCTTACCTAGAAGTACAGGTGGATCAGGGATATGTAGGAACTTGAATGTAATGGCACATTATGTTGGTCAGCTTTTCAGGTTAAAGAAAAGGAAGGCAGTTATTTGAAAGTCAAAAAATTCATTTAATTTACTGAAAGCTTTCCAACATTATATGTTCCATGTTAAAACAGTAAAAATAGCAATTATCGGCTAAATTAAAAAATATACTAATGATCCGAAAGAAACTAATCATAGCAAAAAGTTATTTATTTAGTTATATGAAAAAATATCGTGCTTAGGAAATATATGGAACCGACATTGGCGTTACGAAAGAATATTTTATAGGTTAACAGTAATTTATAAAAATGTTATTTTATAATAAAAAGAGTTATTTCGCAACTGAAAAAGCTTGAAAATGTTTGTATAAAAGTAAAACAGTGAATTATAAAAAAATATTTGGCTTAAAACTACCATATTAGTATAAAAGAACAGTTTATGACCACGTGTTGAATTTAATTTCGTCTATCTCTGTAAAAAAATAAAGAATGCATACGAAAATTATATCAGACAGTACTTTAGAAGAAGCTTATTAATTATAAATTATGATTTTGAACTTACCACAGCAAAATTCATAAGATAGGTACTTAAGATATGAAAGATAGCGAAATATGATCTGTCCCCTTAGGCGGTCGATAACAGAAAGGGGTGTTCCACGTGGCGTTGTGCAAAAAATGGAAGCGTCCGTTGGCAGACGTCAATTGTCTGACGGACAGGGTTGAAGAGTTTGGGATCACAGAACTATAATTGGAAGTGGCTAGTGACGACGAGCGCTAATTAAAAGGATTTATTCTGTAAAATCGAAACAGGTCGATAGACATGTTACAGTATGCATGAATCAGTGAAGAAAGATATGTTACTGAATAATATACTGTACGTTCTTATAAAATAAATAGTCGTTTGAGTATTTTGTGAGTTTTATTGTGGATGAAACCCCATATTAGTTAACATCAGAAGTGGGATAGTTCTACGTGCAAAAGTGAATAAATGAAATAAACAATAAACTTAAATAAAAATAATGGAAGAAGAAAATTGTGTGAATGATGAGTCATGCGAACAACAACCCATCACTGAGGCTGGGGATGATTTGGTACCACCAAGTCCGAAACGTCCTAAGGTAGAATGGCAAGAAGCCCTGATACATTTAATGGCAGCTCAGCAGCAACAAATAGCTGAATTAACCAACGCCCAGTGTCTCCGGAGCAGATGGATCGAATGCGCGAATGTATATTGTTCTTTCTGCAACACTTTTCACCACCATATGTAGTAGTGTGAGGTTGAGAATCACTTCCATTGCTGCCGTTGGAAATGTTCTCATTGCTTCTGTGATCCACATACAGAAAAAAGTCATTTTCGGTACCCTGAATAGGCATGTTAAGATAGGGTTTCCAGTAAGGTATAATGAAAAATTGTTTTTCGGTGTTACCAGAGACGTGCGATGGAGACATAATGAAAAATCATAGTTTCAATAACATAAAAGTGAGAATTTGATGAATATCAATGTGGACTAACCATTTGAAATGAAATTGAAATGTCTCCAATAAAGTTTATAACCTAATTAATGAAATAATGTCGACTCGTGCGAAATAGGCAATAAAAAAAATTGGGTGGGTACTTAATTTAAACATTTCATTTAAACGCGAATAACTTAGAAACTACTCACTCTATCCCATATAGATGAAAGGATGATTTACAGGGAAAGTAGTGAAAGAATATTACGCCAGTGGCGTGGATTGTAGTGGAAGAAATAAAGTGTGTATTCCACCGCAAATATCTAGCAAAAAAATAAAATTATACTTAACCACTATTTGACTAATACATGTGAACTGATTGTAAAGTATGATAATAAGATATTGGGAAGTGTCAAAACGGACTTAAATAATTTTTATATCGGTAAGGAGGAATATTTAATTGAAGGGTGCTAGATAACATCTTCATATTTTCTGCTAAGGTTTTTCCAGTTATTGTATGAACAATGAGCTTTTTCAGTAAATGCTCAAATATGTATATTTGAAAGCTTACTGATATTTTTTTACCTTGTGCCGCTTTGTTTCGAATATAAATGTCACAGAGTTTAATAAAAAAGTTAGACAAATAGTATGACAATTTGAACACTCGTTTGACCTTGGGGCAAGTGACGTCATGTATTCTGTAATAATATTTACCGCATTTGTAAGAATTGCATCAAATACCGTATGAAAAGACATTTCATAGTATAATTTATAGTATAATTTTGATCAAATAATTAGAAACCGAAGAAATTCGGAGAAACAGAGCAACGGGTAATTTTTTTTTTAAATTCATATCTTTGTCATTTTTCAATTTCAAGAGCTGAAACTTTGTATAAAAAAAGTTCTTCAAATGTGCGAAGACCAGACGCCAGGCAACAGTTATTTTATCGCAATAGGCATGATTTTTAAAAAGTGCTCAGCAATTGAATAATTATTTACATCTCACAAAAAATTTTCTGTTTTCCCATTAACTGACTACCGATTTATTTTGGAGTATATCGATGGTTCTATGTTGTGTCAATAATCATATTCTGCTCCAAAGAACCCTGTTTAATCCCACCTTAACAGCTTCAAACTTCACTCATAGTCATCAGCACGTTAATATTTTTTTCTACGCCCATGTCCGTAAACGTCAAAAATCGCTCTGTCAACATTTCTTGTAAGTGATATTTAACAATAACATGCACGTAATGAGATCTCATAACACACACGTGCGTTTGGATAAGAACACTTAAATTTCTTTGTTTAATCAAATTGCAATCAAATTTTCATCTACGTACTACTTTATTTGGTCTATTTACATAAATTTAGTCAATTGGAAAACATAAAAGCTTTTAGCATTAGTGAAATATATTTTAGATTAAAAGAGTAATGCCCCTAAGGCCCAGTTGTATGTAACGTAGTTAACCAATTGGTCAACTGAACCAGGTTCACATGTTGACCATAGTTAAATCATTCAATCGTTGTACGAAAGAAGTTCAGGGTGTGATCAGCTGAACCACAGTCAAATTAATATTTGTATGTTGGTAATACGACTCTCTAGTAACATTTACGCATTTTATCAAAATTATTGGTACTAACTTGCAAAAGCATCGCGTAATTTGTGGAGTGGGAGTGGATCTTATTATGATCTCCATGTTTTGTTACCTATGTTATGTTATGATCTTATTCTTATTTTGTGTCAATTTGTGTATTCTATTCGAAACATAAGCATGGCAGATAAAGAAAATAAGCGAACCCCAAATTTTAGTTCGTTTGAAGAATCAACGTTGATTGCACTAGTTTCCAAATATAGGAACATTATCGAGTGCAAGAAAACTGACTCAGAAAATTCTCGGCAAAAGAAAAATGTCTGGCTGCAGTTGACTGAAGAATTTAATTCTATTAGTGCCACTACACAACGAACAAGCGACGTACTATTAAATAAGTATAGAAATTTAAAAAAAAGAGTGAAAAAAACATTTGCAGACGAAAAATGTTATGCTCAAGGCACTGGCGGTGGTCCACATAAAAAAATAAAAATCGATGATGTAGATACGGAATTAAGAAATATTCTTGGGACACAAGTGACTGGTTTAACAAGCGAATTTGATGACGACGGAGTGATATGTAAGTAATAATGTAACTTTAGTATGCATATATTATTTCTAAATACATTACATAAATAATATTAGTATTGCTCTTATTTTCGTTACAGTAATTGTCGAGGAAGAGGAGAGTGAAAATACATCCAATTATGGTAGATCAGAAGTGCCCGAGGATTTTTCCTCTCCGTCAACTTCGCAAAATAGAGACTGGATGTCTTTTAATCCCACACCTTCTCACAAAGAAAAAATATTGAATGCTGAAAGCACGGCCAAAGGTAATATCCAGTAAAATACTAAATAAAAAGAATTGAATTATTGAAAACAAACATATTAATAAAGTGATAGATTTGTACACTATTATAGGTCTGTTCCAACTGCAATCAGAAACGATCAGAGAATAACTAGTCATAGCATTCAACGAGTTTACTTTTGTGTATCATTAATTGCAAGGGTCGACTATTCTCTGATCGTTTCTGATTGCGGTTGGAACATACTTAATGATTTATATTAGACAATTGTATATTTTCAGTTGGAGTACAGTCAATTCCCAGGTAACCAGCTGACTAAACATCACGTCGTAGCGACGTCATTATTTGGTGATATTTGGTTACAGACGTCATAGGTCAGTGTATAGACGTTGGTACGACGTCGATGTAATGAACGACGTCGGTATAACGTCTGTTTTGTGACTTTGATAAAAAGTTATTTGGAAATAATTTAAGTTAGAAATTTTAATACACACCTTTTCGAAAAGATGTGAGCCAAAGACGATTTGATTTGGCCGTCCAACACGGTGTGTTCACAGTATACCAGCGATAGAAATACATATCGTATCACACACACGTTCTCTTACGGATGCAAATTTCGACACAATTTTTTCCCTACCACGGTATATAATATGATTTAAATAGGTCTACTACATGCTGACTGATTTGTATCCTACATAATTTATTTTATTAGATAGTATCTACATTCGTGATTAATCCTGATTTGTTTAAATCTCCCGCTTCATTGTATTCATTCCTCGTCATGTCATTGGCGTTTTCCGTTATTGGTTGTTGATGACAAGTGAATGTCTGTGGCGAGAGTGAAGGTTGTTCATCTGTCTATGCAAACAACGACAAAAACACGTGAATTGTGCAAGTTGTGGGTGTTTCGTGAGAGAGTTATCCGACGAATTAGAAAGAAAAGTAAGTATTCTAAGATTTATATTAAGAAATACAATATCAAACATTCTAGTATGCTCATCCTTAATAAAATAGATAGAAATGAAAAATCATAATCACCTTTGAAAGATGGCTACCTACCGGTTACTTTATTATTAAGCAATGAGGGCTGGTAAAAAATCAATTTTATTGTGTTTTTGTTGTTTTACAAGTATATTGGATTGACGTTAGTACAGTATATTTTACAAAAAAGTATAAATACTAATGAGTGATAAATTAGATTGTACGGGATTTGCTCCGAGATTTCTTAAGAATTTTTGTTTAGATGTACAATGTACATGTTGATTGTATTGACCAATAAAGCATTTCAGTATGTCCTCTATTTTATAGAGAGGTTCTAGATTGATATATTCTAAACCATCTTCCTGCTTTCACTGATTTGGACAATTATCCATATAGTATAACATTATATGGTCTTTTATAGTAAGAACTATTTTTTAATTCCCTATTTTGTCCTAGAAATTATGTAGGTACCTGCTTAAATTTTCTCAGTAATAATTCCAACTTATGTAATTTGTAGGAATTGATTGAAAATATCCAATTCTAGTACCTATGTCAATTTATAAAATAATTGAGTTTTCTGACAATGGAGGGGTGGCTGTGGTTTTATCTAACTGGATGACTCCCAGAAAAACAGAAGTTTTCTGGCCACCTTATAAAGATCAATTATCTTTTCGCCGGGCTCTACAATGTCAGGAATCCACAGGAGACTCTTGGAAGCTTTACCAAGTTGCCCGAGTATTCAGTGAAACAGGTAGATCACATTTTAAATATTTGAGCTATTAATACTATTATGGTACTAGTACAGATGTTGAAAACTTTACTGAAATTTCTTGCACAAATAGTAAAATGCATGAAAACGTTTCTAAAAAAGGGGGGGCTCCCGTAAATATTTTCTCATTGAAAGATATGTTTTTTGTTTCCAATTATTTCAGACTGTTTGGAAGTGGCCTATAAAAAGGCAAAAAAAGCTGAAGAGACATCAAACTTAGAAAGTGATCAAGATGATGATATCCCACCAAAAAAACGGAAAATAAATTTACCAAAAAGGCATATTTATTCCAGTGATGATGAAGAACAACAGTCTGAGCATAAACGACCTCCAAGAATTTTACTGAAACAAAAATCTGGTATGTATTGTAGGGTGGTTTAAAAGTATGCTCCTAATAATGTCTGTAGGGTATTCTAATAATATATTATTAATTAATTATTGTCATATAGTTTTTACTCAGTACAAAAATTTATTATTTAGTAAATCCGATTTTTTGAAAATTGAACTGTCTAAACAATTGATTTTTGACTGAATTTGCTTAACCCTGAACAGATTTTTAACTATGAAAAGGGAAACTGTTTCATTTATTGCATCCTAATATTTTACCTCTTTACAGTTGCCATTTGTTCAGCTCCAAATAGTCAAGATAAAATAATAAATCAATCTGAACCAGTAACAAAAAATACCACACCTAAAAATATACCATTATTGAGGCAGACAAATTCTCAAACAGGTCAGTAGAAATTGGATTCTAGGATAAAAATAAATACATAAAACTTATAATTTTTCTGTTTTTAAATATTTACACACTATTGCATGAGTATTTCACTTTACACTTATTACATTGTCTCAAGTATAATAATTAAGAGTTTTTTGTCCTGTTGGTAGTCAAAGACATTATCTAAAGAAATAATTGGGAAATCAGTGATCAACTAAATGAGTATAAAGCTGTTCCCAACAATTTTTTTAGTCTGACCAGTTCATTTAATCCTTATTAATTTTTTAGTACTTTTCCCGGAAGCACCTTCCAACACCCACTCAGAAGAAAATATAGCTAGTAGCAAACCAGAAAAAGGTACATATATATATTGTATGGTTAATAGTAATTATGTACAAAAATTATTTAATGAATATCTTACATATAAAACAAAATTGTGGTGACCAAGTTTAAAATTCCATTTTTTTAGATTCAGTCATACATTATCTAGCATCTTTAAAAGAACAAAATAAAGAAATCTTGAGTATCTTGAAAAAAATACAGGGAAAAGTATTTGCAGCTGAGGAAGATAACAGCAAATTTTTTAATCTCCCAGTAACTAGCCTTGAAGACCTCCAAGTGTTGGAGGATAGTTTGGACGATGAAAAGCTTAAAAAACTGGTAAGTGCCCTTACGAAAAATTATGTATCAAGTTAGTAGTGTAATTATGTTAAGAAATTAAGCATTTTAAATTTTTTTCTAGACAACTTGTTGTACTAAATTTGGAGGAGATGGAGCTACGAACAGAACAAACAGAATTTTGAAAGAATTGATTCCAGATAATGTAGCATGCTGCTACAGTTTCTATGGTAAAAGAGCTGACAAAAAATCCTTTTGCAACCTAAAACTGAGGAGAGTTATAGTAGGTATGTTGCACACACATTGTATGGGGAATCATTTTCATTTATAGAGGGTTTTATTAACTAAAAAATTATTGCATGTTGTCTTTTGAAATTTTTCTAGAAGAATAGGCCTGTCTAATTCTTATTATACAAGGTTTGATAGACAAACAGCTTGTTGTGCTATCAAAAAATAACAAGTCCTCGTTTTTGAATATAGATTACATAGACTTTTGTTGTTATATTTGGAAGTTGAATTAAACTTCGTATATCACACTTCAGATCACCCTGTATATACATATATGTTTGAATAGATAACTACCTAATATTAATTTACATTAACTTCCTATTTTCACTGCTTCAAACAAATCTTAGTCATAAATAAATGTTAATTAACTTTGCAGATGCTGTTAAAAAAATGTGCCCGCTAGCTACAGATTTTGAAGTTGAGGGCTGCATTAAAGTTTGGCTTAAACATGCTCCTCAGCGTCTCAGAACAAAAATGGCGAAGGAGAATAACAACGAACATGTTTGATTAGAAAAACAACGTTTTTGTTTCTATCTGTTTGCATTTGAGTTTCCAAGATCTATAATGTCAGTTAAGGGTTTTAATAAGTTTATTTTGGTTCATTTAAATGGAGATAGATTTGTTTCACAATAAAAAAATGTTTAAAAAAAAGAAGCTAAAGGAAATTGTAGCTCCACGTCAGTTTTTTAGAAGAGTTTCATGTCAAAGGTTCAAAATATGATCTAGTTTTAATCCTTAAATTGTTTTTTTCCAGTTCCTTTGTCTGCTTATTTACTGTTATACATATTCCGAAAGCTAGTTTTTTAATTAAATTGTGAATGATATTTCTATTTCAGTGTTGGTCGGTAGAAATCTTATGTATTTTGATTTTATTTCATTTAAAAAAAAATCAGATTTTAGTTTATATCCTTTCAATAATGTACTGTTTTATAGTTATGAGTAATAAAAATGTTTTTATTTACTAATTTTTTATTAGCAATAACTTCTCCTATACATTTTAAAAATCCTATAAACAATTTAGATAATGTGACGTCGGCATTACGTCTAAATTGTGACGTCGTGGGGACGTCACCAAATGACGTCAAAATCATGTGACTTTTTCACGTCGTGAGTGCGTCATAGGGACGTCACAAAATGACGTTATTACGTCTAAATTATGACGTCGTGTGGACGTCTTTTGGTTGCTTGGGTTGTTGGGCCAGAAATTGCAAATAATAATATTTCTGGCATACATGCAAAGGATGTTATCACAAAAGCACCAGATAGAAGTAAGTAATTGTTAATTATATAGTACAGTAGGGTCTCCTTATTCCGGCCCTATATTGGGATTAGTGGAGGTGAATTAAAAAAAAGTAACTGATATGAAACAGCAAGGTACATGATGTACCTACTACTGTTGTTGTAGAGACTCACGAATGATAAAGACTGTGCTGTATTTTTTTGCTTGCTCAAACAACACAATAGCCAACATTCATATGGAATAAAACACTTTATTTTACACCAACTGTGTGTAAAAAGAAGCAGTACTAACCACTTGTAGAAAAGTTCTTAAAAATTTAATACTTATATTAATTGTGTGATACAACATATATAATATATCATAACAACATAACATTAGAATATATTTTCTATAAAGCATATTTTTCATAATATTTTAGATACATCCAAATCAGATGTGCTTCACAGTTCAAAATCAGACTGGTCATCATATAATCCAGCAACTCTTAAAACGCCCAAGTCAAAATGCTTGCAAACTAATGGTAGGTATAATTCTGTAAAATAGTTTCAAAAATACAATAAATCAGTGACTGCATCAGATTTTTTTCCAGTAGGTGGACAACGAAATAAATTGTCAAATCGTTTGACTCTCTGGGTAGAAGCCAAAAGTGAGGCAGCTTCATTACAGACCAAGATAATGCTTGAAAAACATGAACTGGATATGCAGCAGCAGAGGGAAAAGCACGCAGCAGAAATGCGGTATGCTGAAGAAGAACATACATTAAAAATGGAAATATTGAGAAAGCGGTTGAATAATTAATAAAACTTTTTCTTATAAAGTGTATATTTATTTCTCCTTAATATTAAAAAATTTTACATAAACACTAAATATGAACAATAATAACATTGTTTAGTTATTAGTAGCCTTATAATTAATTTATCTTCTTAGCAATTTCAAATGCCTAATAACAAATTCACTTCAACTAGATTTAATTTGAGATCTTTAACAAAACTTTCTACATTAATTTATGAAACCTTTATTCCATCACAAAAATTAAAGTACTTAATGTTAAAACATAAAACAGGAGTTTTTGTGGTCAGAATATAAGAAAATAAAAAATTCTTATTATTTTTCATTAACGTAATGTGCTAAAATATTCTACGAATCTCTGCCTAGTTGCATTATTGACATTCACAGGGTCAATATCTTCGGGCACGGGTATTGTATCAATGCTATTCATTTGCTCGATTAGATTCTCTAGATTTTCATCAAGTGGAGGAGGTAATGGATCTTCATTTCTAAGTGCTATGTTTTGAAGCACAGCCATTGCTACCACGACTGCCTCTACACGTTGTACTTGTAACCTTATGCCTTGAGCTAAAATAGGAAAACGACGCTTCCAAATCCCAAAAAATCTTTCAATCGGGTTTCTTGTTCGAATTTGGGACTCGTTGAAAAGATGCTCTTCAGGTGTTCGTGGATTTAAAAATGGAGTTAGTAAGTATTGTTTAATAGGATAGCCACTATCACCTACTAATACATTTTCTTCCATTTCTCCATTCTCAAATTTGGCTCGTATTCTGCTATTGTTCCAAATAGTAGTCATGAGTAGATCCTGGCCAACGACATACAATATTTCTCAAAGTGAGGGAAGAATCACAAATACATTGAACATTCAAGGAGAAATATCCTTTTCGATTACGAAATGTCTCGGCTGTATCACCTCCTGGCGACTGTATCTTTATGTGGGTACAATCCAATGCACCAATACACTTTGGAAATTTTGCCACTTTATAGAAATTCAAGCGTACTTCAGATTTTTCCTCCTCTGTTTCTGGCATTTTGATATACAAATTTTTTAATTGGGCAATAGCTCGTGATACTCTATACACTACTCTACTTGCAGTTGATTTGTGTACTCCAGAGAAATCACCGGCAACAATTAGCATGGAACCAGTTGCAAAATATCTTAATGTTATTAATAACATATCTTCTGGGGAAAGTGCTTTGCTCCTTAAATTGTAAAAATTTTGTTATAGGTAATGAATTTTCTTTTATAGTACCAAAATACTAACCTCTTGGTAGGCGATACAATGTCGATTTGGTTCAAAACTTCCCTTGCAGTGCCTTTTGATATCCTAAATCTATCAAAAAATTCATTTTCCGTCCACTTTTCAAAATGGTTTATTCTTGTTCGAAAAATACGAGCGTTTCTCCTTAAACCTAAAACCAAGTATAAAATCTCAATGGGTATAGAAGTTATATAGAAATAAGTAAATAAACCTTCTTCTACTTCTCTTATCATTTCTAGAAAATCCTCATCATCAGTTAACTCATCAAAATAATCCATGTTTTCCATTGTAAAATGTAAATAAGAAAAAGTTGTAAAATTATAGGTTATAAAACACAGATCACCTTATAGAACAGTAATATGTCATATCAGAATTTGACGTAAACTCCACGAACTTTAGTTAAACCATCATTTTTGGTGGTTCAGAAAATTGCATAGTTAACTCATGGGTTAACCAAAATAATTCTTGACTACGTTTCGTACAACACTCAAATAGCTTTGATCATGGGTTAACCCTAAACACAGGGTTAACTATGCTTCATACAACTGGGCCTAAATGTCGGCAACACATTATACAATTTCTCAAAAAATAAGTCGCGTTTTTTTAGGAAGTTATGGAAATAAACGTCATGTTATTTATGCTGTCAATTTTTGTAACAAAATAAAGTATCTCATAAAGTGGCGGGTGGCTATGTGAATCACTCTCATCAAAATATAAATGACAACGCTTTACGAATATCGGAAGCGATTACCAATTATCAATCTTCATTTTCTGATATATCGTGCAGTTGCGATTTCCTTTATTTCATAGAAGAAAATAGATGGGCGTAGAAAAAGTAACGTACGTTACACGAGTTGTAATCCCATTACGCACTCGTGAAATTTACGCACTTGCCGCTACACGGCTTCGTGCGTAAACTTTTTCACTTCGTGCGTAATGGGTTACTTACAACTCTCGTTACGTAATATACTATTGTTCAACTTAGAGCAAACGTGAAATGCACTATAATAGTATATTATATTACTATGAGTAGGGAACTCTTATTATGTGTTAAGCTCAGAAGTACTGCCGAGGTAGTGTAGTTTGAGCGAGTACTATTTGGTCAAGCAGAAAGATAACTCGACATATTCCAGTGGCATTTTTTGTAATTCTTGAAACATTTTTGCAATAAAATTTTCAAAATATACAAACGTCAAATGAAATAAGTATTAAAATGCCAACCGCTACCTACTCTATTAAAACGCACCTAATAAGGAGTTGCTATCATATTATTATTGTATCAGTATAAGGCTACTACAGCCCTCGGGCTACCCCCGGCCCTCGTATAATTCATATTCGGCCCTTGATCATAAACTCAAAAGTAAATGATTTTGCTTTAATCAAAATTTCACTGAATACAACATTTTATAACTATTACACTTTTCTGACTATGGAGTAAAACCACTTATTTTCTATTCATTGCGAACGCGAGGTGGCAGCACCAATTCTTGGTGGGAGTAGAGGCTTGACCGATTGTCAGCTCCAAGCGTTCCTGAAATCCACGAAAATCGAGTTTTCGGATCTTCTCACTATACTGAAGTGAGAATGGTTGAGCTGTGTTAATGCATTTGAGAGAATGTGGAGCTTGAGAAAACAAATTCAAGATTTTTGACCACATAATGGAACGTGTGTGTGTGTGTGTGAGGTTGTGATATTGACTGCAAGTGGAAATGCTTTTAAGTGCTCGGATAAAAACTGGTTTTCACACCTCAACAGACTAAATTCAATTCAATACCTGGAAGAGCTTTGGGATCATTGAAAAGCCTTTCAATTACAGCCGGGATTATTTTTTAATTGTATGGAGAAAAACAATTTTACTCACTTTCCCATCATGACACCAATCCCAAATGAAAAATTGAAGCTTTTTTCTCAACAATTGAGAAGACTGAATGAATAATTTGGAAGGAGATTCCAAAGATATAAATGATTGAGATGCTGTGCAATACATATTTAAAGCAATTATTATAAAACACAACAAACTTGGATTTTTATAGAAACACACACTGTATTAAACTTAATTTATATACACACTTCACTGACAGTTAATTTTGACATTCGATATTTGTTGATTGTCGCCAACTATGTTGTTATATGCAGCACTCAAAAGATAACCCTCGTAGAAGTTTATTATTTATTATTATTTTGGTTGTGCAAAAAATACACACTATTTTTCCTAGTTTGTTGAAGTTATACTTCTAATGCGAATTCCAACAAGGTTGCGTTAAACGTTAAAGAGAGAAACAAAGATACACAAAGGTAGAAAGTAGAAGAGAGAAAGAGAGTGAGTACTTCGGTATTCGATAACAGATGGCAGTGTAAGTACTCTTTTTAAAAAGTAATTTATTGAGAGATTGTAATTTTGAAATTTCCTTCACATGACCAAAATCTTCGGCATTTATCAACAAATGATAGTGTAAAAATACTTTTTTCCTTAAATAAAGTAACTTTTAAAATTTAATTCAGAAAATCTTCCTTTTTTGGAATTTTCTTCACATGACCAAAATCTACGGCATTCATCAAAAAAAGATAGTGTAAGTAAAGTTTTTTTCTTAAATAAGGTAACTTTCAAAATTTCATTCACTAAAAATTCCAATGACTCTCAACTTTTAAGTATCAGAGGCAGCAACAGGTGCTTAGGCTCTATTCAGTCAGCGCTTTAAAAGTATTAGGTTGAGTTACGTTGGGTTGTTTGGTGATAAACTATAATAATGGATCTTGGAAGATTATGGAGTAGTAGTAAATATTGCAATGATTTTATTCGAATATTATTAGAAAGTTAGGTTATGTTCAACCCCTAACTCAGAAATGCATTCAGTGGCGGATTTACCACCAGGCTGAGTAGGCTGGAGCCTAGGGCGGCAAATTTGGAACCAACATTTTTATGACTCACAAAAATAAATGAAAAATCATATTTATATACCAAATAATGTTGTTCAATATGTAGGGAAGCGTGGGCACGGATTAGTGATGAGCAAAATCCGTCTTGGTCTTGCGATTTTGCAATACCAACACCAAGATCATACATACACTAGCAAGACCAAAACCAAGACCGAATGAACAAGAACAAAACCAAAACCAAGACAGAGAATGCAAGACCAAGACCAAAGTGCAAGACTGAACTAAAAATTACAACTTTAATTTTAAATAGGATATATGAGAATATATGTTTTCGAGTGTGTGTGTTTAAGATTTCTAGATATGAATTGTTCATCATTTATAATTTATACCTATCTAAAGACTGGAAAATCTTCCAAAACGACGTGAGAAGTAAGTAACAAATTATCTGAGCAAGTCCAAGACTGAATTTGCAAGACCAAGACTAGGAGCGGACAAGGCCGTTACCAAGACTGTCTTGGTGTTGGTCTTGGCTCTTGCTTTGCTCATCACTAGGCATGGATGACTTCATAAATATGTCTTTGCTATACTCCCATGCTTTAATTCCATCATTATAAATGCAGGAACTATACTCGTATCAATTACGACATTCACCAATTTTGATCAACCGGAATCTGGACCATTGAAAAGATCTTCGTTCCTGCGGAAACAGAATCTGCAAAACGTTTATGCTAACTTGTATTTAGCAGTTCGCATAGCTCTATTTCACCAGCAATAGCAGTTGAGAAAAGCTTTTTTCTGCTGCTGGAAACGAGTGAGAAATTGTCTAAGATCTACCTTAAGCCAAGAAAACCAAAACGTCTTGGCTTTGTTGTACAAAATGGTATTGTGAAACTTTTATACCTGGTGTGATGGAATCTGATCGACATTATCAGCCGGATTCTCACTAGATAATCGAATATATTTCTTTTAAACTTTAAGTAAGCATTGTAGAGGTCGGTAGGGGGCGGCAAAATTTGAATAGCCTAGTGGCGGCAAATGTAAAAATTCGCCACTGAATGCATTCAGACGGAACTCAACTGTTGACTGTCAGTACACTGAACATTTTTTGTACTTAGTTGCAATCGTTGATCCCGGTTGAACACCTTCAATATATTGATTTCTGACGAACAAAATAACATGAAACCGATATATTTTTTTCAAAGCTAGGTAATATTATCTACCCATTTTTTATTTGCTATACTATCTGCAACTGGTCCTCGTATTCTTTAAACAATGCAGAAATAGTTGTTTTATTTTCGTGTGAATAAAAAATATTAGATATATTTCTGAAAATAATAATCAAACTTATTTAAAACTACTTCGTTCCTTTTTATAATGGGTAAAATTTCTGTTCAAAATATTTCCCCGCAAATTGTCGACATCAACAATGATCTAAAGATCCGCAAAACACTTTCCATTATTTTCTAGTACTTGGGAAGATGCAGTCGTTTTCCAGTCTAATAATTACAAAGAAAATGTAACATTCATTATAATGAAAAATATTCAAACAAAAACCTCTAGAAACTTGAGAGATTTTCTTAATGAATTTCTTTTTTATACGAGGTTGAATTATAGAGGTCGGCTTAAAATATTGAAATATGCAACGTAGGTATTACAACGTTTTCGAATAAATTTTCAAGCAATCAACCTTAGGAGGAAAAATATTATTTCTTAATATTTTATACAGAGTATTAAGAGAAAAGCTAAAAAGCACTTACTAACGGTAATACCATTAGGGTTTTTAGAACCACATAAATATTGTGGAACAGTACTTATAAGATCCTGTTAATGTAGGATAAGATTTAAAGACGAAGTACATTTTTCTCATATGCGTCTTTTTGATATCAACAAAATAAAAGAAGATGGAAATGAAATTTATAAATAATATAGTCACATAATAATATAAGTCGATTACAGACACAAATTAAAATTTCCCAAAATAATTATTATGTCAAAATAGTGGCAATACTATACGTTGTTTTTAAACTAGGAGGCGCATTAAGAAACCTTAAGCACACCACTAAAAGTTACTAGATTAGGAGAGTGTTCCGTAAGGGTCGTGTTCAGAGTTTTTGAACTAATTGACAATTACGAGAAATATGTATTGTACTGCTCGCAGTGGTCGTGGCCAATAAGGGATCAAGCCATGTCTAAATATCGAATCAACATTTTTGGCCACAGGCCATGGAAAAAGTAATAATCAAATGTCACACTATTGTGAAAAAATGTATGTTATGTTATATAATAAGTAGCTTATGTTAAATTTGTTAATAATTTGAGGATAATATGTAGAAAATGCAATTGTATTGTTACGAAGTCACCAACTCAAAGCCGGCCTATACATTTTGGCGAATACACTTTCTAGATTTTTCTGGTTACTGCAGTATTTACGCATATGAAGAGCGTGGTACATTCAAGAATTTTCGAGATTTGAGAAAAACTATATACCTATACGCGAGTGAAAAGATAGTTAACAATACAGTACAGAGTTAGTTCACAGACAGACAGTGAGTCAAAGAGTGAAGATAAATAGTGTAATATTCAAGTGGTTAAAATAAATTAGAACTATTACACCGAGAGTAAATGAATTAGTAGACATTAAGTAAAGTGTGTATATAAATTAAGTTTAATACAGTGTGTGTTTCTGTAAATAATTAAATAGTAATTAGCCATAGTAGTGTGTATAATTTTATCCCATACGTGAAAACTATTTGAATAAATAAGAAAAACATTACAGTATGTTCAGATTCTTCTTTATTTACATTTAAGGTTTAAGTATAGCACAAACTAAAAGTAAACAGAAGTTTTGAGTTCGAAAAATGCCATAATATTGTACTGGAGTGTAAGTGAAACATAATTTAAAATTGTTTTGAAAATAAGATTTTGCTTGGAAAAAAGAATAAGAAAAATCAAGCATGGTTTATAGATTTTGTTCATCAAACTGAATAAATAATAAAAATCGTAATTAACTTGGTTGAAATCAATCAGCAAATGCGAAAAAGAGGTTGTCGTTGTCAATTGTATCATCAGAGCTGAGTGAAACAGCTGGTCATCCGATCAATCACTAGGCAGCAGAAATGCCAACTTAAATCCAAATCGCTCCTCTCAGTTTAAAAACAAGGTATAGTTAGCCACCATTTTTTCAGTTATTGGTCATTGCTTAAGTGAATTTTGTATTCGAATCTATCAATGGCTTCTCTTTTGACTTTTGCATATCTAATATAGCCCATGTCATTTTCGATGCTTCTGTAACACCCAGTATATCAAAAAAGTCCATAAGTGATTAAACATTTAAATATGTAATGTATAATAATAATTTTTTCATTCTCCCCATTACGAAATTATATATTTTTATTTTAAATAGGCAAGCGAAAGCGAAAGTAAAACATGCTAGGTTATCGGTAGCTAAGTATGAAAAACTTTCGTGCCCTGGACAATGAACAAATAAAATGTCAAATTACTTGTCAAATATTTATTTAGATTGGAAATTAAATGTAAAATTACAATTGTTGTATGTTCCTGAAAGATTTAAAGGCAAATGTTGATTGAAATCTTGTTTGAAAGCAACGTCACTGGAAATTTTGACTTGCTTTTCGATTTGCAGGAGACAATGTCTATGATTTTTCTAAGAAAAATACCAATAATACATCTTCAGTTATTGTGGACACATCTTTCGTTGAACACCATTTGATGAAATTTTCATAGGCTTGATTGTAACGGTCTTTAGATTTTTCCGGTAACAAACTTCTGCACGCAATAATTGCTGCTTCTTCAATGGAATTCATTTTTAACTAGATTCTAGCCAAATATTAATCTTAAAAGATGTAGACTTTATGGAAGAATAATTATTTGACAACTGTCAAAATATTAGTTTTTGTTGACACGAATGTTACCAAAGTAACGTTAACCCACGCCTTCTACCCATTTTATTGCAGTCTATAGAGAATTTTTTGCATCTTTAAATTGTGTGTTTTAATAATAAAATCGGGGGAAGAATGAAAAGTTTAATACATTACACGCTGCAAAAGCCCTTTTAGGTGCTCGGAGGTATTCAAATAGCCTCGGCTACGCTTCGCTTCGCCTCGGCTATTTAAATACACCTCGCAGCTAAAAGTAAGCTTTCGCAGCTTGTAATGTAAATAACTATTGTTCGTGTAAGGAACTAAAAAGCTAAAACTAAAAAGTAAAAAGTATATTAAAAAGGTGCAAAAGCAAAGGTTTTCAGAACAACATAAAATTAATTACATTTTGATCAAAAAATGATATGAGCTGCTAATTATTATCGTTGTCTTTTCGAATACTATGAATCAGTTCTAATTTTGGAGGACATCAAATTTATCAAGACGCAAAAATAAATATTGTCCTATATCAATGGGCCTTTTCAGTAATTTCTTTTATGGCTTTGATTAGAACTATTTTATAACAAAATTCCTCGTATTTTTTCATTTTTTTATCAGGATTTCTTTAAAAAAATATATCAAAAGTGCGGGAAGTAAGCGCGCGCTATGTACGTGACGTCACGCAACCCTCCTTAGCGACATTCAAACCGAAGAAACGTACTTTTTTTAGTTTTTTTCATTTGCGTGCAATTATTCTCCGCACATATAAAGAACTTCTTTTGTACAAGTTTCAGCTCTTGAAATTGAAAAATCACTTAAAAAAAAACGACTCGTTTTCCCGTTTTTCCGAATTTCTTGGGTTCCTAATTATCCGCGATCAAGCCTCTCGACCCCTCAATATGTTCGTATTTTAATTACTTACGTTTTTTCTCTACATACCATTGAGAATGCTCCAGTACCTTTTACTTTATTGTTACGCAACGATAAGGTAATGCCAATTTGCAAAGGCTCCAACAAGGTTGGGCGACAATTTGCAACGGCTACTCAGTTTAGAGGGCACCTCAGGTGTAGATTCTGAGACCAAACTAGTACAAATTCAGAGAGTAGTCTTACCGGTTCTCGGGTAATCCTACTTGAAATTTATTTAAGGTACTGATTTTAGATAAAGGTAAATTATGAAAGTTAAGAGAGGTAAGTGGGCGCCACCCTGAATAATACTAGCTTATTTGTTATTCACATCAGCATTATAACGACAAATCCTGTAAGATTGGAAGGGAAAATAAACTTTATGAACAACGTTATTAAATTTACAAGTTGTATATTGACTTTTGTTACAATTTAAAACAAAACAAAATTAAATGACTAGTTCATAGAGGTTGTTGAAGAGGCGAGGAAATATTTATATTACTTTCCTGGAGTTTACGGTGATGGTGATGGTGATGGTCTCCTTGGTGTCCTTTTTAGGTTACAGTTCCAGGTAGTGTCTCAGGTAAAATTCTGGTCCAGGTAAAGTTTCTGGGTCCAGGTAGAGTACGGATCCAGGTAAAGTTTCTGGGTCCAGATAGAGTACGGATCCAGGTAAAGTACGGATCCAGGTAAAGTTTCTTGGTCCAGGTAAAAAAAGTGCATTCAGATGAATGCACTTCTTAAAGATAATATACGATAAGTTGGAAAGGCTTCAATGGCACATGTTCACAGGAAAAAAGAATGAAACCCTTTTGCCACTGTTTAAATACACGAAATCATGTGAGAGATAATAGACTTACGTCTCATGTTCATGTCACGCTCATACGCTTTGACCAGGAAAGGAATTTACATTTCAGTAGTGAATTCTTGATTCATATTTAATTAATAATTGGTAGAAGGAGAGATAAGAGCGAGTACTGAAGTGGGAATATCAAAATAGAAGTGACTATTTTCACGACAGACGGTCCTCGATCGGCCCGTATAGAAACGTTGATTTCAACTCTCGTCCACAGCAAATATGTTCAGCCTTGAAACATTTCTCGGTGTTGGGTATGAGAAAGGACTGGCTTTTCGCCGCCCATACGATAATTTATTATTAATTAACTGAAGGAAAGTAAAGTGAACGAAATTAACGTTACATTATACGAAAAAAAGTACGTCTCTTACAGTTTTAAATATTTATAACAAATTACTGAAAACATATCAAAATTATATTATGGTATGTCTCTTATATGATGTCACTATCCGTTTTCGACCAGGATTTTTGTCAAAAATTACTATACTTGCATGCTCTCTAGCTTGGCCTATTTGATGCAGGTCTGACAAATGGTGTCATCATCATTCCAGGCTACATGACGTCACCTTCCCCAAGGTCAAACGAGTGTTTAAATTGTCATATTTTTCATTAAACTCTGTGACATTTATATTCGACACAAAGCCGCACAAGGTAAAAAGATATCAGTAAGCTTTCAAATAAACATATTTGTTTTGAGATTTGAGCGTCTACTGAAAACTCATTTTACAACAACATAGCTACAATTCCTAAGGTTAAATTTGACGGTTTCTTTGGCGCTGAAAATTAGTTTCTGGATTCTACCATAACACTTCCAGAACTTGATTGATCCCTGTTATTGTGCGAAGATAGTGAGTTGTCTTGAAGGGATAGTATTAACTGAGTTTCTCAAAAACTAACTAAATACTGGTAGAGGTGTCACTTCTACAGTGTTGCTGAAAAGTATCGCACCAAGGGATTATCTTTGAAAAGGATAAAAGGAGAATTATAAAATCCTAGGACAATGAATGAGACTTTATTCTGGATATTTTAGAGCAAATGCCAAATGTTTTTGACATCAGCTTTTAGCGTACGGCCGCCATCTTGAATTTGTTGAAATGGCAACATAGGTCGAGTGACGTTGTTGTCGATTTGTCGTTGGTATAAGAAAATTTGATCACGTATCAAGTGAAATATAACAAAGTGGATGATTAAACACTAGTAACTTGTATAAATATCACCTAGCTGCTTTGGTATACGTCAAATTATATTTATTTGAGGACCAAATTAGTATTTCGTGGTGTTGCTCACAATCTGTCTTTGAGATATCCGCATAGTTAAATAAAATTATAAAAAATGCTGCTACAGCAACAATAATTCTGTTTAGTGGTTTGTACTGTAATCTAGTAACAAAATATCAGTAATTTTATTTAGTAAGTCAGTGAACATTTTACCTTTGTTATTGTTTTGGGAAAATTATTTTTGAATAATGTTCTGTAAACATGAAGTTATGCAGAGTAGCTTTAGCTAGACTTCGCCTCTTGATGAATAATATTTTATTTGGTTGGTATTATACAATTCTTACAATTCTTCACAAAAAAGGACCCTTAGATGATCCAAACAGCAATAACGGCATATCGTTAATTAATTGCTATGTGGAAGTTTTCACACTCATTTTACCAAATCGTCTCACTAGTTGGTATGAAGATAAGTCGATCCTTCCAGAAACACATTCTGGCTTTCGAAAAGATAGAGGATTCTGGATAATATTTTCAATTTAACCTCAATCTTCCAAATCACTCTTTCGGTAGCTGTGTCAGTTACTGCTTTTATAAAAATGTGTGGGAAGCTCCAAGTCCCGTTTCACTCACTTTGAATGGATTTAGTGAAATATAGAACGTTATCGATATTAGCACTATATTCATTTCTCAATTATCAGGCTACTGTATGATATACCAAAATGATAATGTTCATTATCTTTGAAAAAAATCTTGCTCTCCAATTTCTCCATGGAAACTTGAACTTTACTAATCAAGGAAAATAAACTTACTCAGCCCATGCACCATTTAAGTCACTAATTTTTTACACAAATTTTAATAACCAATTTGTAGCACACTGTACAAAAAATGTATTCTCTTTCATGCATTGTTATTTTCAAATCATTCCGTCGATTAAAAAGTTCGTTTCGAAAATACTAAGCGAACTAAAATTTCCAGTCTATTTAAAATGAGAATGCAATTAGTTACGAGTGTATATTCAAAACCGAAAAATCATTTTTGTCAATGACATCTCAAAATACTCAATTTCGAAAGTAATTGTTCCATTGAGGCCACGTTATTAAAAATGGTATCTGATTGAATGATTCAAATGAAAGCAATTTTAATTTATTATTGATGATAACTTCATTATATAGTGAGTGTCTCAGGAACTTGTCATCATCGTTAGTCTGTGTCAAGAAATTACACATTACCTACCTAATTACTTAAACAATAAAAATCTATATTTTCACATTTTGCTTCTTTCCTATTTGAAGATAACATTACTTTGTACATATTAATTATTTATTACTTCGTTGTTTCACAGGAAAACAAGCCAGAAACTATCAATACTTTGTTCGAGGGAAGAAATTCACAGTTGCCAACGATCAGAATAACTCACTGACCGGAAGGAACTTTTTTATTTCGGGGGCATGCGCATTTTGATGTTACTGGAAGTGACAGATTTTTTGTTAGGTATTTGGATTTGAATACTATTCTTTCATTGTGAAAAAAAAAAAAACGAAAAATCGAACCACCTCCTCCTGAAATAGAAAGTGAACAAAATTATTTATTCTAGCTCTTGTTTCAGTTTAACGACTTTCATGCTGTCTACCATCAAAAAAAAATTCTAATCCTTCGTAAGACAAAAATCGATTTACAACGAATAAAAAACGGAATGTAGGAGTGGGAGATATTTACAATCGATTTGGAATTCCTTTCTACGAACAAACCTAATATTTTCACATAAGTTATTGCCAATGACGTTTTCAAAGTTATAGACCTGCTTTGTCTACATTTCTGTTGTCCCAAGAGCTGACTAACTTCACATGGAGCCAAATCTTCTATAATGAATAATTTTTGATATTCCACGTTAAAAATCACTATGTATTCCAAGCGGATATGAGTAACCCGCTGCTCAGCATACTTTTTAATGTAGGAATTTATACATTTTGTTAATATGGAATGATGAAATAATTTATACATTTCACAGCATCGAACAATTTCTTTTTATTTAGTTGGAATCTGCAATAGGGTGTTCAGCTTCAATTTTAACCCCATATGTTTTCAGGTAATATGAATAAGTAAGTGGCAAATGGGTTATCCAAAAATAAAACCATTCCATATTTTTTCTGCATTTTTTCAGAAAAAATTGAAATCAAAAACTTACTGGAACTTATAGAGAGCAACTGGAGACCAGCAGAAAGCAGGCTAGTGTAGGGACAGGAAGAAAGCGGGTAACCTGCTCGCTGGTTACCGGCGTCGATAGAGGCAGGCTTACACACAGAAAGATTATATTGATTACCGGTTTTTCATAACTTTGTTACTTTTTGTTATCTTGAAATTGGTAAGGTATGAAAACTCGATATTTGGCAGTTATAGACAACTTTACACACCCTATCAAAATTGCAATCAAAATGACAGTGTTGCCATTTAACAAAATCAACGATTACGTCAAATTGAGACACCCTCTATATATTATTATACATATTGTATCTAAAAAATTCCGATTGGAAATACTAATCCACGGGTACGAGCATTTTTCACAAAAAAAAAGATTATTTGTACTATTGAATTTATTCCAAATTACAGATTCTCTCTGTATAATTGTTAAACACTTTCTACAAATAGATATTTTTCTTATTGTACCACCAACGCTGCATTGGTCTTTCCAGATTTTGTCAGTTTCTCAGTATATCTATGCTAGGCAACAACGGTAGCTGTCAGCTAGAATTTGGACTTGACATCAAAGACACCGACTAGAGCTTTCACTTCTGTGACGGTGATTATTCTGGGATTATACGGATAAGCCAAAAATGATAATGTCACGTCGCTAAAGGGCTTACAATCATGTAAAACTTGGTATCTAGGATGTTATCTAATTAATGATTGGCCGTTAATTGATTGAATGATCGCATGTGAAGGATTTCTGGAGTTGTGGTATGTGCTACCTTTTTATATTAAAAATACTGGAGGATATGTGATTTGCAGGCTGTTTTAATCCTCATTTCCCAAGTAGTGAAATCTTGAAATTTGTGAGTGTTTGCGTTAAATGATTTCCAATGGATAAATAACTTGAGCAATATGATTGTACAAAAAATAATTCATTATTGGCATATCAATGAATGATCTTGTATCAGTTAACGATTTTGGTGTAAGCAACCAACTGGAAAAAAACCGATTGTCGTATAAACGTTAGAGTTTTTTTTTGTTTTATTTTACTTTTATTAACAATCAGAATATTAAGTATCATTCTATGGGTTAATTTGCTCGCAAGTGCTAGGTGAACTAGCATTTATAATGTCTTGATGAGGTTTACATCCAGTGATGTAACCTCTAAAAGCTCATACAAGGTCTATTGGCCATTTTTTTCAGTCTTTTTGTGTTTCGTAGTCATAACAATTCCTCTAGTAGTGAATTTGGATGAGTTTCTATGGTTTTATGTTGTTTGATGATTCTCTCCTGAATAACTTCCTGTACTGTGGACACTCCCAGGTCTGCGTGAATGGTGTGATTTGATACATACCATGGAGCATCTACTAGTTGACGGAGTATTTTCGTATGGGATCTCTGGATAATATTTACGTTAGATTTTGAAGCGCAACCCCACAGCTCAACTCCATATGCCCATATAGACAGCTTTATAGATAAGCATTTTGTTTTCTAGTGAGAATTTTTCCTATTAGCCAATGTAGTTCTCTTGCTTTTATGTCAAGTTGTTTTCTTTTTTTCATAATATATAATGTTTCCAGTTAAGTTTTTTGTCTAGTTGGATTCCTTAATATTTGGCGCTATCTGCATGTGGTATTTCTGTATTATTTAGCTTTACAGGGGGACATGTGCCCTTACGTAGCGTAAATGTTACATGTGTTGATTTGCTTTCATTTACTTTAATCCTCCATTTTTGTAGCTACTCTTATAATTTGTTTAGATGGGGCTGTACATTCGTTGTTGCTACTTGTGGTTCTTGGTTGGCGGAGAGGATGAATGTGTCGTCGGCAAAAGTTCCTGTTAATGTGTACTGTGTCTCTGGTATATCTGATGTGTACAGTATGTAAACTAGTGGGTCAAGTACGCTACCCTGCGGCACCCCTGCTGCCATAGGAAGAAGTTCGGACTTTTCTTCGTTAATTCGTTTGGGAGGTTCTGTCGGTTAGGTAAGATTTCAGAAGTAGGTAGTAATTTGGTGAAAGAGTTCTTTTAATTTTGTATAGCAATCCTTGGTGCGACACTCCCTCAAAAGCCTGTCCAATATCGAGGAAAACAGCAGAGCAGTATTCTTTGTTCTCCAGGGCTTTGTTTATTTCCTGCGTGAGTCGGTTGCACTATCGAATGTTTGTGTCGGAATCCAAATTGGTGGCAGGGGATCCATTCATGTGGAGGTAGATCTAGTTTTTCAAGAAGTTTGGACATTGTTGGTAGCAGGCTTATTGGACGGTAAGATGACACGTTGGTTGGGTCTTTGCCTGGTTTGCCGATCAATAAGATTTCTGCAACTTTGAATGAATTTGGCCAATATCCGAGTCTTATGATTGCGGTGTAAATATTGGTTAGCATGACTACCCCTTTTTTGGTAATTCTTTCAGCATTTTGGTGGTTATTAGGTCGGTACCCAGTGCTTTTTTCTGGTTTAGTAATTTCATCTCATCATGTACTTCTTTTGGAGTCATTGCTTTTATGGGGCGTCTTGTGTTTATTGGATATGATAAGTTTTGTTCTAATTCTTGATCTATTTCGTGTCTTAGTGGTTGGAAGACTGGAGTGAGTCAGCTGAAGTGGTGAGCTAAATAGTTTTGTTGCCCTTTCGATTTCTTCTGGTTCTTTAAGCCTTATCTTCAAATCTACTGCATCATTAATTTCGTTACGGTATACTTCCCAGTCTGTTTTAAAGTTGTGTAATCTTTGTGGTGGAGTTCTGTTTATGACTGACGGTGGCTATAATAGGTGAGTGGTCAGAATTTAAGTCATTACTGGGCCGGATGTCTGTGTAAGTTGAGTTTATTTCGTTTGTAACGAAGAAGTCCAAAAGGTCCAGAATTTTGTGTGGATAAAGGTTAGAATGAGTTACATTCTCCTTTTTTACTCCGTACGTGTATCAATAAGGATAATTTAAAATCAGGAGCATTGACGCGATCGCCTTAAAATATCTAGATTGTTAATTGTCTTTGTTGATACACGTGTTAGTTGAATAACAATTTCTATTGTCCGTGCATGTTTGAGTTATATCAATGTTCACAAATTCACTAATTGATAACCCCTTTCAATTTAATGATTTTCTATTTTTGTACTATTTTGGTTTAGGCAAACGAACATACAGTCATATTGGAAAGTAGTCGCACATTTGTGTGATGCTCACCTATCTAATAGAATTCTTTTAGTTTTTGACCTACTTATCGTTTTTATTATTATTATTCTACAAAACTATGAATTATTAGTGTCGAAACATCCAAAATAGTTATTTATGATATAAGTGTTAAAAGTGATATTTTATTTTGTGAGAAGGAAAGTTTGGGACACGTCGCCGAAAGCGGAGTGTTTCATCCTTTCAAACAAAATAAAATCACTTTTAGCAGCTATATCATACACTATTTTTTCTAAAAATACCAAAGTCCAAATTAACGCATACTTTACATTAGTTAATTGATAAAATAATAGCCTTGAGATTATCAGTTTTGAATCCAATTTCATCTACTCTTTTCATGAAACAAGTTGGAAAGGTAAACAAAAACCGAATTTGTTGATTTGTCTTTGTTGACAACTAACGTCAATGAATAACGAATTATTTTTTCTCGTTTCTTCGGTTTTCGATGGAAAGTGATCAAGAAAATGAATTTCTACCGCTGGAAATTGAAGAAGCTGCCAATAAAGCTGCTTTTGAATTATTGCCTAGTAAGTCAAAGCGACAGTGCGAGTTTTCATACGATCGTTTCTTGAAATGGTGTGATCAGAAAAATGTCAGTGGCAAGGAGGCCAGCGAAAAAGTGCTTCTTGCACACTTTGAAGAAAAGTCGAAAATATGGAAATTGTCAACGACGGGTCGAATTACTCTATGTTAAAGTCGATGATGAACATAAATAATCATGACATAAGCAGATATTACAAGCTTGTGGCTTTTTTGAAGCGAAAGGGTGAATGATATCGACAGAAAAAGTCAAAAGTATTGACAAGGGAACAAATCGACAAATTTCTCGCAGAAGCTCCGGATGAAATATATCTAACGCGGAAAGTTGCTGCGATTTTTGGTGTTTTTGTAGTTGAGAGGAACTGTTCGATTTGACATTAAATAATATTGGGGATTCCAGAACTTCACTAGTTGTGCGCATATACCTGACACAAAAACTAATGTGCAACGCACCTTTGTTTTAGGTGGTACATTCTATATAAACTACTATAAAAAGTACATAGCCCTTTGTCTAGCGAATATTAATCATTCAAGAGCTTTTATAAAATGCATTTAAAATTAATGTACCAGGACTCCAGTTGGAATCAACACATTTAGTAAGTACATGCTTGCCAAAATTGCTGAATTTCTGAATTTACCTGATCCTCATCTTTATACTGGACATTGTTTCTGACGTTCCTCAGCTAGTTTGCTGGCGGACTCTGGTGCTAATCTTACTACAATTAAAAGACACGGTGGATGGAAGTACAGTACAATAGCAGAGGGTTGTATAGAAGACTCGCTACAAAGGAAACAGAACATTGCGGATCAAATTTTGTCCAAAACTTCGGCGGATAACATTACTCTCTGCCCTGGTACAAGCTTCACCAACATAAATTCTGTTACATCTACCAAGGAGACTGGCCATGGAATTTCTTATTGTCATGTTGTCATGTATTATATCTTGCCAAGTGCGGCAACCCTGCACATATTTCTTGTCAATACTTGACAGTTGGTGATAGACTCTACACATGTTCATATCGTGCGGTACTCGCTGTTAAACTGAACATACAAATTAATTAAAACACACTAAATAATTATCTGCCTTTATTAGTTAACCTCACTACCTACTAAACATTACACTCATTATAATTGTAGTTTCACTAATTGTGCGTTTTATTGAATAAACACTTCATTTTGAATTATTTTTTCATATTTTCTCATGAAAATAACTTTTACTTTTACCACTAGTGCTAAAAGTATTTCACTTTTAACACCAGTGTCATAAAATGGCATTTTAAACACTAACAGCATGCGTTAAAAATTATAATACTTTTACTGACGTTTGTAGAAAATAGTTATTTATGCAACTAGTGCATAAAGTGGTGCTTTTTTTACGAGTGGAGTCAATTCCATGAGTGAAAAAAAGACACTTTATGCATATGTTGCATACACTATTTTTTCTACAAACAAGCAAAAACCAAAAAATGTGTTATTTAGGTTGCTCTAAATGGACTAAAAATGGCGTCGATTTGAATGTTTATGTTTGTCATGATGACAAAACGATAAGTAAAATGTCACTTTCAGCACTAGTGCTAAAAGTATTTTACTTTTAACACCAGGGTCATAAAATGGCATTTTAGACACTGACAGCCTGCGTTAAAAATTATACTTTTACGGACGTTTGTAGAAAAAATAATTTGAGTGAAATGAAAACAGTGACATTTGAACCGACGACCTTCTCTTTGACGTTTCAATGTCATGATTTATTTTTGACAGTAATCACTTATGTATCAAATTAATATTCCTAGTTCTTGAATATTGGGAAAAAACAATTCAACTTCTACAGTCGAGTGAAAAGTCTGCATGTTTTGTATGGATCGACGTATAAGTTATGAGGTGTCGAAATGAGCTACTCCTCACCTGTAAAGTCTAATATAAATCGTCACAAACGTTGAAATAACTCGATTGTTGATAGCCTTTATTATCACACTTGGTTGATTATTATATTGTGTACCTGGTAGGGAATAGATATTTACGATATAAGTGTCGCGAAGATTCATATTACGATATGAGATGGAATCGATAATCGTAATATGAATTTACGATACAAATATTGTACAATATTTTACCTACCATCAATAATTCTAAATATCCACTCAAAGGTAGTTAACAATCTTCGTCTACTATAAACATGCAACAATCAATCTTGTAATGCTTTGGTTTCCATGGTTTTTATTGTAGTTATCATGCGAATTGTCAAAATAGAACGCGTCAATATCAGTTAGTTACTTCATCATGAATGCTATCAACATTAGCTCAGATCCTAAAAGTTTCGATTCAGATACAGAACAATTAGCAAATGCTGAAATACAAACAATAACACCTGCCAAGTCCCGCCAGATATATGAAAATGAATATAACCCCAAATTTCACATTAAGTCAATTTCAATAAATTCATCATAAACTCTGATCATGTTTATGTTCCAGTGTCATAATGAGCCTCATTACGAAACTCTTATCAGTATCGTTATGATTGACATTACATATTGATAGTATACAATTGATATTTACGTTACTAGTCCGGTAAGTACACTTTTACAGTACGAGTGAGATGTTTTTAATTTCGAAACGAGTACTGTAAAAGTTTACCGGACGTGTGACGTACAACATTTTATTTCATACTGCTAAAAAACACAAAAAAACAGTGAAAAAATAAAATATTAATATATTTATCGGCGTTCGCTATTTTTGAAATTTGCATTCAATGCCAAAATAGCTGGCCTGTAGTTGGTACCCAAAGAAACATGATATTGTTTTTAAATAATATGATATTATCAGCGATTGTCATTATCCGATTTTCACGAAATGGCTCAAGATAAATTCATTCCTGAGGACATTTTGATTAAAAATGCGAGTTCATCTTAAAAAAATGTTGTAGTGGCATACAGAGTTTTGTGCATACCAAGTTGCCAAATTCAACCTTGAAGCACAAGATGAGAAGTGGTTATCAATTAAAATAATGGTATTTTCGGGACATGCCGAAGAGATGACCTAATCCGTTAATCTTTGGAAAACGTGGAAGATAAGGGCCGTTTCTTAGTGGCATTCATTAGAGACGGCAAAACTCACAGATCAAAAAGCTTCACAATTATAAAGGAAGGATGAAGATAAAAAATCTTCAAAATAATCATGAAGGAAGAATGTCCCTTTGACCCATACACTTTGTATCGTGAATATATTAATTTAAGACCTATAAATATGAAAAGTAGAACACTATTTATTGCATATCGCTATGGTAGATGCTAGGCCCAGCTTTCAGGTTGCCATACTATAAGTGGTATAACAAAACAGATTGCAGAATATCTGAACTTGAAAATCCTGAAAAATATACGGGACACGGTGGTTGGCGTTCCTCGACTGTAGCTGAAGGTTATATCGAAGAATCGGTAAACGGGAAAATTGAATTTTCCCGTAAATTGTTTAATCATCCAATAGTACAAAGCTCAAAGTCAACACCAAAAGTCATTGTAGTTCAGGAGAATAATGTCCCATCTAGCTCAGCAACAATTTTACAAAACGAAGAAAAGTTCCTAAATTTTTCGACGTTGTCAAACTTCTTTCAGGTTTAACTGAACTTCGTTCGATGCATACCAAAAGCAACATTAAGGGCGGTCAACTATTTAAACCAGTTTAGTTAAACGGGTTTAGTACGGATGACAATACAATACAGTAGTGAAATATAGGGTGTTCCATTTATAGCATTTATAACGCAACCTTTAAACTCGAATTTTACCCACTTTAAACGCTCAGATTGATTCGAAATTTTGCAAACTTGTCGAGGATCGATGACAATACAATATAGTAGTGAAATATATGGTGTTCCTTCAAAAAAGAACATAACTTTCATCTGGCATCGAGTTTAAAAAAAGCTAAAAAGCAAAAAACACACCTTATAGTAAATCTAACTAAAAAGTGAAAAATAATTCCTAATTTAAGAATAAAATGATTAACGAGATAATTAATGTCATTATGGTAATTTATTGGATAATACCAACATACTTTATAGCCTGTGTAAAGTTACTGAGAGTGATATTTCAGTTAATTTGTCATAACGGTGTATCTTTATTTTTTTCATGAAAGCCTTAGTAGGTAGACTACTCGGTTCCTGAGTTATCGTACTCATAAAAAAAAATTTTTTTGGTCACTACATGACCGAATAATATTAGCTCGTAAATTAATTTCTTGTGAAATTTGAGAAGAATTTTCAGTGAATTGACCGAGCGGAATTACACAATCATTCTAGAGAACGTTAAAGTGGGCATACCTATACTTGAACTTTACCTGGAGCTTGGTCCAAAATAGTTTTCGAGGATGCTGTTCAATGGTCTGTAGAAATGATCTACGGGAAATTATTAATAAAACGGGGGAACTGCCTGGATAACCACAAGGTGAATCAGTGTTGACTCCTACCTGGTGAAGACTTGTATAAGATGCTCAAATATCTAAGTGATATGAAGGTGAATATGAGCATTACAATAAGGTACATTTTGATTCTTGTGTTATTTGGGGTAGTTCACGGAACAGCTACTCGAAATACTGTGATTATATGTAAATTACTTTAAAGGGTTGTCGTATGTGAAACAGTCAAATTTGTTGCTTTCTCGTATACTGAAGGTTAGGTATTGCTTTTTTACAAAAAATGGCTGTGAATAGATTTTCAAGTGTCAAATTGTTTATTGTTAATTAATAGGTGTTTGTAATAAATAGTTTACATACTATAGGCCAGGAACATTGGAAGATGTGGGTGAGGCTGCCTGCCTTTGGGTTTACTTGGCTAATTAATGAATTGGTGTATATAATAATCTTGAGAATATTCCGTTATAGTTGAACAAGTTTTACCGATAAGTTAAAATCGGTTGTATGAACAAAAGTTTTAAAATATTTAAAGAGTGTTGAAGTGTTTATTAAGTTGAGTGGTGATCTACATTGGCGTGATATATTTGAAAATAATGAATTGATTATAAAACAATTTAATGCTTGTTGGAAAAAAGCTTATTCTACTTACCAATATGAATATGGAATTTATATCATTTTTCACAGTACAGTTTGTATAAGTTCATGATAATCTCCTTAAATATGGTAAATAGCTCGATTTATATTCATCAACGACGAACTATGCAAATTCTACACACATTTTGGATTCAAATTTACAACTTTTGACACATCTATATATTATACGGGAAAGATGTAATTATAAGTGGAACTGCGAATTATGCAAATAAACGGAAATTATCGCTGCATTGTTAGAACCTCAAAGATACCTAATACGTAAACTTGAAGCTGAAATTGGAATAATGCGGAATATTTGCTTAATTTGCTGATAAAGCTCCGGAACTTCGTAAATTGATTACCTTATACATAACTTTCCATCTTCAAATCGTTCTTAGTCAATCAATCCAATTACCATTCGTTATTTATTATTGCTGAGTAAACTTAATTACTATGAAATTATTCATTTCAATTCTGTCTATTAACGCAAAAGTTTTTAGAAATAATAAACTTCAGAATACGCACCCAATTATTTATTATATCCCCTCATAACCTGACAAGAATATTCTGAATCTTGAAATCAGTGTGCGCCGTTATCTACTTCGAGGCTGCTTCATATTCAATCGCAAATAATGAGTCTACACACCACTGCGTTGATGTAGATGGGACTAATTTGTTGTTGATTTTGCTTGACAAGAGGGCAAAATTGATGTAGAATAAGATACACTCACCCCGATCTTTGAAGTCGTTTCGGAAAATTGTTCAACGAGGGAAGACGGGAGTGATTTCAGTGAAAATAAAGTTTTTCGTGCATATCTTTTTACCCTTATTTTTACAGAAAAAAACGTTAGTAACTTTTTTTTCTCCTCAAAATATCTACAAAACTAGACTTTGTACGACAAAAAATATCGAATATCGTTATAAGCAAAAAAACAATATTTACAACATTATTAATAAACAAATTTAAAACCTGATGTTATTATTATAACGTCTTTATATTACACCTAATTATGCCCTCAAATTTACAAATAACGTATATGAAATCTGGAATCTGTAACTTATTTAGTTTGCAAATTATTACGTTATGAACAAATTAATTGATTCTTGCCCTGTACGACATTGTTAGTAGATTTCACTGTGATAAGTCATGTGTCGTTATTATTTTTCAGAAATATGCAATTCCACAACCGTGGAAATGGTTATTTGAAACGACCATAGTTGTAAAATGCAATATACAGCATGCTCAATGAACTTTGCAATATATTGTTACGTAAATCGATAGAGCATGAAATAAGCTTCAATCTGAAAAAATATTCGTCCAGATTCCTTGAAAAACAACGGAGTGACAAACCGTCAAAGTTCAAGGTTCATTGTTTAACAATTTCAGGGTGCAGCGAAAAAAAAAAGAAGATATTCATGATCGGAACACGTAGTACTTTCACTGTTTAAAATATTTTTACTAAGGGAAATAGATAACTGAGCTGAAAGCCATTTCCAAAGCTCATGCAACGCTATCATTTTTAGTATCTGGCTCGTGGCGAAGGAGTCGCACAGAGAAGGAGACTATCCTTTATTACGATGTGAAGGATGAAGACGAACTTGACAGAATCGATGAATTAAATGACAAAAGTGATGAGATCATTAGCCCTTCCACAAAAAAAAAATCTTATTTGACAATATGACATAAAAAGCTTAACATTTATAATGTAAATTACATGTAAGGGAACTCACGTTAATTATATTAAAATTATATTAAAAATTGTATGTAAATGAGGTGTTGAACTTGAAAAAATATAATGTTTCCTAAATGTTAATAGTTGTTGGTGGACAAAATCATGATAGGGAATCAATATTTTTATCCCCATAAAGATTTTATGTCGATTTGAAAATTCAACGTTTGGAAGATTTAAATAGTTCGCCATTTATGCTGTGACGTACATCACCTAAAAAAGAAGTTAGCTATATAAAGTAAAATATAACCAAATGTTTGTTTATCCTCAGGGCGACTGTCATTAGTTTCAACTTGTCAGTTGGTGGACATATCCTATTATTATGAGTTGCGGAGACTGCTTTATTTAGCTGAAACTTTTACCGCTGCATTCATCCCGGAATCAACCATAATTAAATGAGTAATGTGATTGTTTATAACTTTATTATTTTCATATACTATAAATTAATTAATTACAAAAAAACAATAAATTTCAATATTTTGTGAGGTTATGTTTACAAAAATAGTTTAAACTGTTAGAAGTTTGAATAAATTTATATTTTGCTAGCAAACATACTCAAAGTCTTCAGGTGTATGCAAGAAGACAATACCAAAATATGCGCATATATTTGCATGATTTTTAACAAACATATGCAACAATTTTTTCTTAATTTGGCTAAAAATACAAATGCATTTTTATAAAAATACTCAAAAATTAAACAAAATATTAAATGTATACACTTATTTTTAAAACATATTTAATTTTCACAAATAAAATAAATGATATAAAAAAAATAACGGTATAATAATTAAGAATCTAATACATTATGTTATGAATTTATGATCAAATATTTTTCAAAATTTTCAACCAAAAACTTTCGTCTTGAATCAGTAGAAATGTGTTTGGACACAGAAAAACTTCTTTCTATATATACCGACGCAATAGGGCAATATTTTAATTTAGGCAGTAAACTAATTTGCCAAGTAAGACATTGTTTAGAAAAGTTGCTTTCGAAAATACTGACAACTTCTCTCAAAGAATCGAAGCCCCCATTTTTTTCTAGTGTTTTATCTAATTTATTCCTAATTTTAAACCCTATATTTCCGGAACTTTTTTTTTAAATGAGCCGAAAAAGTGTTAACAAGATTTAATGAATCATTTAATAATAAATTTCTTTCCTCTAATGACTGTATTAGATCTGGTAAAAAAGAAAAATTTACTTTTATGAACATAAGTTCTTTAGCAATTAGAACATTACTTAAAAGTTCTTGACTCTGAGTTACACATTGTGAATCATTTTGAATGTCTAACACAACTTCTTTTATGGCAACAAAATGATTTGCGTAAAAAATTGCTGCTTCAATCCAGGTTCTCCACCTTGTAATTATTGGCTCTGGAGGCAAGCTTACTGCTGGTAATATTTTCTTATAGAATTGCACCCGTAACGGTGATTTCAAAAATTCTTTTTTCACATGTGAAATTAATTGACTGACTAGTTCAAATTCACTTCTAACAACTTCTACCACTGTTTATGCCATGTAGAAGACACGTAACATGGACCAAATTTGGATAAAATATTTTTTTGCTGTTAACTTCATTTGGCAAAAAGGAGGCTGAAAGTGTTTGCTGAATGAAACGGCTGACAGTTATATTATCGGTTTTCTCTAGCTGTTTTGAAATTATTAAATAAGGCTTCCCTGGTTCATCTTCTTTTTAAAAGCCAATTATAAGATGCACTACTTCACATACTTTCATCGACAATCACGTAAAGAGACTTTAATTTCCTCACATTGCCTTTTCTTAGTGTTGCCTCGCTAGGAATATTGAAGTTACAATATTTTTGCAAAAATTCCCCAAAATTGGTATTTTGCAATTGTTTTTAAAGAAATGTTTGCTGCTATCAGAGCTTTGAGCAGATCTTGATTAAACATATATTCTTCTTTTTTTTATTTGTCTTGAACATCTTGAAAAGATGTATGAAGCGACTGCTGAACTTCAACTTATGACTCGCTCAGAAAATCTGTAAGCGAAAATATAAGTAGTAAATATTAAAATTACCAGTTTCACAAAGTATTTTCGTAATTTCACAGAGTAAGGGTTAAAACTAACTAAACTTAATATTAACACAATGATTTTATTTTATTATAATATTGAATCGTCAAGCTCGTATAAACTGTAAACAAAAAAGTAATATATATTATAGACTTTGGCAGTTTTTCAAACGGCCTCTTTGTATCTGACTATTAGTTCATAAAACATCTAATCAGAAAACTAACTCTATTTTTAATTATATGACGTATTTGTAGTGAAAATTGCAAACATTTCTGAATTCTTAATTTCCAGTTTCCTCCTTATATATTCGGTTTAAAAATTTTTTAAATAAACTCTTGCAAAGTAGTGCCAATATACAGGGTGTTTCTAAATTCATGCGGCAAAATTCAGGAGGTGATTGCTCGTATGAAATTAAGATGGGTCTTTCCTATAGCAAAATTTCCTCAGCCCACCCCTTTCTGCGATATCACCCTTCAAAGGTGGTGACTAAAATTGAGTTTTTATTTCAGTAAATCTAAAAACTTGAAATTCAGTAATTTTCGTGCACTCGCAAAGGACTAACAACGGGTATTTTTTCAATATTCCTGTTACATTATACAGGGGTGAAGTTAGCAACCCTTATGTTATTTCATATCAAAACTTTTTTTCGAGATCAAGTTTTATGAAATAAAATTTAACTTAAAATCCTTGTTTTATTTTAATACTTTTTTTATTCTTAAATTGTTCTCCTAAAGCCAAAAGCTGCAGAGGAAAAAAAACACCATAATTTATAATTTTTTCAATAAATTTAGTGGAAAACAGTAAATATGTGAAATGTAATACGATTCATAATAAATGCTGAAAATTACAGAATTTCAAGTTTCTATCCCCCATCTTAATTTCATACGATCAATCACCTCCTGAATTTTGTCGCATGAATTTAGAAACACCCTGTATTTTAATAAAATACCATATAGTCTTTGGCAGTTTATTCAGACAAATATTTTTTCCAATCAAATTCATATAGAGATATGAAGAAACTTGGGTACAGATAATATATGTAGAATTTATTTTCTATTAATATATTCCTACATACAGAGAATTTGTAAAGTAAGGATTACATTTATTTTCTACGTAATTATAAATTCAAATGAAAAATCCTGAAACAGATGAATTTTTATAAATGGAACTACACTTTTTGAATAAAATTCACCTGCCTCTTCAACCCGTTAAAGGTAATAAATAAAAGATACCGTGGGATACCGCGTTAAAAAGGGTTTTCAGTTCTCCATTCAGCGATATTTGGACGTTGGTAATAAGAATAATCAATTTCTAATTCTTTGTTGAAAGGTCAGAAGTTCATTTTTCCGATTTCAAAGATGAATAAAGTAGGAAAGAATATTTATTATGATAAGATTCAAAATATACATTACTTGCGAAAAGTATAGAAAAAGCACAATTGAACACAAAATTCTTTACTTTTTAAATTAATAGTGTGCATGAACTATGAAGTAAGTTGTGCCTGTTGATTAAAAATATATTGTATTTTTTATTGTTGTAAACAGATTAAATGTTGTGCATTGAGATTTTGAAGCATTGGGCTTCATCCTACAGCTGTTGAACCATGTCACTATTCAGTTATATGTTTTTGTAGCTCATTTACTGTTATTTTGAGATAAATATGACTGATGATAGCAATCTACATACTGAAATATGTAGATATGTTTGCAAATTTAAAGTTATTACGTTTATCAAACTTTATTAACTTTTTGAGAAATGGAGAGCGATTCAAGTGATTTTGAATTCACAATTACGCCACATATAAGATAACAGGCCAACATAGCCTCATTAACCTTATAACCACCAAAATCTATGACAAATAATATAAGCAATGGGCTGAAGACAATAAAATAAATAATAATCCAGAAAATGTTCTAATGGCATATTTTTCATTCCCAGGAAAATCGTTAAAAGCTTCAACACTTTGGTCCAAATATTCAATGATACAAATAAAGCAGAATGTCGTTATTAAATATCCGAATCAAAGAAAAAGTAGGAAAAATGATATGTCTTACACAGGAATAAAGTGCCTCTTCCTCCCTTGAATCAATGCGGACCACCGTTCCCTATCCAGCAGTAAACTGTATCCTGCGGGAGGAAAAGTGGCACTTTCCTCTCTAGTAATACAAATAGCTACTAACACATTTAATACACATTCACGATAGTTTTATAAATTATTAGGTACACTACCTCATTAGTCAAATTGGGATGAGTAGTTTATAGGTTATTCTCTTCAGTTTTAGATGTTATTCAATTATCAGGTGCATACATGCTAAGTCGCGGTTTACAGAATAGTGCGATAAAATCCAATATCTTGTGAATCGTCTATATTTAAATATAATTTTGACTGCTTGTAGTAAGCATAAGGGCTTATATTTTAAAATTAGTGTTAATTGTACAACGTGTTCCAGATCAAAGGTACATGAGACACCCTTTATTTTACTTCAAATTTAAATTCTGCTTGACTTCGCTATTACAATGATGTGAGGCTGTAATGGGTTATGCGGTAAAAAGTTTCGACCACTTGTTCCTGACCTCGTAAACTTTAAACTGCACAATTTAAAATCAATCTTTTATTTCTGTGTTGGTCTTCAAAAGATCAACTTACTTCTCCAAGCATTTGCGCATTAATCTTTGTTCTATCTTTCATACCGTCTGGTGTAGTGACAAGTACTGATCTTCAACATAACCCCAAAAGAAAAAAATTGACTTTATTTCACTCTGGTGCTCTTGGTACCCAGAGAACTGGTCCTGCTGGTCCAATGAATCTTTCAGCAATTTTATCATTCAATTGATCGTGAATGAGCGCATTGTGGTGAGCAGGAGCTCCGTCATGTAGATACCACATTTGTGGATAAAGGATTTAGCAAAATGTGAATGTTTGTCGATATTTCAGAACCCACCTAATAACTAAGAACGCTAATGATTATGTGGTGCTAATTGAACTATTTGGAAAAACTACAAAAAAAATCTTATCCTTATACAGTTGTGGTACTAGTTGTTTGTATGTATGTATATTGGGGTGACTTAAGAGATCTATTGTGCCACCTCACTTCTACTTAGTTCCTGAGGAAATCTCAGAGACTAGTAGTTCCTTTAGGCCCATTTCGCGGAGGAATTTTAGGATGTCTGAAGGCTTTAGTTCAGGTAAGTGTCCCTCTTCTATCCAGTAGAAGGATTCTGAACTGCAGTGCAATTCGCAAGAATGTGGACGGAGGTTTCTTCTTCCATACCACAGAATCCACATTCTTCTTCTTCCACTATTTTGAGCTTTTTCAGGTGACCATTCAGGCGACAACGTCCCGTTAGGACCTCTGTTGCAACTCTTGGTGCAGTTTTACTCTGACTTAGAGATTCATTTGTTCTCAACAGGTTGTATAGTCACCCAGAAGTGTTACTATTCTGTTCTAAAATAACACACTTTAATTACACGTTAATTGTTGTGAATTTATTTTATGTAGCTACTTTTTATTGATTTTTTGTTGGAAATTAAATTTTTAATTATAAAATTGAAATATCACAAAAACTATTCAGTTTTGGTATAGAAAATACTCAATCAACTTCAAAGTATAGTACAGTAATTTTCATTTACAGATACAGGTTGATCCATTAAAACAAATTGAGAAACTCATGTACCTATTCGAGTTTGGGCTCGCTTTGTATACGGTTTATTAGATATGGAAGCAAATATAGTGAATTACGATACCAGACAACCATCACAGACGTATGGATGGAGAAGATTAATTTTAAATTATGCCCTTTAAAGTATAGGTACGGGGCTTTGAACTAATTACAATTTTCAGGAACAAGTGGTCAGACATTTTTAAATACACTGTATAACCTATTACAATATTGTATCATTGCAAAAGCGAAGTCGAGCAGAATTATAATTTGATACAGTATGACCCATTTAAAAAATGTTCCTTTGACCTGGAGCGGAATTCTCGAACACGCTGTACAACTGCGAATAATTTTAAAATATGGCTACAATCAGTCAAAATTTTACTTAAATATCTCTTGGACATTGTCGCATATTTGAATCGCCCTGTATCTTTTTGAAATGTGTTAAGTAATTAAACCCTTTCATTCGATACCCTGGCTAATAAATGAAGGACAACAATTATAATCTCCGATTTGCTGCTGCTATTTTATTTATATGTAACAAAAAAAAAGACATATTCATACCACCCACCGACGGACTTTGATATAAACGAATAATGGAATGCAGCCACAAATTACCTCTGCAAGTTCGCCTATCCTGATATACGATCAATAGATTGACATTATTATTAGAATTTACATGATTTTGAAATAACAGTAGGTTCTTTGCTACTTCCAATTATTGTTCTATCGTTAGAACTGTCACAATAAAGGATATCTGCAATCAGGAAAAGTGTCGTATGAAACACGCAAAATAAGGTCACAATGAATGTAAATTTAATTTCTTTGATATATTCCACAATAATTACCCTCCATATACTACAAATTTGATTTCTTCCATCATATACTACCGAAATATGTTAAATTATTCCATGGAAACAAATTCAGGAAACCAACTAATGGAGGACGAAAATGTCGGTATTTGGGGTCAGGAGTTGGCTTATATTATTGAGTACAGATAATTTCTGTCACACGAAATGTCGAGCGAAGTATGTTGATAAATATCTTAATAATTGCTTTTTATTCCAAACCTTGACGGAAATTAATTAACTGGTGACTTTGAGATCGAGATGGTTGATAACTTTCATGTTTTGAATGAATGTTGAAAAGCCCTAGTTATGCAAAGCTTTGGAACTAATATAAATTGTTGACAGTGGCAGCGATGAAGATTCGGGAATCCTCTGCTTAATTTTGACAGAAAAAAAACTTATGGAAATATCAATTCTTTACTTTCCTAAATCGTATGAAAAAAGCTCGGATATATTGATTTTATTCCAAGCTCATCCACATACCTGGGAAATATTCACCTTTTTGTGACAACTTAACAAAAATTGATTGTGTCACATTTTATTTTACAAAATGGTATCCATTTGAAAAGGACCCACCCTAAATATTTCAGAAATGCGACATTTTAGAAAGAAATGCCGAAACACGTCAACTTTTAACTTGAGGGGCATACTTTTTGGCGCTAATGTCATAAACGTCAGATTCGCCCCCTCCTTTCTGGAGATACCCCTTGAATTTTTTCAAATGGCATTAGGTATCAAGTCACACCTCATTTAAAAGGTCTGGTAAATCTCTATCTAATCATTTTGTTTCGCATTTGATACCAGCCTTCCATTGTTATTTAATCGTTGTTTAAAAATGGCTCTTTCAACTTTTATTGCCTGAATGTTAACGGTGGTCACTTTGAACACATGATTAAATAACAGTTATTTCTTGTTAACAGTTGTCTCTCCACTATTTGTAAATTTTTTATTCTTTTTAGTCTTTCTGTCATAACATAATACGGGGGCATACGAAGAGTTGAAAGAGAGCCAATTTTAGACAACGATTAAATAACAATGGAAGGCAGGTATCAAAGGCAAAACAAAATGACCAAACCTTTTAAATGATGTATGACTTGATACCTTATGCCATTTGAAAAAGTTCAAGGGGTATCTCCAGTAGTGAGGGGGTGAATTTGACGTTTATGACATTAGCGCTAAAAAGTGTCCCCTTCAAGTTGAAAGTTGACGTGTTTCGGCATTTCTTTCTAATATGTCGCATTTCTGAAATATTAAGGGTGGGTCCTTTTCAAATGAACACAGAGTGTATACTAATTATACATTATCTCCGTTACGAGAGTTTATTTTGGATTGGACATTGAAACAATTTAGGAACCGAATATGGCATCAAATAATGTTTAATCTGAAATTATTTTCATATGTACTGGGTGTCTGATTGAGAGAGGTAACCCGATGTATCTCAGAAACTATTTATCGTACAGCTTTGACAAAAAAATTTGCATTACTGACTCGCAACTGGAACTGCTGGAAATTATTCTCGTTTTCTACTCCACCGCTAGAGGGCGTAGTTCACCATAATAAAACAAACATATTATTTTTCCATAACAAATGTAACGTTATAGTACCACAAAATTTAAATATCAGCGGGTTACCTCTCTTATTCATACACCCGGTACATTGAATCTGTCAAAAAGGGCAACGCTATTTCAGATGAAACAATATGGTTCTTTGGTACCCTAAATTTCTTTTGCAAAAGTACTCTTTAACACCAATTTTTCATGAAAATCCCATACAGCGTTGCCAAGTTACAGCTACATTTCTGAGATTTTTTTATTTTTCTTATGTCTCATATCCAGGTAACAGCTTTTGTTGATGAGGGTAGCGGATGAAAAGGGCTGCTGAGAATAATATGAAAACTAAAATGACTTCACTTAAATCGAATCTGACGAACCGTCCATGATGGGGAACTAGTTATTTTTAATCACTCCCAAAATATGTGTATCAAATAAAAGGGTTTGCTGAGAAGAACTCGAAAACTAAAATGAATTATATTTAAATTCAATATGGCGGACCGCCAAGGATGGGGGACTAGTTATTTCTCACGGAATCCTATAAATAAGTATCAAATTAAGGGATTGCCGAGAAGAATACAAATAAACGGTCGTCTGTGCTCAACCCATCGAGGAGATGGAGCTGCCCGGCTAAACGGTAATTTTTACCGGGGTCGTGTCTCAACTAACATCAACCTATACCTTAGGAAAGTTCAAACATTGAACATTCATGAATTTTGGTGGTAAAGTAAAATGATCCAGCAAAATTGCTTGACACTTGGTCACAAATATAACTTATCTCTCCAACTCACTTCCCTGTGGCCATATTTATTATCGACTTTGTAGAGCCGCAGAAGGGTTCCGGTTCAATGAATGTTATTGGCCTGGCCGTTTCATCCGCCAGTTTGATGCCCTCATGATCCTCGTGCCCTGGCCCAGTCTACCATGACCTTCCAATAGTCTCCAAGGGCGCTTTAGGCACCTATGCAATTCTATACTTGCTTAGAAATGACCTCGAGTGCCTTCAGTGCAGCTTGGCTGTCGGTGAAGATGGCAACAGAACGGTATGTCCTTTCCTGCCTTTCAATTTTTCAACGCAGTGGTGATTCACCGTCACTACAGCTTGGAAAGTTGGGACGTCCTTAGATAGGCTAATTGGAATAGCCATCCTTCGCTCAAGTCATACATTTCCGGCTCCTACACGTACTTCTGCCTTGGAGCCGTCCGTATACCAGGTTACCTCAGCCTGTAATGGTCTACCTTTCTTTCAGTCAGCTCTACCTGGTTTAGTTATTTGGAACTTATTATTGAAGCCGTTGCGTCTATGGGTTGCCCCATTAAATCATCCGCTTTCAGCTCCTCGATAAGCTTTCGTTGTGTGGAGGCAGACTGCTATCGCACTTGTGGGAGTTATTTTGATAGCTCCCGTGATGCACCGGCAAGCAAGCCTATGCTATCATCGGTCTAATAATTCTAGTGTATAGCTATGGGGTCATTTTTGTGGTGAGTCGCCAGTTTTTCCCAAAATAGTTATTTGTGTATTTAGAGCGTAAAATTGCCGCTTTCTCAAGCGGCAATTTCACTTTACGCTCTAAAAACACACATAATTTTTTCTACAGTCGCCCTTTTAATAATTAAAACAGTTTTTAAAATTATCTTAGGTTATAATAGGAGTGCTAGAATAATCGTCATTTTCGCTATTCATCATGATTAACCTTAAAAAGATCTACTGACTAGGGATGTTAAAAAATAATCGATTTTAATATAAATCGGTTATTATTTTCTTACAATCGATTTTAAGTTATCGATTTTTATAGTAATATTAATGGATGTTTAGTAAATCAATTTTATAAATTACGTGTTTAAATCGATTTTCGGAAAAGGCTCCTATTATTTATTGACTAATTTTCACAATTTTGACAGCTTTTGACGATTATTGACCATTTCTCAAAATTTTGACAATTATTGTCCATTTTTCAAAATTTTGACAATTATTGACCATTTTTCGAAATTTTAACAATTTTTAACCATTTTTGACAATAATTGTCCATTTTTAACAGTTTTTAACAATAATTGACAATTTTTAACCATTGTTGATAGTTTTTGACCATTTTTGACAATTTTTAAAAATTTTAGACCATTTATCTAAATTATTCACCATTTTTAATAATTATTGACAATTGTTGACAATTATGGACCATTCTTCCAAATTTTTGACCATTTTTAACAATTATTGACCATTTTTGACCATATTTCAAAATTTTTGAAACTTTTTCAAAAACTTCAACAATTTTTGACAATAATTGACTATTTTTCAAAATTTTTATAACTTTTAACAATAATTGTCCATTTTTGACTGTTTTTAACAATTTTTGATAGTTTTTGACAATTATTGGCCATTTCTGATCATTTTCAAAATTTATGACAATTTTTCAAAAATTTTGACCATTTTTCGAAATTATTGACCATTTTTGATAGTTTTTGACATCTATCGACCATTTTTCAAAATTTCAACAATTTTTGACAATTATTGACCAATTTTGACAATAATTGTCCATTTTTGACAGTTTTTAACAATAATTGACAATTTTTAACCATTTTTGATAGTTTTTGACAATTTTTTAAAATTTTAGACCATTTTTCAAAATTATCGACCATTTTTGATAGTTATTGACAATTATGGACCATTTTTCCAAATTTTTGAACATTTTTGACAATTATGGACCACTTTTGACCATATTTCAGAATTTTTGACAATTTTTCAAAAACTGTAACAATTTTTGACAATTATTATTATCAACTATTTTTCAAAATTTTTACAATTTTTAACAATAATTGTCCATTTTTGACAATTTTTGACACTTTGAACAATTTTTGATAGTTGTTGGCCATTTTTGGCAATTTTTCAAAATTTTTTACCATTTTTAAAAAAATAATTGACCATTTTTGATAGTTTTTGACAATTATCTACCATTTTCCAAAATTTTGAAAATTATTGGCCAATTTGGATAATAATTGTCAATTTTTGACAGTTTTTGATAGTTTTTGACAATTATTGACCATTTTTGACAAATTTTGAAAATGTTTGACCATTTTTCAAATTTTTTTTAAAGTTTTGACAATTATCGACCATTTTTGACAATTATTGACCATATTTCAAAGTTTTTGACAATTTTTCAAAAACTTTAACAAATTTTTGATAATTATCAACTATTTTTCAAAATTTTGACAATTTTTAAAAATAATTGTCCATTTTTGAGAGTTTTTGACAATTTTTGACCATTTTTGATAGTTTTTGACAATGATTGGTCATTTTTGACAATTTTTTAAAAATATCTGACAATTATCGACCATTTTTCAAAATTTTTACAATTATTGACAATTTTTGACAATTTTTGACAATTTTTGACAGTTTTTGACAGTTTTTGACAATTATTGACCATTTTTGTCAAAAATTGTCCATTTTTAACAGTTTTTGACAATAATTGACAATTTTTGACAATTATTTACCATTTTTGACCATATTTCAAATATTTGGCAATTTTCATATAATTGTCTTTGATTTTTAATTTGATCACCAATTGAGTTAATTCGGAGGGCGTGGTTTGATGAAATAGGCGAGCGAAAAAGATGCCTTTTTGCGCTAGAGCGTAAAATAACAGTCCTCGGCATTTGTCGACTTTACGATTTCATTTGAATATAGTAATTAGTCATTTTACGCGTGACTGTAGAAAACATTTTTTTCGTAGTTCCATGGTAGATACAAATATTTTTGCCAATAAATCTACTCCAATTTGGAAACTTCAGTGGCGGTGTTAAATAGTGGTGGTTAGACCAACCATTATTTTACATCTAAGTTATTGAAATCTAAAAAAAAGACTCAACTAAATAGAAAAAAAATATAGGTAAAGTTCATATAATACCCTTCTTGGTGTGCGTCATTGATTGTTAATGTCTTTCTAACACATTACGTTTGATGAAATGGAAAAAAAGGCAGGTCTGTGATTAATCCTAATCAAAATATCACAATAATGAACCGTTTAAACGTAGTACAAACTTTAACCCTAATCTTTGACTTTGACAAAAATTTTGACAAAAATTTGACAAAAATTTGATTGGTTGATGTTTAGATTACGCGCAAACGCGACCTATCAATCGGGCGAAATTACATCGTTCAAAATACCATGCAGACGTTCCTTTCGTAGTGGCAAAGTATCTTACGTATTTTTCTAATGTCTCACTGACAGTTCTCGTCAGGTCTGTACTTTGTTGTTTACGGTCAATTATTATTTATGAAAAGTGAATATTAATCTTATTGAACACGCTGTATAATTATTTTGCAGGACTATACTTACTAATATTAAATTATTTTAATATGTAAATTAAATATACAATTTGTTATATTTTGCAGTGTTTTCATATCCCAAGTATTATTAATTTCATAGCCTTTTCGAATTTGGCTGAATACGATCCTGATGATTTTATTTATCAAATTAAAGGTTAGCTATATGTCAAAATAACAAATTAAATAGAGAGATATCGGTACAATCAATAGCGTCTGTGAACGTAATTAACGTCCTGCGGTATTGGGTTTACGTCACGCGGTATTTCAATTTTATTTAACAGTTATCGGAAGCAGTTACCCGCGCTATGCGCTATTCGAAAAACGTCTCTTAACCTAGCTTTATTGTTATTGTGTCTATTGTGTGTCTTATAAGTTTTTCATTAAATTTGTGTGTTTGTCTTAGCCATATTCAGTAATTTTTGTATTATTATTGTTCAAATAAAAGACGAACATTTATTTTTTGAGGTTCCTAATAGTGTATCTATAGATTCATTTTATCTACAATTATTTTTTCTTAACTTCCACTATAGAATCTTTGCAATGGATGAAGATCTTGAAGCGATAATTATTGGTGGTGGAAATGATCAAGACATTGAAGCCGCCATTTTGATGAATAACTTTATCATAGGAAAACTGCGCATGCCCGGCATGTTAATTATCAAGCGCTATTTCAAATACCGCCTGTCGTTAGGCTCCGTAAATTACGCTTGGCGGTAACGTTATTTAGGGACGTTGTTTTAAGAATCGACTCGCGCATAGGTTAAATGTCAAAATAGCATATGCGCTAATAGGGCCTGACGCTATTTGGGTTACCGATATCTCTCTATTATCGACATACCCAAAACCCGGATATACCTCACAAACGATGACGCACACCAAAAAGGCTGTTATATGAACTATATATAAATGTTATACAAATTTCTGAGTAGAATCCACATCGAATTTTATTCACTCCAAATTCATTCCATCTATATTTCTAAAGCACAGATAGGTTTTCATATTCTTATTTTCTTTTTCAGATCAAATACGTTCTACCACAATGGACTCTACTAGCGGAAAAATATCGGAGTCGGTTTCAAAAGTGAAGTGAACTATACCGTATAAAAGTGAAAAAGTGAAAAAAGAACACAAGGAAATGGTTCCGTTTGACGGATTACTCATAAAAGTTGCCCTTATTTGCATGTTTGTATCCACAGGTGAGTGACTTTCAGATACAATAGTAAATCAGATCACAGGCGATGAATATTTGCAATCCTGGGTATCATAATGTTCACAGGACTTTGTTTATACAGAGAGCAGTTCGCACAAAATCACAAAGGAGAGAGTTTATTCCAGGATGAAAAATTAACTAATAATGATTTTCTGGAAAAAAGTTGGCGTATTTGGCATATTGTTTTCTCGTGATTTATTTCATGTTTCCGACAATTATTTTATTATTGACAAAGGTGAAAGCGACTGGTATTTGTCTCAAAATTTTCCTTCACATGAACAGCTTAGTATTTTTGTAGGTTGAGCGTGTACAGCGTGTTCCAGAACGCCGTGCCAAATCAAAGTTAATTTTTTTTCAATGGGGCACTCTTTAAATCACTTTAAATTTGAATTCTGATTGTCTCGCTATTGCAATAACATAAGGTTGTAGTAGGTTAAAAAGTTCTGAGGCTGGAAAACGCTGTACAGTAATTTAGACTAATTTTGAAAAATAGGCCTGTAGGCTGGCAACAATCGGTCTGCATTTTATTGGAATATAATAATAATAATACATTTATTATCCACATTAGTATATATCAGAATACATTACGGTATAAGATGAACATTATAAAAAAGACAAATTTTTTTTAAAATATATCCAAATAATGTGGATAAATGGCTAGATTGGATCAGGTACAGACGAGTCTTTTCCTGCTCTTCCTCCAATGCCATATCTTAGTGGATTTACAAAATATTGGACTTTATCGCACTAATGACACACCCTGTATTGTATACTGCCGCTATTAACTGACTGAAGTAAAAATTTAAAATCATTGATACATTTTTAATAATCTCAATCAGTATCTATACAGATGAAGATAAATTATTGAGAATCTGTGAATATTTATAAATACAAAAAGGTTTAAACATACCTAGTACACAATTTACTTTTTACAAAAATCCTGAAATAGGTCGATTTTTAATTTCAAATTCCGACTTTTTTAAATAATATGCGAACACGTTTCCACCAGTTTTGGCGTGGTAACGTAATTGTTAATTTTTTTAAATAATGAAATAAAACAATTTAATCTGTTTAAATCTCCATTTTTTTTTAATTGAATTGTGGGTCTTGTAATACCTCATTTGAAAGGTATTTTAATACTTTATTCAGTAATGGCATAGTTGGTCAATTATTATATTTACGGAATGAACAAAAATTTATTTTATTCTTCAGTTTGAGAATTTGCTACTACTGTTCAAATTATTAACAATAAGCTGTGGTAGTCGAATGTTTTATGTGACTCACCCGGTATTTAATAGACTTCACCTTTTAGTAAAAAAAGAACAAAGCTGAAAAAATACACAAAAACACAAAAAAGTTATTCTCTGTTTGAATTAAATTACTTTTTATTTTCTCTGTATAAACATTAGTCAGTTAGGTGTGATACTGCCGAATATATTATTAAAAGACTTTTCAAATGAGGTATTACAAGAACCATTTTTCAATTTGAAAAAAATCAACGATTACGTTGACGTCATCATTTTCGCACATTATTAAAATAATCGGCATTAAAAATTGGCCTACTTCTGGATCTTTATATAAAATAAAGTGTTCCATAATTTGGCCGCGCTCTGTCTACTACTTTATATTTGAAAACAAATCTATAATCATTATGTTTATTTCTTCTTGAAAACGGAGGTTCCTTTTGGAATACTACCACATAAATTCAGTTAATCATGTCGCTTCTTGATAAAAAGGAATTATTAATTGCTTATGAATTTCATTCTAAGAAAATGGGAAGTGTTTTTAATTAACTGTCGTTTGTTTTGCTTCAACATTTCTTGTAGAATCAGGTATTTGTCAGCTTTTTGAGAAGGTACTTTAAGTGATATTTTCTTTGAAAACATGTAATTTTGGAGACTGCAGATAAACTGAGTTAAATACAAATAACCAAGCTCTCCGCAATTCAAGTAATAATAATAATAATTTATTCTTAAAAAGTACATAGATAAAATAACATTACAATAAAATAAGAATAAATTAATACTCAATAAGTGCCAAGCACTTGTTTTGAGAATTATTCGAATACAATAGATAAAATGGATAAAAACACATGAATAAATAAAATGAAATGGGCGAAAATACACAAATAAAACATAATAATAACACGCAGGAAATAAAGAAAGTATTGATATTCAAAAAAAAGGTGAGAGGTCGTCGGACCGTCGACAGAAGCTTGTTTCTTATGCACAATAGAATGCGAGGTTGGGAAAACCATCAATAAAAATACGCGCAATAGAATGCGATGTTGGGAATTACATTAGGCCCAGTACGTTCTACTAAGTTTTATTTTATTGACCATTTTTTCAAAATTTTGACAATATTTGATAATTATTGACCATTTTTTCAAATTATTGACAATTATCGACCATTTCTTCCAAATTTCTGACCATTTTTTCAAATTTCAACAATTATTGACCATTTTTGACAATTACAGACCAATTTTGACAGTTTTGACAATTATTGATCATTTTTGACCATTTTTCAAAAATGTTGACCATTTTAGACCATTTTTTCAAATTTCAACTATTATTGAACATTTTTGACAATTTTTGAGCATTTTTGACATGTTCTGACAATTATTGACCATTTTTAACAATTTTTCAAAAAATTTGACCATTTTTAAAAATTTTTGACTATTTTTAACAATAAAATTATTGACCATTTTTGACAGTTTTTTTATAATTATCGAACATTTTACGAAAAGTTTGACAATTTTTGATAATTTTTCGGAAATTTTGACCATTTTTCAAAAATTTTGACAATTATTGACCATTTTTTCAAAAGTTTTGACAATTACTGATCATTTTTTACAATTTTTCAAAAATTTTGTCCAGTTTTCAAAAATTTTGACCATTTCTAACAATTATTGACCATTTTTTACAGTTTTTTATAATTATTAACCTTTTTTTTTCAAATTTTGACAATTTTTCAAAATTTCAACAAATATTGACCATTTTTGACAATTATTGACAATTTTTCAAAAATGTTGACTGTTTTTCAAAAATTTCGACAATTTTCAACAATTATTGACCATTTTTGTCAGTCTTTTATAATTATTGTCCATGTTTTCAAAATTTTAACAATTTTTGACCATTTTTCAAACGGAACATAGGAATTTAATGTATTGTCCGATCTAAATAGTCTACCAACAAAACATTTCTATAAGTTCACTTCAATGGATATCAAGTATTGACCTGAACAGCTGGATTCAGACCATAAGAAACCCCGCCCATTCTCCTTCCAAAATTTGTTAGTTATGTGCGAACTGCGATTTAGTATTGAATAATTATTTGATGGGGGTAGTAAACGTCGCTACATATTGAAACAATATGCTTACGTTTTATGTTGTTAAAATCGAAAAGTAATTGTTAAATTCTCTTTAACAATTAATGTTTCGAGTTAAAATAATATGTTTTGATTTCTTCTGGCCATAACGGCTCTTAAAATAAAAATTAATTCGTAAATAAAACAAAATAAGATTCTTTAAATTGTACTCCACCTACCGACTGCTGTTTACTGACTGTCTGACGCTAATCAAGGACCGCCCACCGTTGAGAATACGGAGTGGTGGAAATTGTACGATATGTTATAGGTGTCCAAATGAACGATTGTAATAATCGTGTTTTTAATCTGTTGAAGCTGGATGCTGGTCGACTAGTTCAAAAGCAGTTCTGATACAATGCTTGAAATCCCTATGTTCCTTTTGTGTTTGAAGTTATGAGCCAACTGCGATTTAGTATTGAATAATTATTTGATGGGGGTAGTAAACGTCGCTACATATTGAAACAATATGCTTGCGTTTTATGTTGTTAAAATCGAAAATTAATTGTTAAATTCTCTTTAACAAATAATGTAACTAGTTAAGATAATATGTTTTGATTTCTTTAAATTCTTTAAATTGTACTCTACCTACCGACTGCTGTTTAGTGACTGCTAATTAAGGACCGCCCACAGTTGAGAATAGGGAGTGGTGGGAATTGTACGATATGTTATTTATAGGTGTCCAATTAAACGTTTTTAATAATCGTGTTTTTAATCTGTTGAAGCTGGATGTTGGTCGACTAGTTCAAAAGCAGTTCTGATACAATGCTTAAAATCCCTATGTTCCGTTTGTGTTTGAATGTATCTGTATAAATTACATAGGTAATAATTCCAAATTATATTACAATTATATGTAGATTAATTTCTCTTCAATATTACTTGTTTTTTTATGAAAACAGTAGACAGAGAAAAAAGCACAATATTTGAAAAAAGCCATTTTGAGTTTATATAACAACTGTAGAAATGCTAACTTATCTTGAAACAATAAAATATTCAGTTTTGCTAGCATTTGTTTTGTGCATCAACTGAAGCAAAATAAGAGATTTGTATAGTTGATGTTACAATAAGACAGTTGTTAAGTCGTTTAGAAATGACGTTAAACCTAGGTATATATATGGAGAATCTCCCCAGTGATAAGATGTATAACGAAAATATTTCAAATCTCTTGTTACATTCCATTCAAAATAAAATTGAAAAACTAAGTATGTTGTATTGAAGACAGAAAATAACTAGAAAGATATCGGAAACTTATTAGCAAAAACCTTATTGAAGAATGTGAGTAGGTAAATCCGTCTCATTCAATAAAAAAAAACTTTTTCTGGTAACAACCGGTCCACAACAAGAAATTTTACAGCAATTGTTTGTTCAGATGAATCGCCCCCCTGTTGTATTTTCGTATTTCTCTACCTGAACTAATTCCAAAAATGTATCACAAGTTGTGTCAAATTAGTACAGGGTGCACAAAAATTCAAAAGCTGTTTGTTATTTTAAAGTATTTCTTGTCACTTGGTCCATTGTTAATCTAATTTATTATATATAATTTGACACATGTTAAAATGCACTTAACTGAACATGAGAAAACTGAGTTTCCAATGATGATGTTGGCGATAGGATGCAGACTCAACAACAAGAGGTGGGTACGCACATTATTTCATGAATGGCACTTAGAACGTGAACGTATCTCTGAATCTACGGTAACGTGAATAAAAAAGAAGTAGAAAGAAACGTTAGGGATGTACCGAAGCAAGGTAGACCTACGAACGGTGTGCGGTTAAGTAGTGTTGAGCGTGCGCAGAAGTGAAAATTTCTGAACTGAAATGCATGTATGCTTTTCTACACGCTGGTAGAAAAATAGTAATTTTCCTAACTAGTGCGGAAAGTTATGCATACAAACAAACATACAAACAAACATACAAACAAACATACAAACAAACATACAAACAAACATACAAACAAACATACAAACAAACATACAAACAAACATACAAACAAACATACAAACAAACATACAAACAAACATACAAACAAACATACATACAAACAAACATACATACAAACAAACAAACATACATACAAACAAACATACAAACAAACAATCATACAAACATACAAACAAACATACAAACAAACATACAAACAAACATACAAACAAACATACAAACAAACATACAAACAAACATACAAACAAACATACAAACAAAGACACAACGCTGGAAATAACTCTAGATTTTCTCAGTGATTTTTATTAAAACCGTTTTCTGCTGAAAAATGTTCCACGTCCTCCAGGCTTTATGCAAAAGTGGCATAAAAAAAATTAAAGAGCTTATCATATTCCTCAACAATAAAATGGCAAATGTGTTCTCTTTACACATTTGGAGTATCAATTTTTGACTTATTCGATGTCACCAGCACCAGCATATCACCTGCTCTAACTCCTAAATAAAATGCAACAAGAGAATCTTAGTTCCATAAACTTATTTTGAAGATCATCCTAATTCACCACCATAAGAATCTTAGATGTCCAATAAAACGTTAAATATATTGTCAGGTTCAATTACAAGCATTCGCGAACTGCATCTTCATAATTCAGATAAATATACTAGGAAGCAGTGAACAGAGTAACAGTCATATAAATGAGGAAAATGCAAATCGGAGAAGAGAGTAATGAGTATCGCAATATACGAATACTTTATTTTAAAAGCAATAATAAGCGTTAAACATATTACCTTGAAACGAATCAAATGTATTGTTTTTATTTTATATTTCCAATATATCTCAGTAATCCCAATGGTTATCTGACACATATTATGTACTGTTGCGTTTGGATAGCCTCTAAGGAACCGTGAAGTTTCATTTGTGTTGGGAATAAAAGCGAACGTATTTAGGTGGAGTAAAGGAAATATACCCAATGGTGGACTTTTAGAGCAGATCCGCTTATCTTATTTGCTTCGTTGAGTGTTATTTTTCTCAAGTCAGGGACGAAAATTAACTATTTAGCGTTAATTCACTGATAGTAGATCATTTTGTATCGTAGCAACAAAAGTGGCTCTTTGTTAAGAAATGATTTTCAATTTAATTACAGTGAAACCATTGAATATTTGCGACCACGTGACTTATACGTCATCAAAGATTTTCATTATGAATTGAAACAATATGACAGTAAAAATTATAACGTTATGCCTAATTTCCCAGAGGTTTGTCGTTTATTTACTGGAAATCGAAGAAATTAATATGATCTCATAACAAAATTATTCATAACCATTCCTCCACTTTTGTTGTGGAGTATTCTTACATATTGAATACTTAAAAATATTTACCATTGAGAATTAGCAGAATATGTATTTATGGGAAGGTATCTTACACGAGTATCACTCTAGGTAAATCTAATCCTGAACTGTCAGTTTGGTTTTAAGCAGGATCATTATACTAATATATCAACTATAGAAAATACATTCGAAGACAAAAAAGTTTGCTCAGCTATATTTTTGAACGTAGCACAAGAATAAGGTCTGGCATGAAGGACTATTGCACAAATAACAATTCTTTCGAGACAATATATAGATATTAAAAAATCTTACTCAACTGATAGATACTTCAGGATCAAGAAGGAAGGCTACTATTCTGATCGCGAAGAAATGAAACTTGAAGTTCGCAAGAAGCTGTGAGACCGAGTCGTTGGTGGGGAGCCGAGTTCCTCATCGAGCCATACTGGTCGAGAAGGGATGTGTGAAACTGAGGTTGGTCAACGGATTCCCTCACAATCTCAATATCAGGACCTGCGTGGAGAGAAGACTGGTCCCGACGGGTTCGTTGATAGCCGGAGCGGCAGTTTGCTCGTGAAAATCTGCCTGAAATTAACCGTATCTAGTGAAAGGTGGATAATGAGGTATATCTACTTGATGTAGGGGCTTCTCTAAACCAGTTCGCCAAGAGGAAGGAGACTGAATTGAAGGATCCCTCAAGTCAAGATGTCTAGGACTGCGTGGTCGAAGGAAAGCTTGATCGCTCTGGATACCTGACGACATCCAGTTTAAATACCTTTACTCCTGCACATGGGACTTTGCAGAAGTGGGCCTATTATTTTCCCAGCTATTAGTGAAATCGATCATGGAAAAAGAGAGAAGAAAAGAAAAACCCAGCGCGCAAGTACATCTTCATAGCACAAGTCGGAGCCAACTATCCGCAGTACCAAAGAAGATAACAGGACCGCCCCACTTGCCAGTAATCCTCGTGTTGTGAAAGCGAAAAAAAAACAGAAGAGGAGAACCCATACCCTCAACATTCTCAACTGTTTCGAATTTTCGGAAAAAAACCCTAAAAAACAGTTGAAATCCCCCCAACCTCCCAGAACAGGAAAAATCCGGAGGAAGGGACGACCCACTAAGGCGAGGAGCAGGGGTTAGATGGTATCTTCGTTTCCTTGATCAGGGACTCGAAAAAAGCAAAAAAGAAAGCTGTGGAGCGTAAGAACCAAAAATATGAAAAAAACATTCCTCCCAGAGGGGAAAAGCACACCGGACCAGGTATCGTTCTAATCGACTGTGAAATACCACATACTGCGGAATGGCTCCAGGTAATAGTACCACAGCTTGAAGGCTCCAAGGAAACAGAACTAACGGTGTGCAGGGGAGACAACATCCCAAAAATGCATTCCGCCATGATCTTCCACCCAATAAGCAAAGACGTGAATGATAAGAAACTTCTTAGTTCAATAGAAACAAAGTACGACGGTTTGCCAACAAACCAATGGAAGGTCCTTGATCTTAAGGAAGAGGGCAAAGGCCTAGTCTTGAGAGCAGGAATAGACAATCTATACTGTCAGAAAATGAAGAATAACGGGTACACCATCCACTACCGGTTTAAGAAAATACTCGTGCATGGCCCCAGAAAAAAAGAGGGAAGGAAATGGTTCCTGTTTCCTCCAAGGCCTGTGACGACTCGGGGAGTGTAGATAGTCTCAATATCTCCAAACTGCCTGAAGAGTAGTCGCCGCTGTCCGAAGAGGGAATAGAGCTTGGGTCGGAGAAAGGAAATAGCACCCAATTTTCGATTGGGAGGGACTTGGTCATGAAAATCTGTCACTGGCTCCTGGACTATTACGCGTAAGCTGAGCTTTCCAGTTTTCAAAGTCGTAAATATGTTGACTTGTTCGTGCTGTACCAAGCTGCACTAGGACACGAAGAACACGGGTTTTTTCTTTCAAGCTCTCCATTCTCTTGTTTCTGTGATTGTTTGTTTTTTCAACCACTCGGATTTAAATCAAAAGTCGGCCTATCAACATTTTTTGGTCATTTAATCTTCGGACAAGATGTCGGTAATCCAGCAGATCAAGAGATCCTGCGTTGTCACCAAGGTGATCTTGATCTAATCACCGACGCCAGGAGCACTCTACCCTTAACCGGAAATTTTGCCGAATCAATAGTGTTCCAACCAGTGGTAGGGATCTTCATCGGGCCCAGCATCCATAGACTCGGGACCTCGGTTTTACGTCTCATCCGAAAGACGGCATATCTACATTATACACTGTAATTATCGCATCAGAGGCGTTCCACTACAGTGCTGGGTCGACGTTCTGATCAAAAGATGTCCCCCTTGGAATGAAAATCGACCCGTTTTTTCCATTTCTTAAAAAAAGTTGTCTTAAGATATTTAATCTGTTTCGTCTTCGCCGCACCCTGTATTGAACGAGAAAGTAGAAAAGAAATCCAAGTCTGTTTTTTTCTATTTTATTTTTTCGTCCTGATAAATATCGAAGAAATTTCTATTATTGAATTTGTCGACAATACAATCATATATTTTTATTTTTCAGACAAAAATACTTCAAGCGTACCGTGAATGTAGCAAGTTCATGAGAAGTTTAGATTTCCAAAGCTAATGGGATTGTATGGATTTTTTCTGAGGAATTCTCGGTTCTATAAATAACAATCAAAGCACAATATAAATGAGAATCAACAAATTTTGAACAATCGTTAAACTATTGAAAATAAATGTTCCCTTGTTTCCATGATGTACACAATAATAATTTTTCCTACTTTATTGTGTGTCTTATGAATCATATTTTTTCTTATTTATATCTCACACGTTACAGTACCTTCAAAATATAAGGTCACATCACGGTTTAAAAAATACGCCTTTATAATCGTCATCATTTACTTGGCAGACTTTGGCGACAAAAATAATCTATATGATCTGATTCATCAGATAATTATTCGTCGAAAACATTCCTTTTGGCAGCACGAACTTTAGCATTGTGAGATTTGATCGTTTGATTTTTCAGTAATGCTTTCCTCTCCTCTTTTTCTGCTTCCTTCTTTTCTTCTTGTTCTTGTAAAAGTCGCTCCTTATTAGGTGTCGATGTTAGTAGGGTTGACTTCAAACTTTTCCTGGTTCGTTTCCTTTTTATCTTAATTTTTGGAAAGGGAATAATGCCTGAACGTGAAATTACTGACTATTCTGATAATGATGACGGCTGGGTCAGTAACAGTTGCTTTTTAAATATTTGAAGGACCAGATACAGATATTACTGACTTTTCCGATTTTGATGACGGCTGGGGCTCTATCGCATCAGTAACAGGTTCTTCTTCTTGCTGAAACTGGATGAAACATGACCTTCATCGTCCAAATCTTCACCTAAATCTTGCTCTGATACTTCCGCTGGCATAAAATCTACATCCGAAAAAATATTTTTATGAAGTGGGTAGATTCCTGTAGACCTAAAGCCCTCTCTTGCTATATCTACAGTATAGTACAGTTTTTTCAAATGCTGTGGAAAATAAACCAGCCACATGGTAAATGGTGAGAACCTGTCCTGGATGGGTCCAGCTGTCAGCGGCGCTCTCATAATAGACTTTTAATGGTTTGAAAAATGCCCGATCAAGTGGCTGGGTCTTATGGCTGCTATGTGGTGGCAAACTTAATAAATGGATAAATTTATTTATTGCAAATGTTACTGTTTGAAGACTTGTGTGTCATACATGATTATCTAGAATCAGGATAACGGGGTTCTCCTCTGTTGGACTTGTAAGTTTTTTAAAATGCTCCAGGTACTTGATGAAGGCGAGAGTGTTCATGTAACCACTATCAGTAACAGTCTTGGAGCAGGCAGTGGGCCCGTCTTTGATCAGAAAAATATTCATCCGTTTTCGAGCAAATAAGTAAAATGGAGGCACATGGTTATCAGTTGCACTCATACAGCAAACAACCGTGATTGTTTGTCCTTGCTCGGCAGCTAGTGCTTTTGCTACATCTCTCTTTCCAACTTGGGCAACATGCTAGGGCAACATGCTAGGGCAGATGGTTTGGGACTTTCTGAATGCCCGTTTCATCGACGTTATAGATACAGTTGGGAGGTAACTTATATTTTTTTATAGTGTTCCCCAAAATTTCGATATACTGAGCTAGTTGCACTCTATTGAAGCCCATGATTCTAGCAAGACTTGTTTTTTGTGAAACTCTTGAAGATAGTCGGTTCCTCTTCATAAAAGATCTAGTCCCGACCAGCCAACTGATTCACAGGTGAAAATGGATGCTCAATACGGCTTCTTACACAATGAGAGTAAATTAAAAAACGCAATGACTTGAGCGTCATTCCATAAAATCGTCTATCGAGTTCTTTGCAATGCTGAACTATTTCGTTTTCTTGTATCTTGGTTAGAACTGCTTTAAATCTGCCTAAAGATCTTTTATGAAACGTATGGATAAATGCATCGAAGAATGCGTAGAAAAGTGCGTAAAAAAGGAGTAAAACGAATACAAAGAGTAAGTTCACAGACAGTTTACAGAAGTTCTCAGTAATCGGACAGTGAATGTGATAGTGAAGATAAATAGTGTAATATTCAAGTGGTAAAAATAAATTAGAACTATTATACCGAGTGTAAATAAATTAGTAGACATCAAGTGAGGTGTGTATATAAATTAAGTTTAATAAATAAATCAATAGATAGTAATTAGCCATAGTGTGTATAATTTTATCCTACAAGTAAAAACTTTTTAAATAAATAACAAAAACGTTACAGTACCAAACATATTTTTGATTTTTACTGATACTATACTCTAATACCGTTTATCTTAATACTGAAAAAAAAATTTATCGTACACACAATTATAACTTTCGAACATAATTCATCACTAAAATGTTAAGATTTGGGGATACTCACAAAGATACCTTTTTTTTGTTGAAATGATGTGGCTTTAATATTTGTTCACAAAAGTAGCGCTAATTCAAAGAGCAAAAAAGTTTATCGTACATTTATGCCGCATACGTGGCCTATGTGGCGCTCTCTATAAAATTCATCGAAATAGGTACAAAATTATGATTTCTCATATTCAAAAACCCTCATCGTCATATTGTTGTGCAAACACGTCAAAAAGCGTTGAAGTTATAGTAAAAAATTAAAATTTCATGTTTAACACCCTGTATCTCTCTTAAAAACAACATTTTATTGAAGCTAGTTGGTGTATATCGCAATATCTTAAAGTGAAGATTGTACTGTACTTCTACGTACAATTACTCGAGGACCACTCTATATATGAATGGAAAAAAGCAGAAGATATGATATTACAAATATTACAGCTTAGGTATTATTAGCCCTATGGGGATATCCTGGATATGTTTTTCCATTTAAGATTGCAATTAAATAGTAAACCAAGGAGAACTATTTCTGCTGATCTTAACAATTGTTACTCAAAAAGACAGTTTAATAGTGGAGTCCTCCCTAGATTTATCCGTTCATTGATGACTTCATATTATGGGTCTCCTAAGTGTCTTCTAATTTCTAATTCTTCAAGGAAATGCATGTCCAAAGTAGATGTTTTGCTTAATAGGATTTAATCTGTATGCTCATTCATTATGTATAATTTCAAAATTTCGACTGGTTTGACCAATATGGTCGGTGATAAAATTGAAGCAATATATTTTTGGAGCCTTATTGAGATCCGCTACGAAAACAACGTTTTTGATTAGTATAATGTTTTGGAAACTTCTGCTTATAAACTTTTCTGTTTTGTACGTGGGAACATGAAAACGTTTTCAGCCTGTGAAAATAATTTTGGCTTGTTGAAATTTCGGAAACAACCCTTAAAAAGTTGGAGATTAAAGGGTCGGAATATCGAGTGTTCAGGAAATGAATAATGCTATAACGATAATTAATAGCCTCAAATTTTTAATTTTTATACGCCTTATGGTTCTCGCGTTTAATATTTTATGATAAGCGGCGGCTTTGGATATTAATTGAGAAACATTTATATTTGGAGGTGTACAGTGATAAATTGGGCATATTATAAAAAAACTCAATATACTCATATTCTCAATCTCCAATTATTGTAATATTACTAGCCAAGTAATTTAAAGTGTTATAATCAATTTTAGTATTCACAAAAAAAATGTGAACCCACTTTTGAATAACCACAACAATTCAAGGCTACGAAGTAGTTGGTTATTCTTCACGATTATATATTGTTCTAACCGCCACAAAATATAAAGCGTTAATAAATATGTAAGAAAATACATCATATTTTCTAAGCCTTGTTTGAATGGTTTTTATTCACCCGCTCTATAATGGCGAGTGTTGATAGAAATGACTTAGTTACAAATTGATGACAGTGAAAAATATTAATGTCATAATTTCATTATAGAAATAATTATAATTTGTAATTAGAGAAAATACTTTGGAATAACAGGAATTTAATGTTGTTTCTCTTTTTACAGGTAAGATTTTGGGCATGTAGTACCCCACCCGCTTCCTCTCTCTACCCGCCTTCTTCAGCAGTATCCTAGAAGCTCCCAGAAGTACTCCCCATTTTCATCCAACAGCCTATAAATAGATCAAGCAAAAAAACCAATTTGCAAAAGACTGCACTCCGTAAGATGTCGCTTTTGCCAGCACCCTTGAAATTAAAACTTATGCGCACCTTCAATGACCCCAATAAGGGAGAAAAATGCCTTTGAAGGAAAATCACATACTTCTCAATAACTTTCTTATATTAAAATACTGTCTATTTCGATTTTGTACAATTTAGTTTATTGAGCGAATATCTTTCAAGTTCCAAACAATTAAAAAAAACACGTTCTACAGTGCCGTTCAGTATACATTGAAGTTTTTTTTGACGAAAACGCACACAGCGGATTGACACTTAATGTTAATAATTGTATATATCCTCAATAAATGTAGGGTGATTGCAAATTTTCTCACGCGAAGATCATCGCACGAGACTACCTTAACGTTTTCTCCACAAAGTAGTATTGAGTGAATCGCCAGCTTAATCATATCACCCCTCAGGCCATCTACCCCTGGGGCTTTCCTTACTTTAATTTTCCTTCCCCTACTACCCACTTCTCTACCGGCCTCATACCTCTCATTTTCCCTACTCCCCTAGTATCCTGGACGCTCCAGTTCCTTCTTTTTCTTTTTGTATCCCCCTTTTCCCCTCTATCCTTATAGCTCCTCTGTTTCCTCATTCCACCAGTAATTAGCCCTCCGCTCACGCCTATCGCCCCTCTTTTCCTCTATCCCTCTCTTTTACAGCCTTGTATCACTTTGCACAATTCATCTACATAATGTCCAAGTCCCCTTTCTATCTTATCTCTTACTTTCTTACTCATACTCTCTGCCTCGGCCTTCGTCCACCTCCATCCCCACTCTTACGATAATTCCTTTCTCCGTCTCCTTATATCCGTCTCCACATACCTATGTAAGCTCAAGATTTCCTCATCCTCCAGCACCCTCCAACTACTCACTCTTTCCCCCAGCCATTCATCACATGCTGTTATATCAATGAATGACGAGCCCCCCTCACTCCTAACGAAGGTAGGATTTCGAACCCTTGAAGCGTATTAATTCACCGGATAGGAGCTTCATACACTACACACTCGATTTCGTATTTTCATGTCCTCTGGATCTTAATGCCATTGAATAAATAAATGGCGAAAAAAATGTTTTCCCTCCTACCCCTATAGAAAGTACACACTTACACTTTCCTCCCTCATATCAGGAAGGAAACTTATTCTTCCACCCCATTTTGTGCCATTCGCCACATTGAATTTGGAAGGATGTCACTTAGCTAACCATGCATTGTAATCCAAACTAAACATATATACAAAATGTGATCTCAATCGGTTGAGGATAAATTTACTTCGAATTTCACGTACCTATATTATTTTGAATATCGACCTATACTGGGTGTTTCATTTCAAAAACATGAGACACTCTATATATAAAAAACTATACCAAGTAAAATTTTGGTGTTGTCAACGAACTTTTATGCAAAAAGTTTTTCGAAATTAATCAAATTGAAACAGTAAAAGGGGATTATATCCAACAACTCTGTACAATGCAATTTCTGTTAAGCAATATCGTTTCTTTCAATAAATATTTAACAATCACTTGATTCGGCTCAATAAACGTACTATTTTATGAGTTCTTTCGTTCGACCGCTTTTTTGAAGGAAACTTCAAGTCACAAAATAATGTTAAGCAACTTGAGAAATCAGAAGAATCTCTAAATGAAGCATTCTTGTTCGAATGATTATTTCAACATTCCACTTATAGTTTCTAACAGCCAGGCCGGAAGTTTTAGTGAAAATCTATATTGGATGGAGAAGAAGTTTAATGTACCGTTAGTTTGGAGTAGAGTATGAAAGGAATTGTTTTATTGGAATGGTTTTTTCGCGATGCTGTTTCATGGAAGAACTTATCATTTATGACAATTTCATTTAAATTTTTCTAGTAATCTTGCGAAAAGTGAATAAATGAAGATTATTCAGACTCCAAATGCTCCATTAACTCAGGACTTTTAATTTTTTTTCGTTTTTCCACTACTAGGGTTAGATTACTAATATTTGATGAGGATAACATTATATTCAGATTTGGGGCTTAGTGTCGTCAGAGTGAGTCAATGGTGCAGTGGTATTTTATTATTGTAATTCATACATTATTTCATAAGAAATTGTTGTATGTGTTGCTGAAGATATTGTCTTCGGAATATTATTAGAAATATTACCAGCATATGTGATGGTTTTGTAATTGTGTATTTCTTTAGTTTTTTCAGGAAAAATTACTTGTTATGTCACTTTTTTCTCTTATTAATTATTTAAAAAATGGTTAAGTGTAAAAACAAAAATATCCCCGAATTTTCTGCTTGGACCTTTACTTTGTCGAATCTACTCATATTACGTTTTTGAATGAAACTATCTGTTTGTACTTAATTCCACTCTTTTATGAAAACATTAATGAAAACTCTAAAATATCATTAATAATTATTTCGATATTTGCTATAATTTATTACCAATCTTTTCTGGACACCCTCTATAATGCACATGGTAAAATCATTAAAAATTAAATCCACTTTTTCACACATTCAAATTATTTACATTGTTATTCAGGTCGTTCCAAAATTCAGGAACTCACTATATGTACAAAATAATATATAAGCTTCTCACATCACCATTGTCTTGTTTTATCTGGTACAAAATCCCGTTCACTCATCGCTTATTTTCATCCCTTGTTTACTGTTTTGGAATTGAGGCCTCAAAAATGAGATTATCTTAATTTGTTCCGGTATTGTATTCGACTTTCCCATATATAACTCGATTATCGTCATAACAAACCCTCTACATTTCAGTTGATCAAATTTAATTTGGAGATCGCAAACTCCAATCATCGTTCAAGTTTCTATTCAATATAAATTTAGTGCAGTTATATAAGAAGTATTCGATTTCTACTCGGATCTATTCAAAAGCAAAAGCTATAATTTCAAATGGGGCTAGCCATTATAGTTACAAAACTTTCAATCAGAGAGCAATTAGTTCTACCTTCCTCTAACCGGTGCACTCAATAATGATTTACTGTCTCAAGTTTTACAATTTTCAAAATTCGTTCAGTTGGTCAGTACTCACAAGACAATATTGCACATAGAAAAAAGGGTTGCTGAAAAGTACAAACATAAATTAATGTCTCGACAATGAACAATGAACAATGAACAATGAACAATGAACAATGAACAATGAACAATGAACAATGAACAATGAACAATGAACAATGAACAATGAACAATGAACAATGAACAATGAACAATGAACAATGAACAATGAACAATGAACAATGAACAATGAACAATGAACAATGAACAATGAACAATGAACAATGAACAATGAACAATGAACAATGAACAATGAACAATGAACAATGAACAATGAACAATGAACAATGAACAATGAACAATGAACAATGAACAATGAACAATGAACAATGAACAATGAACAATGAACAATGAACAATGAACAATGAACAATGAACAATGAACAATGAACAATGAACAATGAACAATGAACAATGAACAATGAACAATGAACAATGAACAATGAACAATGAACAATGAACAATGAACAATGAACAATGAACAATGAACAATGAACAATGAACAATGAACAATGAACAATGAACAATGAACAATGAACAATGAACAATGAACAATGAACAATGAACAATGAACAATGAACAATGAACAATGAACAATGAACAATGAACAATGAACAATGAACAATGAACAATGAACAATGAACAATGAACAATGAACAATGAACAATGAACAATGAACAAAGAACAAAGAACAATGAACAATGAACAATGAACAATGAACAATGAACAATGAACAATGAACAATGAACAATGAACAATGAACAATGAACAATGAACAATGAACAATGAACAATTAACAATGAACAATGAACAATGAACAATGAACAATGAACAATGAACAATGAACAATGAACAATGAACAATGAACAATGAACAATGAACAATGAACAATGAACAATGAACAATGAACAATGAACAATGAACAATGAACAATGAACAATGAACAATGAACAATGAACAATGAACAATGAACAATGAACAATGAACAATGAACAATGAACAATGAACAATGAACAATGAACAATGAACAATGAACAATGAACAATGACAATGAACAATGACAATGAACAATGACAATGAACGATGGCAATGAACAATGACAATGAACAATGACAATGAACAATGAACAATGAACAATGACAATGAACGATGACAATGAACAATGACAATGAACAATGACAATGAACAATGACAATGAACGATGACAATGAACAATGACAATGAACAATGACAATGAACGTTGCTCGGTGCATATTATTCACTAACTATTGTCATCAGTTCACTACCTATTTGAAAATTATTTCATTTGTCTTGAATGACGTTAATTATATTTGATGTAATGGAGCGTTAGAAATAATAGTAAATTTGCCGAGGTCGTCGTCAGTAATTAAAATTGTTTTAATAATTGGTCATACCTTCAGAATTCTGAATTCCGTCACACATAAAACATTTGTATGTCATTCTTTTCACAACATTTTTATTTTGCTGGAGATAAGCCACTAAATACTTCAGCACAATTAACTTGGTAGCGGCTGAAGGGCTTTTTTATTAATTTTCATATCGCTCATCCCCGCAACGACTTCATTATGTTTTTCATTAATTCCCCTTCCGTAATAAATTCAGGGACGCCACCTTTTTTTAATATACTAAATACCCTCCATCGCTTGTAACGGTTTACTTGGGGCAAACACCTTATGAAGATACTTTCTGGAAGAAACATTTGTCATTATATGGTCTACTTGAAAGTTCTAGCTCGTGTCAGACCCTCGACCGGTTAAGATAATTTTCAGGATAAAATCACTCGGAATGATCATAGCAATACAAGAAAAACTTGTACATTTTATAAATACACAGGGTAATTCATTATTGACTTCTTTACATCAGTAGTTTATACAAACGAAGAATATTTAGAGTGTCGTAGAAATGTGTGACAAAATAGTTTTCAATGGAACACGCCCATTCTCGAGTAGTATACAGTTTTTGATGCTTCCTTTTCCGTTCAACTGTTGTATGGATTCTAAATAGGAGTGTCCCGATTCCATATACTTTAAATCTATTGTCTCCTGAGTAGCGTTTCTGTTGACAGTATACACAATTCCGGCAGTTACGAACTGGTTTCGATTCTGTCCTCCACATGATGTTAGGTGAGTCACAGTTTCAGGTAAATCGAAAATATATTTTAACAGACAATTGGCAACCTCAGTAGTACCTTTTCTCCCACTGCACTCATCCCATACATAGCATAAACCATCATTCTTAGCAACATCCATAACAGTAAAATGGTAAACATTTAGTTTACGCATGTAATAAATTTTACTATCTCCTACCATGGTACACTGCTTGCAGATCAAACGTTATTGATCTGTAGGTGAGTCCCCTACCGTCGATTGCCTTTTGTTTATCATCAGCTTTCATTTTCATAGCATCATCTTCTTGTTTCTTATGCTTGTCCTACTCTTCTTGCAAAATCGTCTTATCTGGAGCTGCATGGCAGGCATTACATTTAGTGCATTGATCTTTCTTAGGGACGAAGAAAGATAGTGGTGGTTCAAACGCGTTAAAAATACTTCGGTACACAAATGATGACACTGATGTGATATTTTTTTCGCGACAGAACCAATGAACTATGAATACGGAATGAATGGCCCCTTTCCATTCAAACAATGAAACTTTTTTGCGGCCAACATAAGAGAAGGAGGTCCGAGAGAGAGGAGCTAGTCAGGGCAAAAGGGCCGGCGAATTTAAAGGTGGTGTATAGCGGATTTATTGTAATTTGATTTTAAAATTTATTTAAGCAATTGTAATTGGATAAAAGGTAGTTATAGGGATGGGTGAAGAGGATAAAAGAATTATATAATATTAAATTTAATAATTTCAATGAAAATTTTGGAAGATTACAAAAAATTATTTCTCAAAATACAATAGCGTTACTCTTATGTATCACTGGAGGATCCGACAGACGTTAACTTACTCTTACCTTGTCTTGCCAATAACATGATATTAAAATTTGGACTATTTCCATTTCAAATGAAAAATATCAGACTGGTACATATTTTGTGTCAAAAAATCCAATAATCATGTTTATTTTTCCATAGAAAAAATATGTCTCCTGAAAATTTAGTTTTCCTGCATTCTCTTCCAATTCTTCGGCATGAAAATTTTTCCAGGATCTCCCAGTATAAATTCTCTATATTATCGAGTTTGAGTATTATATGTTTTTGAAGAGAGCACTATTTAGAAAACTTGGTTGCTGTTTTGCCACACATCTCTACAACACTTTGTGTACTTTTTAAATTATATTTTGAAAACGTTACTTTTTCTAACTTTCTTATATTACTTATTACAAAAAACCCAAAACGGGGGGTCAATATATATTGTACATGCTGATCAATATGAACATTTACATAATTCGTTTTCAATTACTGATATTTTTAATTGGCTATCATCCGTTTTTGATAGAATAATTTATTTTTGCTACTGTCATATCGTTAACTATACATCCATTTAATGGTCCATATTATCCTTAATACACAAAATAATAATGACAATCGTGATATCTTTTGAAAAAAAGTAATATGGTACAAGTTGTCCAATTGAAAAATTATTGCTGGGATCACGTGACCAAAAATGGTATATACAGGGTGTTTCCAAAGTAATCTGAAATATTGTTGTGGGCGATTCGTCACACTATTTTAAGACGAAAAGTTCCCATAAACATGTGTGATAAGTTTTGTAGTTAATGAGATACTTTTTCCTAATAAACGAGCTCAAACTGTAAGACAATGACGAAAATCGTTTGGGCAAAATGAACAGGCAGAGATAAGTCAAGTTTTGTAATCGGATCTCATCGCACCTGTATTCTGATCGTAAATTTTTCGAAGTTTTTATAATGGCGGATTCTGCTAATACTATTTTATTAGTAGAAATGATTGGGGAAAACCCAGAGCTTTATGATTATAGGAGAACTGATTATTCGAATAAAAATGTTCAAGATAAAGAATAGGAGAGATTTCCAAACAACTAAAAATGTCAGGTAAGTCAAGTTTATTTTTACAATTTAAACATTATACATGTATTGATTTGGTATGGGAAACTGTGGACCCCCCCGGGGGTGAATGTTTTTATTTGTCTTTTCCTTGTCGTTTAGTTTAGTGTAGTTTGTGCCGGTGTCGCGTATTTGTCGCGTCTGTTCCTTGTCGTTGTCTGATAGATGGGCACCGCGCCTAAGTGAAATTTATTTCGACCATAATTTTTCCTAAGTGACGCTAGTGGTTTACAAAACTAATAAGAAAGAGCATGTTTATTCTTGATGGGCATTGTATTTTTTACAATTACTGTGTCAAACCTGAAATCCAAAGCAAAAACAAATAAGAAATTTTTATCATGCCAATTTTGTTGTAGTATCAGTTCTGCTTTCGTTTGTGTTCAGGTAATAACGATGTCTGTGTTTACTAAGCATGGAATAACTAATATGCATTTTTTATATGAACTAGCCAATGGTAATGCCTTAGAGCCCAGACGTATGTATACCCTTCGTTATCCAAATAACCACTTACCGTGTTCTGAAACTTTTACTAAATTGCAGCTTTGTTTCCAAGAAACTGGGACTTTTGCAAAACCAAGAAATACTATTGGACGTCCTAGAACTGTAAGAACTCCTCAACTTGAAGATCAGGTTCTTCGAACTATTGAGGAACACTCAGAAACGAGTACCTGTGCTCAACAAGTAAATTTTAGACCCAAAACTGTTTGCGATGATGTAAAAGAAAATTTATTCTATCCATATTATGTCGAATGTGTTCAACATTTGCTACCAAAAGACTATCCGCTCCGAATGCAGTATTGCCAATGGATTTTTGGAAAAATTGCAATCAATCCCACGTTTGCTACAACTGTTTTGTTAACTTCTCAAGACATGGCATTATAAATTTTCATAATAATCACACATGGGTTGATGTAAATTCAACTCTTTTTAGGTCAATGTTTGGATTAGTATTGTCGACGAATATTTATTAGGACCATTTTTAATTCTTAACGATTGAACGGTGATAGGTACATATCTTCATTTACTAGAATATGAACTTCCAGTTATGTAGTTCATTCCTGATGGCTTTCCTCCACATTTCGCAGTAATCGTGAGGGAGTTTTTGGATAGTTTTTGGATAGGACGAGGATCTCCACACCCATGGCCCCCTTCACAAAATCATCTGGATTTTTGTGTGGGGATATTTAAAATCAACTCCGATCTTAAATTTACAAGATTTTCAAAATCACATTATACGAGGCAATCACAATGTTATTTCTTCTATTAAGATAATAAAAACAGTGAGAACCCTGTATTTCATTAACGATAAAACTGATCTCACATGTTTATAGGAACTTTTCGTCTTAAGATTGAATGACAAAAAGCACTCAACAATATTTCAGATTACTTTGGAAACACCCTGTATGTAACACATTCTAAAAGGAGACTATCGAAAAAATTAAAATATAAGATAATAATTATGTCGTATCGATTATTGGAAAATGTAAACGCTCTCGGTGACATTAAAATATAATATAAACAACACTACTGATTCTTTGAAAAAGAAGCAACTGAACATTGTCGACAAACAATGAAAATACATGCTTGAGATAATACCTGAACATGGATGTTTGTGTGATACGCCTTTGCTTTGCTTGACACTATATACATCTGGATAGTCTTGAGAGACCGAAAATGAATTGTTAAAGTAGCTTGTTGAATTATTGTTTTATCGCTAGACGACTTCTAACAGAAAACTTTGATTACAAGAAAGATAATATTATTACAGAAAAGAAGTATATGAAGCCAGACGAAATTTTCCTAAATTCCCAACCGTTACTCACTTATACATAAGTACTTAATCTGTTTTCCAGTAAGCCTTGAGCGAAATATAGCAGCTTCATTATGTTATCCAAACATCTCATGAATATAGATGGGAGACGGACTCCGTTTGTCAAAGAATGTCGCTTTGTAGAGAGGAAACGAATAGTTTCTTAATTTTAGAGTACATACTATTCGATTTAAAATCCGTATGTGGATATTTTCTCCAGCATGTTCATAAATTAATATGTTACTGGCGAAAAAATGTGTAACCAGAGGGTCTATTCTCGAATGTCGAACAAAATGTGTCGAATTCGACATTTGTCGATGAAAATCGTCGCACAACTTGAAATTGTGGTATTCTCAATTGGTTTCGTCTTCCAATTCGCATGAGACATATTTTGTCGAATAGCAAGAGCTGGCAACACCGATTTAACGATTCTCAAATATGTTCTATGCCAATGTGACATGTGTTGTGGGCACTAATTATTTACTTAACCTGAATGTTTTATGAATTTCTTGTGGGATAATAATATGAAAGCATCTTGAAATATCATTCTTCTATCTCCAGGCCGTTTATAATTTTCTTGATTTTCCAAATTTTCAATTGCTATTAATAAAGCTGCCATTCTAAAATAACGAATCTCTAACAAACAATACACCACAATCTAACCTTTTTTAAACCTACTTTTGTTACGGCTAACCCGCGTTAACCTAAAATAATCCTGTCAATTACCGTCAAATATTTCATGTCGCGTTCTACAATTCTCTACAATTGTCTATCGAAAATTTTGCGACATTCGAGAATAAGGAATTACGATTTTTGTTCGAAAATGTAAAAATCTCCCATGCGACAAAATATGTCATCGTTTGAGAATAGACCCTCAGTAGTCACTACCATGATAGCACCATCTGTCTGAATCTGTTCGAAATTAATATGGAGTAAGAGAAACATTATTTTTGATTATTGCGCCTGGATAAATTCCCAAGATTCTAGACGGTATTAAATTGGATGAGATTTTCCGTCACGCACAACGTTTTCGAACAACAAGCAAAAATTGAAAAAAATACAAAAATTTTGCGGTTTTTTAGGCTCCCAAATATTATACTTGAAGTTTAATCCTCAATTAAGACTTTTGAATTTTTAATATTCCATCACGCACTCTAGAGGTAAACCTACAAGTCTGTAAACAATTCCTATGTTTTCCTCTGGGCCATTTTTGTTAGGATTTTTTTTCTACAGCTGTAGATACATGTGCATATTTTGATGTTAATAACAGGAAATATTTTAAAACAGTTTGAATATGTTGATCTACGAGCTGGAAGTTACGTTGTTTACAGAATCGTAAATTTGAATTCTAAAGCTCATCATGTGAAATATCGAGAAGTAAATGTAAACAATAACATGCATCTAAAATCATTCAAAGTTTAGATTTTGAAGCTTGTCGAGTACAGGGTTTGTATCACGGAGTGTACTTAACAAGATAATACGATTCATTGTCTACGTTAATTTCTCAATTAACGGAATATAATGCAAGCAACACATTCAAATTTACAACTGAACTTTAGATGTAAATCTCCCATTCCAAATTCACACTATTTGGCTTTAGTGCAGAACACCAGAAGGTGTATATATTCTAATAAGTCGTAAGTTTTTTAAGGAGTGAGTGGTGGAAGTGAATGATGTAGGTACATTACTGCATTATGTCACTGAGTTTAGTTATAATAATAATAAATAATAATGGATAATAATAATAGATATTATTAATTGTATTGCTTCTGGAACAATGTTACAGAAAGGTACAAATAAAATTCTATATAAAAAAATGAAAAATGAAAAAGGTTAAGTGAATCTTAAATACTACAAACAAAACATTATTCATTTAAGACAAAATAGGGTAATTTCAATATATTCCAAGGCAAGGGATATTTTGTTTCATTGTTGTATAAATCGTACAATCAAACAGCATGTGGAAAATAGTTTCATGTTCATGAGTATTGCAAATAGTAAAGTATATCTCAAAATATATCGTCTTGGTTTTTACCTCATTGAACGATTTATTTTCTCATCTTAATTGTTATTAGAAAACAAGTATTGAATGCGTATCCAACTGTGATAAGAAACCGGACTTCTAGGTATTTTATGACAGAGCGCCAGAGGCGGACTCCAGGTAAAAATAATAATATAGGTATTCACTAGCAATTTCTTTTCGAAGCTGTTTATGAATTACTTGTTTGCTGGTTACTGAATAATAAATTTGAAACTGTGGACTGTATTTACTTGATGAACATAATATATTTTACATGGTGTAATATAAAATAAAAAAGCTTTACTTGATAATCTCATGAAATTTTACTTGTCACTGTCACTTATTTTTTGGCTCGACACACAAATATATATTGTTTCCGTGGTGTTGCCAATTTTTGAAAAAAGTACTTGAAAAGTAAATAAAGTTCTAACAGAAGCATCTGTTTCATTGTAAATAAAATTCCAATACACTTTACTTAATTACAGTTACCTGTACATAATTGTCATATTTTAGTAAAGCGTGATCTATAGACGTCAAAAAATAATAGTTCAATATTATTATTTTTTTATTTATCTCACAGTATGTGGTCTTGGTTTTACCTAATTGAACGATTTAAATAAAATATATAAATTAATGATATTATTCTGTGTTGTTATTTCAAGTCTAATTTTGTTTCACAGTCAGAGTCCTCAATTAAGTTAATCACAATGAGCTGTATATTGAAACTTTGCATAGGCAAATAGGAGTGTTCAACGTTTACAATACGATGTAGGTACTGAATTTTTCCAGCTTTCAACCGATATATTATTTAAGACAGTTAATCAACTGTATGACACTCGCACTCGGGGTAGGAGAAACATTTTCCGCTCTTACGTTTGCTTTTATTTGGTGCCACATATGCTCAATGGGGTTGAATACATAATGGTACGAAGAAAGTCGTAACACAGAATGTCTCGTTTGTTCTGCTAAGTTGTCACATACATCTGCTTTTTAATAGTAAATGTATTTAACACTTCCAGTAGTTGTTCTTTCTTGTAATTAAATTCAAAATGAATATCATTTTCTAACAAATTCTCCTAAATTTCAGTTTTAGTACTTGCTCTGTTTGGCGCTTTTTGCAGCTGACTACTGTGATAGCTTGCGTTGTCCAATACAATACCACTATTATTAAGGATATTTTTCAAAATAGAATTTTGAAACCAGTTTTCAAAAAGTTCTGCATTTGTATCTTCGTGATAGTCTTATGTATTCCTCGCAGATAACAGCAAATAGTTTGGGACCGATCCGTCTTCGGAACCAGCGTGAATTATTGTTATGCGTTTTCCTTCATTTGGAGGTGCTTTCGTCTGGCAGTTTTTACAAGAATCGACCCATCCTTTGCTTACTGTATCATGGGTATCGAACGATGTTCCATCCAGGTGAATGATAGGTCTGTTTTCTAATCTATATTTCTTAATGTCAGAGAGATAACTATACCTCCAAGTGTGCAATATTTGTGATTCCATTACTACTTGTTTTTTTAAGCTTGCTTCTTATTGCACGACATAGGACTTTTGAGAAGGCTAGTGAACTCGTAAAACGTGTATTTTTAAATATGGTCAAAAATTGTCAAAAATTTGGAAAAATGATCAAAAATTGTCAAAAACTGTCGAAATTTGGAAAAAATGGTTAATAATTGCCAAATATTTTCAAAAATTGTCAAAAATTGTCCAAAATGGTCAAAAATTGTTAAAAATTGTCAGAAATTTTGAAAAATGTTTAAAATTTTTGAAAAATTGTCAAAAATGGTCAATAATTGTCAAAGACGGTCAATGATTGTCAAAACCAATCAAAATTCGTCGAAAATTGTCAAAAATGGTCCAAAAAGATCAATAATTGTAAAAATTTTGAAAAATGGTCAATAATTGCCAAATATGTTGAAATTTTTGAAAAATTGTCAAAAATGGTCAATAATTGTCAAAGACGGTCAATAATTGTCAAAATTCGTCAAAAACTGTCAAAAATAGTCAAGAATTTTTAAACATGGTCAAAAATTGTCAAAAACTTTGAAAAATTGTCAAATACTGTCAAAATTTGGGCAAAATGGTTAATAATTGCCAAATATTTTCAAAAATTTTGAAAAATGGTCAAAATTTGGAAAAAACGGCCAGTAATTATAAAAAACTGTCAAAAATGGTCAATAATTGTCAGAACCTGTCAAAAATGATCAAAAATTGTCAAAAATGGTCAAAATTTTTGAAAAATTGTCAAAAATGATCAATAATTGTCAAAACTGGTCAATAATTGTCAAAAATGGTCAATAATTATTAAAATTTGAAAAAATTATCAAAAATTGTCAAAATGGTCAATCTTACGTCTATCTTACGATATCTAAAGCCCATTGTAGAAATGACTCTATGGAGGGTGGCACGGCTAATACGTATATTTGTTTCATCATCGTCTAACTTCAATTGAAGTTTATCCAAAGTAGAAAAAATCTGGTTTTCATAGAGAGAATAAATTTTTCTTCTTACTATATCTTGTTGAGCACTATCCAAACGATGATACTTGAAATCACTACGTTTTTTTTCTTCCTGTCAATGTTGTACTGCTTACAATGTCCTTTATCGACGATATTGGCGTTTTCGTAAGTATACATGTTTCTTTCATAGCATTTTGTTTGAGTAAGCCTCTACTTATTAAAGTGTCATACACATTTTTACCCATGTGTTTTGCGTCTAATGACAAGTGCTTACGACCATGACTAGTAGCCGTTGAGCGATCATTTTCCCACGGGCCAAACATAATTATACCGGACAAATATTTCCTCTATGATAGGTAAGAACGATGATTCAAATTGTTCCATATATGGTCACAATCAATATCAACAAAGAACTTTTTCAACTGAACTAACCAGTTACACTTCACATCTGTAGAGTTGACCAAACGCAATTGTTGTTTAAAACAGAGCTCAGGATAGCGATTATTATCCATTGTAATTATTTTGTGTATCCAGTGTATCCAGACATTTTGAAAATATTAAATGTAAACTTGACTATTCCAGTCTCTGAACGGATTATAGCATCTGGAGTATTGACAGGAACTAAAAGAACTCTTTCCTGGAAATATAACTGAATTTTTTCTAAAATATCTGAATACCTCACTCCCCAAACATAAATACAATTAAACATGACACTGAGGGCAAGTGGGCAAGTTTTAGCCATTATCAGAAGGAGAGCACCTATTGCCTGTTAACTTTGTTGGCACTTAATTGGGCTATTTCATTGAAAAGACCTGATGAAGTGAAGACTAGAGTGTGCCAAAATGACAAGGTAGTCAGCATACATTAGGGTCAATAGATCGTTTTTGTCATCAATATTTATACCCTAAGCACCTTTTCCGTGAAAAAGGTTTCAAAATCTGCTATAAACGTTGCGAACAATAAGGGGCTTAGAGGTTCTTCCGTAGTCAGTTCAAACGATTCAGCTAGGCCATCAGAACATTTTATTTGTACTGTTGCATGCAGGTAAAGCAGAATTATTGATGATAATCCTAGTTGAAATGATTTGTTCCACAAATCCGCATGATCCACCGAGTCAAAGGCTCTTTTAAAATTAATGAAAATTGCCAACAGTTTCCGTTTTTTATGTCTTTTATGTGAATTAATGACACTGCTGAAGGAAAAACATTATCCTGACAACCTCGTCCTCGTTAGTTTACAATTCAATTACCTACGGTTGTTTTTGACTTCGAAATAAGGAACGATTGATCAGGGCAAGGCAGACTAGACATCATAAAAAAATGGAGATATTTAGTTTATGAAAGTAAACTACTTAGCCATAGAGCTGTACTCCAATCAATTGAAAGATTAAAATTGCATATACAATTTAAAATTTCTGGGAAATGATAATAAATGTATGTAGGGTTGGCATGAATTTGCAGAAATTACATTTATCCGTAACCGGTTAATTTTTCCCGCTGTATAACTGAACACAAACAAAATAAAAGGATATTGACGAATAGACATCAACAATATTCCAAGTATTACGATTTTATCCTTATATTATATCATATTTTCCAGACTTACTATGATTATTATTTTTTGAGGTTTCAATGGAACTCATTGTTAATATTATTGATTGATATGAGCTATATTAATTTAAAATATTGGAGAATTAAATAATCATTATTATGCCATCTAGTAGCCAGATTTAAGAAATATTCTTATATTACTCAATTTATTTGGAATATTATCCTCACAGTGCCAAGAAATGTCAGACCATACTTTATGTCTGATTCTTGTGTATGGAGCTTGCGAGAAACTGGTAAAGAATATAATTCAATGAAAATTTGGGACGGTAGATTCAGGGATCCATTTTACGAAGGGTTTGTGATTAAGGGATCCATTTTACGAAGGGTATTTGTTTAATAGTTCGCAAGTGCTTCTAACAAAATATCAGTTACTGACTATGTAACAAGGGATGAGCAGCTTTGATAATATCACACGTAATCAAAATTTATATCATTTAGAGTGGCCAAAGTGTTTTGATATCACAGCATTTCTGTAAATTCTCGAACCTTCCGAAAACTACGATTGAAATTATTGTAATGTTTTTGTTATTCATTTAAATAGTTTTTACTTCGGGGATAAAATTATACACACTACTATGGTTAATTACTATTTATTTATTTGAAGAAACACACTGTATTAAATCTAATTTATATACATAGTTTACTTAATGTCTACTAATTTATTTACACTAGGTATAATGGTTATAATTTATTTTTACCACTTAAATATTACACTATTTATCTTCACTATTTCATTCACTGCCCGATTACTAAGAACTTCTGTAAACTGACTTTTTACTGACCGTTTCACTAATTTTTCACGCACTCAAAAAACCGCGTATATATCCTTCTCAACTCTAGAAAATTCCAGTACCTTCCGCGCTCGTCCTATGCACAAACAAAGCAAATGTTCTCGAAAGGAGCGCAGCCACCAAAATTTACAGTCGAGGGACAGGACCGACATCGAATTGGTGACCTCGCAATTTTATGTTATTCTTACCCAAACATTATTCCGTGAACAAAATATTTTTTAAAATGTACATATTGTTACTTGTTGTAATCTCAATTCCACACATTTCATCAACTTTCATCAACTTTAAATGTGATTGTGGAAAAATCCATTGGAAATTTCAACTTTATAACAACGATGCACTTCTCCTTGAAAACATAGTTCAGGGAATCTTTAATTTAGCAATAAGTTCATGAAATTATCTAAAATGCCATCGTTTTGTAAGAGATTATGTATCTTTTTTCGATTTCCGGTTGTTTTAACGAAGCGAGGTGACTATTTAATAGATCTCTCTGTGCAACGGCGCGATGCTTGGATTAGTGGGAGCCCCGTTAGTGAATCACAACTTAAAACTTGGAGTGTGTGTTCTCGACATTTCATCGAAGGTTAGTTAGTGCCTTAGAGGGAAACATGCATCCTGACCCCAAAATATTGGCTGCACCATTCGCGGGAAACCACATGACTCTGCAGCTTCAATATATGAGAGATTTGAAAGGAGAAATCTGTTGCCCTTGACTTTCATCGGAATATCATCACTCTGTTGATTTCACATGTAAAAACACAAAAGCTTCAACTCCAACTAATCGGTTGTCCTCCGGAACAATATGGCCGATCTGTCAAAGTCAGGTGTTCTGGAATGGTCTATAGGTATTTTCGTTTCAAGATTTGATAAATAAAAGTTTTGCTTATAGTCCGAGATCCTACTGCAATATTCTGCAGGTACCTGTATTTTCATTAAAATCTGTCAATTGTTCATTGAAAAAATTATTATCTCAGAAAATATATGTTTTGGTAAAGAGTATTTTTCACAGGGTGAAATTTGATTTCAAAGTTGAATCCAAAAAGTTGATAAGAAACAGGGACTTATTACTTCATTTGCTTTGTTAGAAAAAACTGTGAGATACTTAGGGCATCATTCGTGTTTCCAAAAGTTTATGAGCTAATTAGTTGTATTTTCTATAGTCTGCTTGTGGAAATGGAAAGCAAATGGTGTTTTTTATTAATGCAACGTTATATCTATTATATCCGAAGGATATCCTGTGAATTACTTCATTGAAATTACTTTTCCCATTGGAACTCTACGTATAATTGAATTGCATGCATTAAGTTTGAATGAGATCGAATGATTATCATAGTATAGTGTGGGTTGGCTTTCGGATAATGGAATAATTCATCCTATTTTCCCTTCTTCCAATTTTTAGAACTCTAAAGTTAATTGACTAGCACTTTTCAACTTCTTATAGGAACTTTTGATAACTATAAAAATAGCATCGCCTTTATTGTGTTAAACTAATAAACCAAACTTTACAAAATTATATAAAACTGTTAGCTAAAGAGAATGATGATAATTGAATAACCGCTTGAAATGGGAAATTTGGTATTTCCGTACAAAGCAGTCTCATATATTTTCAAATTGCTCTTGGCCATGACCCTTTCTACCCTACCATACCCATGATTTATTATCAATTATCCAATATATAACAGAAATTTCGAATCTGGGAAATACAATCATAATAAACATATTTTATAAAGTAATAATACTAAATAATTACGCCGTTGATTATATTCATTTTTAAATTATTATAAATATTTTATAGTGTTTTTCCATTCTCATTTATTCCAAAAAATTTCTTAATCCTAATATAAAATGTGCCTTCCTTCATTAACTAATTATTGTACTTTCGCCTCCAGACTGCGACTAGACGAACTTTTAACGTAATATGGGATAGCATCTTGAAGCTTAAAAGTGTGTTTTCTCTCCACTTTAATGGATAAGAAAATAAAAAAACTAACGCTGCTTAGGAGTTCTTTTTAATCCTGGAAAACTTTTCCACTTTTTCATGTTAATTTGAAATTTTAAGTATTTCATATTCTTTAAAATATTTCTCTCCTGAAAATTGTTAGTTGTACGAACGTACCGAAACAAATTGCTAATTAGCGTTCTTTTTGGAGTAACTGTAAGAAGCAAGTAACTATATCAAGCACTTCTTGAAAAACTTTTTAAATCAGCATGCTAAAAATTCCTTTCTTGGAATCTCGTCCCAAAAATATCATATGAATATAAAATTTCTTTTGAGTTCATAATAAATTTAACACAATATAAATTGAAACATTACATTATTATTTTCAGTATAGTAATAATTTTTTCCGCAAATCGCTAGGAAACAGACAAAATTTCTTGATGGGAAAGTCAAGATTTCCTATTCACTTCCTTCCTGTAAGGAAATGATATTTCTACCTAATTATTGAAAATACATTGTTTATTATGAATTAATTTATATTTGGAAAACATCAATACATTGCAGAATACTTTTTAAAATCAATTTGTAATATTTACAGTTATTTGACAGTTGGTACAATTATTGAACATTGGAGGAACATTATTAGAACTATGAGAAACATTTTGGACAATATGCGGGGTGGTAGGGTTATTTTGTTAAATATTTTGTACCGTGAAAATTTTATTTGCCACCTCAACCTTATTGTTAAGAGATTCTTCGAAATATCCTTCAACAACGTTTGATGACTTCCTCCGCCATGCCTATTTAAGCTAGTTATATCGGCACCAGAGTCAACCAATATTGTTGCAGAAGACCGACGAAAGCAGTGACCAGTAGGTATATTCTGTCAGATTTAAAACAGTTTTAAAAACGTAGCAACTATTTTAGGCATTTTTCTAAATTGATGAATTCCTACTACTTGTCTACAACCCTTTCCACTTTGATATTTAAAGAAAAATCGATCACTGTTCATATTTTCTGGTCGAAACATACTTTCGCAGTGAAGGGCCGAAAAGACCTATTCACCATAAACCTAACCTCACCCAACCCTCATGCCACATTTTGTCAAAAGCGTACTGCGATGTTAGTTATTCTATTCACCTATAAAGTATATATAAATCCGAATCATCAAAATATAGAATTTAGCACGCTTTTTTTTTATAGATGAAATATCACTCTTTAATCGTCTTACACAATATCTACCACCCAGTTATAGATTCTAGAATCGAATAAATTGAAGCTCGCTTCTTATTGCACGACATAGGACTTTTGGGAAGGCTAGTGAACTCGTGAAACGTGTGATGTTACGAAAAAGCGTTCGTCACGCGATAAGTCATTCAAGTGACTGTGCGCAATCTCTCTTGCCGCACTGAGCTCGCACACCCATGGGTGTGAAAAATGGTCAAAAATTGTCAAAATTTTGAAAAAATGGTCAATAATTGCCAAATATGTTAAAATTTTTGAAAAATTGTCAAAAATGGTCAATAATTGTCATACGGTCAATAATTGTCAAAATTCGTCAAAAACTGTCAATAATTGTTTAAATTTTTTAAATATGGTCATAAATTGCCAATCATTTGGAAAAATCGTCAAAAATTGTCAAAAACTTTCAAAATTTAGAAAAAAATGGTTAATAATTGCCAAATATTTTCAAAAATTGTCAAAAATTTGGAAAAATGGTCAATAATTGTCAAAAATTGTTAAAATTTTTAAAAAATGGTAAAATTTTCCGAAAAATTGTCAAGTATTTGAAAAAATGGTCAATTATTATAAAAAACTGTCAAAAATGGTCAATAATATTTAAAAATTGTCAAAATTCTTGAAAAATGGTCAAAATTTTCGAAAAATTGTCAAAAATGGTCAATAATTGTCAGAACCAGCCAAAGATGCTCAAAAATTGTCAAAAATGGTCAATAATTGTAAAAATTTGAAAAAAATGGTCTAAAATGGTCAAAATTTCCGAGAAGTTGTCAAAAATAATCAATAATTGTCAAAACTGTTGAAATTGGTCAATAATTGTCAAAACTGTTGAAATTGGCCAATAATTGTCAAAAATGGTCAATAATTGTTGAAATTAAAAAAATATTGTCATATTTTTGAAAGAATGGTCAATAATTGCCAAATATGTTAAAATTTTTGAAAAATTGTCAATAATTGTCAAAGACGGTCAATAATTGTCAAAATTCGTCAAAAACTGTCAAAAATCGTGAAAAATACACGAAAAATGGTCAATCTATTGTGCATAAGAAGCAAGCTTCTGTCGGCGGTCCGACGACCGCTCACCTTTTTTTTTTCAATACACAAAGATTGTTTACTAAAGTCTAATTGAGTGAACAATGGTAATGTATTATTCACTTAAGTGTCATATTACTGTCAATGTATCTTTTAATCTTATCCCGAGACAACGTAAGACATAGAGATTTATACAATGCTCCTTAAACTTTTTTTGTTGTTGTTTGCTATCATCTTGGTTACTAACCATGTTTATCTCGTTATAATCATTATTTCTCCTATTCCACCCGTCCATGTTCATTCTGGTCTTTCCCTTCTCCAGCTCTCTGTACCTCAAATTCCCAGACTTTTTCGACAGGCTTCTTTTTATTCATTCTTTGAAGATGCCTCCACCAGCTTATCTGTCGATCTTCAATAAATTCCAGTATTGACTGTTTTTCCAGGTTTTAATTTGGCTTCTTTTCCTGACTCTTCCGAGATTCTCCATTTATACTGCGCTGTTATTATTGCGCATTATGCTACAAGCTTCTCTACTGCTACCATGTTCATGAACCAAAACTTTTCGACGATATTATACCTAAACAATTAACCTTAATCAGAAATATATTTACCTACAACAATAAAGGCATATGCTTCCCATCTCTGACAATTATTGGATCCACTACACATATAAAATTGTGTTGGGTGAAATGAAAGTAAGCTTTGAAATACTGTCAATTTGTTCCACAACTATTTTTATAAAAAAGTTGATCGTTTTCCAATTCGATGGAATAAGAGGTCTCTGGAAGACATGGGATTTTGAGAGACACTGCAGAGCGCATTCAGCTCCATTCATTATTTAGGAGATGTGTTTTACCAAAGAGATTGCCGTCAATTTATTTTTAGAAGCACCGACTTTTTGAGAAAATTATCAGCACAACGAATTAAATTATAATGTTATTTTAATAAGAAAAGTATATTGGAAGTAGGTTTTACCAAGAAAGTGGTTATTGATTGATAAAAACCACTAGAATTAATTGGATTCCAGCACCCAACTTTTAGCTCACGAATAATATTTATACTTGAAACGCTCAACTAATTCCATAGGTACATCAATACTGAAGTGTGGAGTTACAGCTGGTCATTTAACCGACAATGAATTATAAATAAACCAAAATTATTCTTTACCGAACATTTACTACGAATACTTCCGATAATATGCTATAATATGTAAATGTGAATTGTGAGAGTTGTTAGTGCCATTTTTGGTCTCGCTTCGTCTGTAAGCCATACTGGTTCAGAGGGATGTCAATTATACTTTTTTTTTTAAACACTTTTTGTAAATATTATAAACACGTCGGTTTTTTTAATATTCTGCTGAACTAATTTCATCATCTCTTCCGACATATATTTTCCACAGCTATTCCTGTTCTTGTTCCCACATCCGGTCCATTATTTTCAGTATAACCATCTGTTCAGTGTAGGCTTTTCTCGCTTCAACGTTTTGTATTACTTCTGTAATTACTCCTCGAGTTTTTTCCTAATTGTTCCTGTGCTGATATATTTTTGGTGGGTTATTCAAAAACTTATGGGTGAAGTAGTCCTTTCGTGTTTCTACTATATCAGTTTTGATTGTACGAAAATATTCCATCCGAGGGGTATTCCGCAGAGGAATTTTGGTGTACAATCTTTGGGAAATAGTAAGGAATTAGTGGGAAATTAGAAGAATTAGTAGGAAATTGAAGGAATTAGTGGGGAATTACTCGGGGAATTAGTAAGAGAATAGTGGAATTAGTAAGGAATTAGTGGGAAATTCCCACCTGAGCGGGTTACTTTAAAATTGGAATGGATGAAGGAATATTATCTTTTCGATTCTATAGCACTCTGCGGTTCAGTTTATCACAATGAAAGTTAAACCACTCCTTTTCATTTTACCAACAGAGCTGTTTTACAGCTGTCGTTATGAAGTAGATGTTCAAACTGACTCGATAAAGACGTAAATACCCTTTGGGAAATATATTATCTTGTTATTTTAGGTCTACGAAAAATCTGTTATTTTTGGTAAGGTTTTTTCAGGATATATTTTCACGAAATAACGAAAACATTTATTTTTCATTATCCGGAGTATTTTATTATTTCATGATTGATTCCTTTCTCTCCGAATTATTTTGTCGATAAGTCAGGACCGACACGAAAATTATGTCAGCATGTCGCTTAGGGATTTTCTATTAAAAAGTTTTTGACGCATTCTACAGTACCTATTTTAAAAATATTATGGATTGGATACGGTACAGTTATTCATTCAAACAATAGGATGATGACAGTCACTAAGAATAACTGAAATAATTTTATAGATTACAAACATTCTGAAGCAATCACTAATTTTTACATTACAATTTTATTGTGATTATACACTGTGTTCATTTGAAAAGGACCCACCCTCAATATTTCAAAAATTGGACATATTATAAAGAAATGCCGAATCACGTCAAATTTTAACTTGAGGGGGGCACTTTTTGGCGCTAATATCATAAACGTCAGATTCACCCCCTCCCTACTGCAGATACCCCTTACATTTTTTCAAATGGCATTAGGTATCAAGTCATACCTCATTTAAAAGGTCTGGTAAATCTCTATTCAATCATATTGTTTTGCCTTTGATACCAGCCTTCCATTGTTATCTAATCGTTGTTTAAAAATGGCTCTCTTCCAACTTTTATTGTCTGAATGTTAACGGTGGTCACTTTGACACATGTTTAAATAGCAGATTTTTTTTGTTAATAGTTGTCTTTTCACTATTTGTAAATTTTTTATTCTTTAAAGAATATTTCTGTCGTAACATAATACGGGGGCATACGAAAAGTTGAAAACGAGCCAATTTCAGACAACGATTAAATAACAATGGAAGGCTGGTATCAAAGGCAAAACAAAATGGTTGAATAGAGATTTACCAGACCTTTTAAATGAGGTATGACTTGATACCTGACGCCATTTGAAAAAATGTAAGGGGTATCTCCAGAAGGGAGGGGGTGAATCTGACGTTTATGATATTAGCGCCAAAAAGTGTCCCCCTCGAGTAAAAAGTTGACTTGTTTCGGCATTTATTCCTAATATGTCCCATTTTTGAAATATTGAGGGTGGGTCCTTTTCAAAAGAACACAGTGTATTTATTTTAGTAAGAATATAAATACAAAATATGACAATCCGCCATCTTAGCTGAAACAGCTATTACAAACGCGTGACGTCAACCTTTTGTATATCGTTCGAACTTTTATCGTATTTTCAATCAAAATAAATTTTTAATTTGCAAACTGTGAAGTGAGTTGACAAGTAGTAAAACGAAGACAAAGATCTAGTTCACAGACAGTTCACAGAAGTTCTTAGTAATCGGACATGGAATGAAATAGTGAAGATAAATAGTGTAATATTCAACTGGTGAGAATAAATTGGAATTATTATACCGAGTGTAAATAAATTAGTAGAAATGAAGAAGAGGTAGGGATCACGCCCCCGGCCATTATATTGGCCGTGCAGTACCTGCACAAAGTACACTAGTCTTCATTTAACACGTGGTGCACGAGTGTCTTGTTCAAGATAAACCAGTATTTGTCAATTGCAACTGAGAAATTGCCTTGAAAAACTATTATGGATGATGGGGATAAACCAGGGTAATTAGAATTAACATTGGTTTTCACAAAAAAAAAAAGGGGATTGTTCATTTTTTTGCATTATGGCATGATAGTGGCCATTACTACATTATGAATTATATTCATTAAAATGTACCAGTGGCCAATATAATGACTCAAGGTCACAGGGGTACTTACTTTATTTATCTGTTTTAGGCAATTGGTTGTTTTGTCGAGTAATGCATTTCTGAGATATTAGGATATGCTCATAATTTAATTTATTATACTTGAAATGAAAACTACTTTCAAAATAACAGGGTGAGAAAAAAATGTCTTACACAACTTCAAAGGTGTTTGTATTTAATTGTGTTTTCTTTTTAAACTTATTTCAGTTTTATATCTGCGTTTAAATTGAAATTCTGGCCACTTTTTCATTAGATACTTTTCTCTCTACTTGCAGTAATTCCGCTCTGAAGAAATAACCGAAAGGAAATGTATTCGCACGATATCTGAAATTCGCCACCCTCCATAATCCATCCAACCAATTACTTTACCAAGAAAATTGGAAGAGAGATTAACCTTAACCGCGATATTATACAATTAAGGTAAGAACATTTCGAGAGAAGAAAGACGTCCGCAGAAAATAGAAACTGGGAAAATATTGTAACGTTTATTCAATTCACATTTATTTAAAATTTTTATCCACTCTAAAATGCTAGAATACTTAGCACAACTGAATACAAGCGCACATTACCTGGGAGATTGATGAATAGAAAATAGATACCTACCTGAACTGAAGCCTGAGTATATCGAAAATTGTTCCAAAGAACAGGTCCAGTGAATGTCACCCCAATATACATGATTTTTTTTCAGTTTTTGCGAGCCTATTCCATTTATCGACTGATCTTACATCTACATCATGGACGAATAAAGTGTTTGATAGAATGCGTGGTCCAGGAAAAATTTAAAAAAGCTCTCAGGATATTATTCATAGTCCCTTGGTTATGAAATTATCTAAATTGATTAATGTCTTAGCAACGTACTGGCTATTAGAGAATAAGGATGAATATATAAATAATATTCCATATTATACTGAAAGAGAGTTTTTCATAACCTGTTATTACTTCATGTCCCAATAGTTCTGATTCATCTGATACCTTCAAAGTAGACGGAGCAAATAGCCCACTTACTCAATATTATATAAATAACCCGCCGTTTGATAAATATTTTCTCGTATTTTATTATTTTATGTGCCACAGCCCGATCAATTTAAAAATATTGCATGCATATTGCATAAATTTCAAATAACCTTAAACCATAAACAGCGTCAAAAACAAAAAGCAAAATTTAATTCAACCATTTTTATTCCCTTTATATGAGCCACACATTAGATATAAAATAGGCTGACGTTCTCTTATTGCTTTTATAAAACATCTGCGTCTATTTTTTGGGTTTATAACTGTGTTATATAAGCCAATAACATTGAGTGGGTCTAAAGAAACACCACATATGTGAAAATGTTTTCAAATAGTCTCAAACGGAACTGAAGGTTTATTTCACATTTGAATAGAAGCACTAAAATGTAAATTAAAACGTACTACAATAAAAATGCTTGAGGAAAGATATTTTGATTTTAGTGTAAAGTGTCAGTTACTGTATATTTTTTAAGTGATTGGAAAAAATATAATTTGGTACTAATTTCGACAGAACCTTTATAAGTGCTTTTTCAGCTAAGCTTGAAAAACAATCCCTGGTTATACCCATATTTGAAAGACATACATAATAACAATAATATATACAAATGTAATCAAAAATGGTCTTCGTGAGAGACAGACGGTCCACGTTAACAACGTTTTTTCTGGATTGAGTCAAGGATTTCAATACTGTGAATCCGGGACGATCTTCAAGAACCTTTGAAATATATTAAAGAACAAGTAACAGCTCTAAATTACTACAAAACTATCGCAGTATGATATCAAACTATCTAAATTAATAATGAACTGAGAAGTGACATACTTGTATGCACTGGTGGTACCAAGTTGAAGATTATATGCGATTAATTGCCCTATTGCATAGGAACTTTTCTTATCTTTCACTTAGCATTTTGTTCCATTTCATTTCACATGTGAACATGTATCCATTAGCTACTCAGGGATGCCAAACCTGACGCCTAATCGTGTGATCTCACGATTTGAGTGAAGATATTACGATCTAACGTTTTCACTACATAATCTCACGATTTTTTGATACATTTTATACCCAAGAATGACGAAAAATGAATATTACTGCGCACTAATAAATTTTCGAATTGTATTAGCTTATTATTTATTTAATGTCTTTTTTTTTCGTTTCGTCTTGTATCGAAACTATTCTCGACTAGTTTATGCCATATCGGTGAATTCCCGTATGTTATGTAGATTCCAGGGTTGAATGGTTGGTTTGTCGGTAGGTGAGAAAGCAAGAAACTTTCCGTAAATCACCCATCACAGAAACATAAAATCGGATTCAGATTTCGACTAAATTTATTTATGGCTATTTCACAGAATAATTATATCAATTTTTTAATTGTATTCAATTTCATTACATTCTTATTTGATTCATATTTTTTCATTCCAATAATATTTATTCTTATTGTTATTTATTTTGATGAATCAAACCACAATCTTCTTTAGATTTTTATTTTCATGTTTCAAAGTTTTATAAAATTTTGGTCCTTATCTGACACTAATGAAAAAATTCGACAACTAGACAATCAATAATATTTTGGAGTTTAAGACTGCAAAAAATTGTTGTCAAATTTAGTAGATTATATTTCTGATAAAATGTGATAAAGCAATATTTTTGTAATGACATTTTAACAATATTATAATCTGCTAGGAATGGGATCCAGTGAAGTGCACGCTCTAGGAACGGTTTTATTAAGGATAGCGCTTTCTTGCTTAGTTCGGAAATGCTGTTAATAAAACGCGTTTAGTGTTACTTTTTTTCCATAAGATATAATTATTTTGTTTTAAAACATGTCTAAATCACTTTTGTGATTTTGTGTATTGATGTGTGTTAATGAAATGTGTATTGATTAACCACTATTTCAATGATGAATCATAAGAAAGCCTGGATAAAAACTTATGATTCTATCCTGTCAAAACTGTAAGCTTAGCAGGCAAACACAACTTATGGGGTTGTCAGAGCATAAGATGCTAGTGCGAATGCCGGGCAAATGTGAGGTTTCTTGTACTAGGCGATGAGAAGCCACCGGCAAGAAATTACATAAAAGGTTCAGTCTCGAGGCTGACTGGCGATTTGAAAAAATTCAGACTGGAGAATGTAATCTAGATTCAAAGGACCACAATAAATCTGAAACGGAGGCAGTAAAATGGGCGGATTAGCTACCTACCTCATCAATTCTAATCTAATCTAATCCTTATAACGAAGGTAATTGATAATTGGAAATTTCTCTTTTTAACATTGTTAGCCAAATTTGACTATATTTGGTTGAAATATAGGTACACATTTAACTGCATTTAGTTGTATTGAAGCACTTTCTTTTATTTCCCGTCTTCTACCATTGGGCTCTTGCAATAAGATGTGCGCAGAGTCCCATTGAACATGATTTCTAAGCATGTTTACAAATACCTCACAATGTACCTTTAGTGTTCATTCATTCGTATTTTTAATGGTCTAGTCTAGATCATTGATTCTCAAAGTGGTCCAGGTGAACCCCCAGTTTCAGACTCGACGGGGGTCTACGTTCGCATGACAAAAAAAAAACAGTGAGCGGTCGTCGGACCGCCGACAGAAGCTTGCTTCTTATGCACAATAGAATAAGAGGTTGGGAAAACCATCAATAAAAATACGCGCAATAGAATGCAAGAACATCATTATCTTCACTTCTAAAAGGAATGTGAAAAATTGATTAGGCTAATGGAACCGTAAGGATCTGCAGTCAATATCACAACCTCACACACACAAAAGGAATGTTTAACAAAACCATTTCTCGTCGATAAACATTGAAATTATTGGCCATATTGTAATCGCGATATCTTTGACCTTTTCTCAAATTTTAACCATTATTGACCATTTTTGACAATTGTTGATAATTTTGACAGTTTTGACAATTATTCATCATTTTTGACAGTTTTCCAAAAATGTCGACCATTTTAGACCATTTTTCAAAATTTTAACAATTATTGACCATTTTTGACAGGTTCTGACTATAATCGACCATTTTTCAAAAATTTTGATCATTTTTCGATAATTTTGACAGTTTTCAACAATTATTGACCATTTTTAACCGTTTTTAATTTTTATTGACCATTTTTTCGAAATTTTTTACAATTTTTGACCATTTTTTCAAAATTTTGACAATTATTGACCATTTTTCCTAAATTTTTGACCATTTTTTCAAATTTTAACAATTATTGACCATTTTTAACAATTATTTGATAATTTTGACAGTTTTGACAATAAGTGATAATTTTTGACAATTTTTTAAAAATGTTGACCATTTTTCCAAATTTTAACAATCATTGACCATTTTTAACAATTATTGATAATTTTGACAGTTTTGACAATTAGTGATCATTTTTGACAATTTTTTAAAAATGTTGACCATTTTTCCAAATTTTAACAATCATGGACCATTTTTAACAATTATTGATAATTTTGACAGTTTTGACAATTAGTGATCATTTTTGACAATTTCTTAAAAATGTTGAGCATTTTTCCAAATTTTTACAATTATTGACCATTTTTTCGACATTTTTGATAATTTTCGACCGTTTTTCAAAATTTTAACAATTATTGATCATTTTTGACAGTTTCTGACAATTATTGACCATTTTTGACAGGCTATGAAAATAATTGACCATTTTTGACAATTTTTAACACTTATTGACCATTTTTGACAGTTTTTTATAATTATTGACCATTTTTTCAAAATTTTGACAGCGGCACGCCTCTCTCTCTCTCTCTCTCTGCACTGAACTTACACTATGGCCTGCGTCTCTCTCTCTCACTCTTTCTTTCAAATGAGTCATCGCGTGACGTTTTACGAGTTCACTAGCCTTCCCAAAAGTCCTATGTCGTGCAATAAGAAGCAAGCTTCAAAAATAGAGGTACACAATTCGTAAGCGGGGGTCCACGAATATTTATCTGGTTGCGATAGTGAAGAATTAAAATGTTGGCTAGACTTCACCTATCAATGTAGGCAGATAATATTTTAAGAAGCTCAGCGACTGTTACTTGGAAATACTTGTTTATTTCATATTCAGTACAACGTGTCGAGACTTGCAAAGCTCCGTCGCCGCCGTCCGCAACGCTTGTTCAGACGTGCAAAGGGACGAAATACGACTTGTGGTGTGTGTGCTTGCAATCTTGCATCAACTTGTTTGATTCTTCACCCATATAAATACGACTGTCAAGGATAAACGTTATTTCTAACAAAACTGAAGCCAAATATTGATTATTTGCTGTCAATCCATCAAGTACCTCCATCCCATTGAAATTATGACTATTCTGTGATTATCATTGTAGAAGTTACGTTACGTTATTAATGTTTAATTTCAATTATATGTCGACTGTTTAAACAATAATAATTGATAGTGTAATAATTATAATATTTGAACAAATAAAACACAAGAAAATATGAAGTACTATTTTTATTTTTTACCACTCCGAATGGGAAGTATTCTAAATAAAATAAGTGAGAATCGATTGGTTTCTTGTGAATAGATTAAAAAAAAGTGAAGTTGGATGGCTTATCAAAAAAGTGATTCCATCCAACTTCACTATTTTGACAGCACAAGAAATTAAATAATTATTATCACCTTTTTTTTCTCGGAAACTTTTAATTCGGGTAGGAACTCAGCCGCAACGCAAACTTCCATAGTTCGATGAGAGTTCTTCACATTTTTTGCCGAGTTTTGATAGAAATATAGCAACATTTTGAAAGTGGTGTTTGAGAAAAAACAGTTTGGGAACCTCTGGTCTAGATGCTCCACCTAAATAAAATTTGTCACATTCACAGAATATTCGTTTTTGTTGGGATATATATTATCTCAACGTATTGTTAGATTTAAAGCTAGGTTGATTAAACCAATTTACCAATTCTTTTATCCTTTCCTATACGGTATTGTTGAGTTTTTAAAAATGATGTTAGTTAAAATAGTATTTTCATTGTTATTATTATTATTATTGGGTATTAACAATGAGTCATTCTCTATATTTCTAATTTCTTTGTTCATAAACTCTGTCGGGTAATTATTATTACTCAAGACTGACTTTAGTAAAGTTGTCTCCTTCGTGAATTCATTATCATTAGAACAAATGGTTTTTGTTAAATTTTGAATCTATTTGCTTCAAAATACACACAACCGCAAAATCTAGGGATATTGCCTTCTATTGTCAAATTTCCAGCAAATTAATTTTTTTATTGTTTTTTTTAATAGTATGTGACTGTTAACAAAATTGATTAGATACGATTATAGTTTTGTTTGTGTAAACTCCACAAATATTTATTTCCTTCTTATTGATATCCTCTAACCAACCAATTATAGATATATACATCTTGTAACTTTCGCCACATTCACAGAGCAATTTACATAAATTACGTTCAACACAAAACCAGATTCCCTTTCACCCCATTTCTGACTACTGCCTTGTTTATTGGCACCCTCATAGCCGCCAACCACAAACTATGCATTATTTAATCACACCACTTAAAAGTTAGTTTCATTCAAATTTGGGACGCAGATGGTTGGGAACTTCGATGTTGGAATGGTAAATGCCGACGGGAAACCGAGAGGGGCTTGAGCGCCATGAATAATAGATTTCACGTAATGGATAAAGCTGATTCGACAAAAATAACAAACAAGATTTGACCTAAAAGTAATAATTATCTACCGAATTTGAACAAGACATGAATCTATGGGAATTCGACATAGGTCCTTTGTCAATTCCGCCAAAGGTAAAACCAATAGCAAAGTATATGGTGTCAATACGACGAATTGACTAAATATGTCATGATATTTTCATACACTAATTCCAGGTATGCATGCATTTAAAACCAGGTATTATACCGTAAATGCTTTCTTACGTGAGACATTTTCAAAAATTTTAGGAATGTACCCTAACTTTTATAAATCTATGCGATTCAAGCGCCATCTTGGATCAACGTTTTTGACCGATTTTTTCGGAAACCAGGCACTCTAGGAAAAAAGTAATAAAAATAATTATTGTAGAAAATAAAAATTCGCACCTTTTGTTTTTTGTGACCTTTTATTGTAAAACTCACCGTTTACTGTTTATGGCCCATTTAATGAACCGGTTTTCATATCTCGGCCGATAACTCTTAAAATATTAAACTAATCAATAAAATGCGTCAATCCATTTTCAAAGATTAATTTGTTTTCCACAACTTTTGTTGAAATTTTTTTTTCTAATATCAATACTTTTTGAGCTATAGCACGTTCAATGATAGACTACCGAGCGTAAGTTCGAAAATTTCAAGGAATGCATAGAGTATAATGGTGAAAATTCAACAAATAAATAAAAACAATATCCCGATTGTTTGTGTACTTAACAATTGATAGTTATTTTTCGTACGTGCAATAGTAAGGAATTTTTTTTTAATTATATTTCGTACAACTACAAAATATTTATTTGATCCTGGATCATTGAGTATTTATTATTAGGGAAACATCAATACCATTGAAAATGAGAATAGGTGAACACCAAAAGTACATTGAAGAAGTTCTATGAATCAGATGTTTGCAAACATGCTTGGGAAAAAGGGCATTACGTCCAATGGGACTCAGGGAACATAATGTTACGCGAGCTACTGCATTAATATGCTCACTTAGTGCCCCCAGTGAAATCCCCGTATGAGACGACTATGGCTCCTCCGCCCAATTTTCGAGAACCATCCAAAATACGAAACATCCAGAATACCCTGCGCATCCACCAGAACGACGAGAGGATTCTAGAACTACACGACGCGCGAGTATAAATAGGCCACGAGCATCGCTGCAGGCAATTAGTCAGTGTTGATACCGAAGGAAAGTAATCGCGCCTCGATAAAGTGTTCATTAAGTGACTCTCATATAAATTATAATTAGTGTGTTTAGTGTATTACATAAATTATTAAATAAGGACTGTATTAAATATAAATCTGTGAATATAAATTAATTGTAAATATAAATTAAAATAAACGTTACAATAATATTGGATGAAAATACTTCAATACAACTAAATTCAGATGAATGTATGGTTGACATTTCAGCAGAATGTGGTCAAATTTGGTAACCAAAGAAATTTCCAATACTCAGTTACCTTCGTTATTAGGATGTATGTATGTATATTGGAGTGGTATTCACTGAGGGCCTGAAAAATCTATTGTGATCCTTCATTATTAGGATAGGATCATAAGTGTTTATACAGGTTTTCTGTAATTCATAGTTAAAATTGTTACCCAATACTCACTTAAATACAAACAACCACAAAACTGAGTAACACATATTCTAAGAAAGAAATACTTTAACCACAAGCACTATCCTTGAAAAAACCGCTCCTGGTAGGTGCTCGTCACTAAATCCCATTCTTAGTAGACTATAATACTATTAAAATGTTATTACGAGAATTCTTTTTTATCACAATCATTTTTATCAAAAACCTACTGTTAACGGCCCTTGAGAATTTGACAAAAAGTTTTTTGAATTTTAAACTACAAAATATTATGACAGTCGAATTTTTAATTACTAATAATAATGGTAGCTAGATATCTACCGGAACGTTGAAAGAAATAAAAAAAGGTTGAGGTTCAATTTTCCAGAAATAACAAAAATACATAATTAAGTTGTTGATGTTTCCTAATATTATTATCTACAATTCAATCGTTTTGCATTCGTTATATTAGCTGTGATTTACTCAAGAAATTCCATATTTGTATAAGGCTGCAGAAAAAGTACCGCCAAACGGGGTGAATCGGGACGATTTTTAGATATTATTATTAATATTTTCTTGTAAAACTATCAAATAAAATTAAAATTTCGTGGTAAGTGACCGTAGTCAATACGGCTGCTGAAATATGTATTGGATAACTATCTGAATTGAATAAATTCATTCAAAAAAATAATAATATGGGATGTCCCGATTGACCCCGTTTTGGGCTGAATCGGGACAAGCTATTTCAAGCTATTTCGGGACGAGAAGAAATTAAAATATTATTTTTCTAATATAAAAGCGAAAAAAAAACCGGGAAATTTGGAAATAGCCTTCATTTTAATGTTTCAAAGTGCATAAGATTTTAGCTTCATTTGCAAAGGAAATTCGTAGCCTCCTCGTCGAAATTCAGTTGGTTTAGGCAGTTTTTTCACAATTTGTTCCAAGCTTATCATGCATATGTAATCCACTGTTGGAAAGATGAAGCAATTTTTTATCTTTCTGTTTGGTCTAAGAAATTTAGTTTCCAAAGTTTCATCGAAGAGCCCCTCAATTTTCCCGATGAAATATTTGTTCACTTTGTTTGTTTTAAATTCAACCTCTACAAAGTCGTCAGTGGCAATGTTTTCCATAGTAGGCTGCACATCTTCAAAGCACTCTTCCTGTTCCATTACTTCTAATGCCGGTTCTGACTCAAGTTCTGAAGTTCCGAAGTTTCATTCCTTTCTTTTTCCTTGTTACTGTTGGTTTGCACGTATTCCTGCTTTCGTTAAGCAATTCTACAACAGACTTCGTCCAAGCATAATGATCGTCCTCTTCGAGATTTCTTTCTTGTGGCAATCGTTTTAAAACCTGAGTCCTATCAAGTGGAATAAGCTTGAAAATCACGTGTTTGTAAGTAAACGTCATACTATACCGATTGACCCCTTAGTCCTGATTCACCCCGTTTGACGGTAGTATCTTTCCGTCATTCTCGACAAAAAGTACAACTGTTGCATAAATCACTAACATTCAAGGTAATTTGAAATTACTATTCACTTACGCGTTCCCGTTCCGGAAACATTGTTTGGTTTGTGAATATAGTGACAAGACTTTTATAATGAGTAAATTGCATTATGATGAGATAGTCTGAACAATCAATCTAATTTCCATTTAGTGGACATCAACTTCGTCAAACCTTATTAAAGAAATACCACTTTGGTGATGGCAGCTACGCTTCTCCGTTTTCGCAACGAAAGCGATTGTCGCTGCAAAAATCATTTATCAGTAATCGTCTTATATTAAACAAGTTGACCCACTACATCGTTTTCCTTTTGCTTTTTACGCGTTTCCATTTATTTGTCGGCCAACTTCACATTTACGATGAAATGACCAAGAAAGCTTCTGAATGGGGGAAGGGCGTTTCTAAAATTTTTTGAAATATTGATCCGTATCAAGTAATATTTGTTACTTGAGCGTTAAGTGTTTATTTTACCTAGTTTTCAAGATAGTTTTTGGGAGTTTGGGTGTTATAATACAGGGTGTCCAGAGATTCTCCTGCCAAACGAAGACTATAGACACTAGATTTAATTTCATGTCCATCTTACCTAATTTACCTTCAACTAAGAGAACTAGTACCATTTGAGGATGATGCTGTCGAGTCAGTTTGTTAATCATTATCAAATCTTGAATAAATGAAGATTATTAATAACCATTTGCTACAAGACATAAATCCAATTGTTTTGTGAGGATTGTCAAAATCTGTATTGAAATAGGGCGATATTGCAGGCCAATCGACTGGCCCTCCTCGTGCAATCCGTCGATTTCCATACGTAGTGACAAGATATTAACGAACCACTCGATGAAAATCAGCAGGATATGCGTCGTGCATGAACCATAGATTTTGATGTGTCAATGATGATCGGTTCCGGTTCCATACAGAGAACATTCCTCTGTACCAGAATAAACAAATACAAAACTGACACTAATAGAATTAACATATTAACTGACAGCCAGGCAGTCCTTCATGCTTTGAATAGTCGCAAGGAGGAGCATCTGTCCGTAGTTCTAGGCACCGACGTTGCCAAATTTCAAGAAAGTGACATTTAAAAAATGTGGAAAATAAAATGAGGTTAAGTGTTTTTTTCGTATTGTATAATCTTAGCCCTTACTTTTTCAAGAAGGGGAAGGGAAAATAACCATTAAATACACCCTTTACCTTAATGAACCTTCAAGGGGAGAGGTCATTGGAATGGGTATTTTTCCTTCCCCTTCTTGAGAAAGTAAGAGCCGCGAGCTGCGAGGAGCTAAGATATTATATAAAACGAAAAAAAACACTTAACCTCATTGTATTCTCCACATTTTTTTAAATGTCACTTTCTTGAAATTTGGCTATGTCGGCGCCTAGAGCTACAGACAGATGCTCCTAATAGACCACACTAAAGTAAGATTTGGTGTGTGTGCTGGAATACAACGATATTTTTGGGAATAAACTCATTAGACAATTTCTGCTATAATACATGCTGGACCAAAACCAGTCCTTCAGACCATAAAAAGTGGTCCAAGGATGCTGCAAACTCTGTAGCATGGAGATCGAGGCCGACACTCACATCTCAATTGACTGCGAAGCACTGGATTCAAGGATATAAACAATTTTCGAAAACCTCAAACATTCGGCACACATCTAATGAACCTGATCGGCGGTAGGGGGGTTAACTGGGATATACAATTTGATGTATTCGGTTTGTTTGAACAACAGTCAGGAACTGCAAGAAAGGATCATATCCAGAAATACTATTTTTTTTAATGTTCTACTCACAAAATGAAACTATATATGAGAGCTATAACGATGAAGAATAGGAGTTTTCGCAAACTTTCAATTTTTCTTTGCAATATTGAATATTGAGAAAAAAGGATAAACTTCAACCAAAATGTTTGCCCACCTCCTCGTTCTCTCGTCGTTTTTCCCTTTTTTTCTCCTACAAAATCTTCAAGCTACTTGTTGTTTCTATTTGAATAACGATCTCATTTATCGAGTTCTTATTCAGATAATAGATGAGGAAACTTTCATCTACTTCCTTCGACTCAGTAACGGTTTTTTTTTTTTTTTTTTTTTATTCGGTTATTTAACGTCGGTCTATTTCTGCAACTTAGGCTAATCACCGACGCCGGGAGCACTCTACCCCTAACCGGAAATTTTGCCGAATCCACTAGTGTTCCAACCAGTGGTAGGGATCTTTATCGAGCCCAACATCCATGGACTCGGGACCTCGGTTTTACGTCTCATCCGAAAGACGGCATATCTCCATTATACCTCGTGCTCATTGGTATAATGCCTGCGAGCTGTGATATGCTACTGACCCTAGTAATCTACGGTGCTTCGCTGCAGGCTGTACGGGCTCTACGACGGTGTTTCCCCAGCGGTCACCCATCCAAGTACTAACCGTGCTCGACCTTGCTTGGTTGTCATTATCGCTTCAGAAGCGTTCCACTACAAAGCTGGGCCGACGCCCCTCAGTAACGGTTATTTCATGTAACAAAACTTTCTATACATAAAAATGTTTTTAATACAAAATCTAAGATAAAATAAATTATTACTTTGCATAGGTTGTCTCTTATTCTACTTTTTTATATTTGACAAAGCATTTGATGCAGAAAATGTGAACTTGATGATGAAAACACGAAACACCTACTCACATACACTGCTTCTGCGAAAATTTACTACTGAAAATCCCTCCAGTCAAACTAGTGGCCTTTATAGAAGACACGAAGCTTCTGTAATGGAAGTAAATAACATGGGAAATGGTACAAAGATTTAGTTCAAGAGCCTGGGCTGATGAGCACAACCCAAATATATGAATGAATGAAAGAAACCATTTGATATACCTACTTCTCTCCCATATAACTTTAAGATATCAGTTGTAGGCTATCCATTTAAGCCTAAGGAACTCCAATCAGTACCCAATAACATAAGTTAGACTTTTACTAAGAATGTTTGATTAAAATTAATCGATAATGGCAAGTGACCAGACTTTTTCTTTGAACAGTAAAATCAAACAAGTTACATTTAATTGTTTCCATTGGATCTATCATTGGATCTATCATTGAACTAAAATACTTTTAACAATCCTTCAGGTACTATTAGTAATATAACCAAATAGTTATTACTATTTTCCAAAATGAGACCTTAAAAAAGATGTTGGGTGCCAAACTATGAACTTAAAGTTGGGTGCCAAAAATATTAGACACTCAAAAAAATATATTTATTCACTTCTCAGTGTTGACTTTATAAACGTGAAAGAATAGAGCGAGATAAGAATTATCGTTTAAACCATTTATTTAACCCCATTTATTGTGTCCAAATTATGCGGATTCAAAGGAATTTTATTTCGCCTGTTTTATAAATTTGGTTATCTTTGAATTCCGTACAAATATGTTAGGTAATATAGAAATATGAGAATTTAGGAATTAAACAAGGTAAGTGAATAGTAGTAACGTTTGCAGAATTAAATGGGAAGAACATATATTCATTTTTTAATAAGCTTCCGCCATGTTAAAATATAAATACCTATGTCGTTCGATTTAAATCCAAACACATCGACAGTTTAGTTTAATCTCTTTAATTATTGTAACAAATCTTACCAGAGATAAGAATTATCGTTTAAACCATTTATTCAACACCATTTATTGTTTTCAAATTATAATTCTTCAATATCTCTGCGGCTTGAAAGGAATTTCATTTCGCCTCTCTCTTAGCGACAGATTCAGAGCAACCAGACAGCAGACAGCGTTTACACTTTCCTCTCTCAGGCGTAGCGCAGAAACGCTTGTGCAAATGTCACATGTAAAAATAAATACTTCCCTGGAAATGTCTACTATACCACCCTACCGTTAATGTAGGAAACAATAATTACTGTTTCAAAAATCCATCAATTTTTGAATATTCATACCAAAATACTCATCTTGAATAGCAAAAATATTGCGACCAGCCTAATTGAAAGTAAATAACATAAGAGAATTAAATTGTTTGGGAATTTAATAGCTTCGCTGCTGATAAAAACTTTACGGTTGATGAATTTTCTATAAACATTGTATAAGAAAATAATGATATTTTTGAGAAAAAATATCCTGTTATTACGCCCCATATAATTCAATATTGTGGAATTGTAACTTTATCTTTTACAATCAAAGCAATCGAAGTAAAAATTCTGTGGAAACGTGAATTTTCGCAGCATATTAGTTTCGGTATAAGCCTATTTTCTGATTTTCTTTAGAAACGTTTTCTATAACTCTTTATCTTCTCGTATCCATATATTGACAAAAAAGCATTTTGTAGTATCCGGTATTCTATTGATATTGCTACTGTCTAAAAGTATATAGAAAATACATCAGGATTCAATCTTTTATGCTGCAACTTTGTGTTCTCATATATTGAGTTTATAGCATGAACAGTATACCAACAAAAGGACTTTATATACCTAAAGCAAAACTTAATTCCGTAATTTGAAAACTACAGCGTTCCATCCGAAAACCATCTGGAAATCCAGAAATCCAAAATCAGGTCCTGGAAATTCTTACTATATATAGGGCCGATCTACTGCATAATGTCAGTATTAGATTAGATTACAAGAGGGTCGATTGGCCCAGTCGGCCTTACCACACTGCAACCTATAAGATTTTTTTGTGTATTTCCCACATCTGTATTTTAGTCCAAGAGATCTAGGCCTCTTTGGAAGGCTATTATTCGTTTCGGAGCTATAACTGAAGCCTGATCAGGTTCCTAATAGACTTGTACCAGGTATTCAAGGCGTTGGCGGACAATCATCCTGCAATTTCATTTAATGTGTTCCACTGTCTCATCTGCATGTTCCCCTGTTCACTTCGCCTATCCCACAGATGGTATCTGAGTGAGCAACGTCCAGTGATAATTCCAGAGATCATTCGGAGATTATATTTCTGAAGCTCCAAGAGGGATTTAGCGTAGTGAGCAGATGGTCATAATAACCTTTTTGCCTGTCTCTGGCCTGGAGTATTATAAAAGTAGATTTCACTAGGTTCCTTTTCCCATTTTCGGACTTCTCACACGATGCGGCTTTTTGGGATACCATAAAATGGACCGGGTGTACAAGCTCTTTCTTTGATAACTTAATAAAGCAGAGGATTTGACACTTTTTAATAGTGATATAATATCCCTTTTAAGCTTTAGTTAATGAAGCATTTTTGTTTGAGTATTGTCGATCAACTTAATCTAAGCTCCCATCTGATATTAGGAGTGCAATGTTCATAAAATTTCAATCTTAAGGTGAGTAAAATGAACTCTTTGTTCTTTTGCCGTGCTCAGATTTCGGTTTAATCAAGTTCAATCAAGAGAAGATTTGCTTTAATCGATCCCTGTTTATTTGTATTTTACCGTTCTAAATCCAAAAATGTTTGGATTGAAACCTCTGCACTGTATTAAGCTGGAGCTAAATGAAAGTTTTATGTGTAACGTAATGTGCAAATTTGTATGAAATTTCCATTGTCATATGCAGCAAAAACGGTGCGCATATTACTGAAAAGTCGATAAAACTACTGGTTAATAAATGAAAAAATAATTTCAATATCAGCATACAGGCTGGAACAAGAGGTTGTGATAGTTCACCCTAAACTTTGGCAGCTATATAACTATGGAAATATCTACATAATTTACCTGGATTATTTATAGTTTGCTTGATATACTTGAAAAAATGGAATTATAAAATATTAAATAAAAGTCGTCGAAGTCGTGACAACTGTGACATTCTCGAAAATTCAGCTTTTCTGTATACGCATTGAAACGAATAAGTAGTTCATAGGGGAGTCTTAACTTAATTTCTAAGAATATAACTTTGTAACCGTATCAGTCGGTTGTTCGTGACTTGGGCGCTAGAGTGGCCACTCGAGACTCCTTCTCAAGGGTGGTTCTACTCCATATTTGTGCTTCACTAGGTATGTCAGAGGCTTTCAGACTATAAGAATCTTTAGGGCGCCACTACCTTTTAGACGCCGAAAGAACAAAATGAATTTCAACAAAAAGAAAACTAGGGTAAAAAAGGTAGAAACACCTAGTAGAAGTTGAAATATTGACTAAAAACATTAAAACTTACGATATCCCGGACACGATCCCCTATAGCTCTTATAGCCGGGTGGATAAGAAATTAAATTAAAAAAAATATAGCAATAATTTTATTCTGCCAATAAATTGGAAAAAATTATAGGTATGTAGCCTGGACTTTTTATGGTATTTATCTAGAATTTTGCTCCGGAAGGGTGGATGGAAACTTGGCCTGGAGGTATCACAGTGGTGGGTCGTCAATAAATTTGGAGGTAGAGTTGTCTTAGAGATGTCCTAACTGCGTTCTGGCGGTATCTTATAAGGTGTCTTGATATTCGGTATCCTCGTGGTGTCTAAGCAATATCTTTGAGATATTGAGGGTACCCTAGCAGTAACCGGTATCCTAGCTGCTGTGCGTACCTAAAGGTTCAGGAGGAATATGGATATGTGAGCACATAATGTTGGTTCAGCTTTCGAGATTAAAAAGGAAGGCAGATGTTTAAAATTAATGAGATATTGAGTACACCGGAAGCTTTCCAATATATATGTCCCATATTAAGACAATAAAAAATGAATGAAGTTAAAAATCTAAAGGGGAAACTAATAATTTTAAAAGACACTAAATTATAGCAAAACGTTATGTTGTTATATTAATGAATAAATCATTACTGAAAAATATCATACTTTATGATATGTAAGGACGGCACTGGCAGAATTACATGATAAGGGAATATTTTATAGGTTTTAGTCCTTTAAAAACTTGTGAACAATTCCACAGAAGCAATAAAAGTGTTTATATAATGTTAATAATATTAACTTATATTAACTTGAGAGAGAAATAAACACACATAATTACTTTAAAATTAGTCTGAATGTATAGTTCATATCGAGAACGTGTTGTTTTAAAATGAATCTTATCGTTAGTTAAAAAAGAGTAATTTTGCAACAGAAAAAGCTTGAAATGTTTGCACAAAAGTATAAAAACAGTAATTCATCATTTTAAAATGTTTAGTTAGAAAATAATGTACAGGAATTCAAGAAAAATATGTCTAGATGACCACAGCAATTTAGATAAGAAAGATATAAAAACGATAAACATGGAGGTCTTTCCTCGAAGAAATTCGATAGTAAAAATGGAAGTGGCCGTTGGCAGATGTCAATTGTCTTATGGTCAGGGTTGATGATTGGAAGTGGCTAATGGACGACGAGCGGGAATTAGAGAAAGACTTTCGATATTTCTTCGTTCGCAAAACGGAAACAATTGAATGTTTTTTTGGCGGTTATTCTTTTAATGTACTTCTTATCTTTTTTTGGTTGAGTGTGCTTCCTATACTTTTTTATTAGTTCACCAAATGGTTTTATAAAGGTAAAGCTAATTGCAGTCTCAAACTTCAAACAATGATTGATTGTCTAGTTGTCGAATTATTTCATATGTGTCAGATAGGGACAAAATTTCAAAACAAATGTGATTATTCTTGATAACGATAGCTGGATTGTGGTTTAATTTTCCGAAAATAACACAAATAATAATTAGATACTACTATTGGACATAAATATCGAAAACCTATTTTATAGCGTTTTAACTCCTATTTTCGGATTAAATACGAGTACATCAAATGAGTGAAGCTATTAGAACAAGTAGAATTGTTCATTTGTATAAAAAATAGCTGACCTCAATATGTTGATACATTTAGATGAAAATTAAACTCTAGAAAGAGCTGGTATTTTAACAGATCGACGTTAAAGAATATTTTTTACACCATTTACACACAGAGTGCTTTTTCAAGAGTCAAGTCGTTTGTTAGTTTTTCAGAAGACAAGTAAGGTATGTTTTTCCATCCATTATATTTTCTTTTCTTTTTTTTTTTGGTCAGTCGCTCTATTTGGCACACTTTCTTCTACAATTTTTTCACACATTCTGTTACTTTTGAAATTCCACGACTCTTTGTGCAATAGATGTTTTTTTGAGATTAAGTATGTATTTTTGACAGCAAATGATAATATTGAAGCTGGGCATGCGAATTTTCACAATGCTGTCAAGTGCAGTTATTTCCGGGTACGATAAAATATTAGTTAATGACTCGAAAATGTGAAATCTCACTCGTTTCGCATAAGCTCGAAAATCAAAGCCTTGGACATTCATCGAAATAATTTTGTATTTTGATGATTTGTTAATATTACCTGTCTCCTAATAAACTCAATTTGATAATATTTGTGGGCGAATGAACATTGAGATGAAATATCTCTGGTTGATTTCGAGCATCTTCAAGCATAATGTTGAACACTGTTTCTTGCACAACATTATGTTTAATATTTTAAGCTGTTCCGTTCCTAACACTAATGTAAGCAATAAGAAAAAAAACTTTGGATGAAACGTCGACTATAATTTATCACAAACGATATACTGGCGATAACCAAATTCGACCTTGATTACAATAGTTCCGTGACGATTGCAAACAATTTACCAGCGCAAAACGTCTCCCGCTAAAGCTGTTGTCAGGTGGGGATATCGTTTTGACGGGGCGTAAATGAAATTTGAATAGAGTATATAGTGAATACATAAAAAAAATGTAGAACATCTTAAAAGTACACTACATCTTTTACTTGAACTATAAATATGTAGATCATATACCGTCAATTGTTACATCAGTTTAGGCTACATCCGTCTAACTACGCGTCGTCCTGAAATATATTTTGTGGGCTACTAATCTATTACTATGCTTGGAAGAATTCAAGGGTTTAAGTACAGTCTGCTAATCGCTGATCCATTTAGCGCTTGTGACTCTACCGTCATTCCTTCTAATTGTTTTAGTTTCTTGGAAGACTGTGCCATGTATTCAACGCAATGTCTGCAGTTCTCGTTATCCCGTTTGTTTATTTTATGTGAGATATATATCACATGGCAGTGTCCAGTGAGTAACCTCATTCCCAGTTTCAGATAAAGGTTAGTTATGTTTGAGTCCACAGTTTTTTTTTGAAACTATTCATATAACGAATATCAATTACCTATAAGAATATGGTCAGATCAACCAAAAGTGATAGTTTTAATAACATTAGTACTTGGATATATTCATGAAACTCATTCTATTACATACGAATAATATAAATCCAGATCTTAAACTGACGATTATTCAGTCTGATAAACTGTTCCGCCTGCATTTTGATTTAGCTGTTTTACTTTCTGCGACAAAGTGCAGAACAATGTGCACTAAGTAACAGTCAACAATGACCCCCAGAGAGCGTACGACACAAAATAGACGTAAAACAAACATGCGGTGTAGCAATTCCGTCGTAGATAAGTGTGCAGTATTATACCATTTGACTTCCAGCGTTGTAAATTGTAATTAACTTGCGTTACCGCTATTAAACACATGTTTACATTGTGCCTGAAAACTCCCGTTACATGGCACGTTCATTGAAATTTTAATGAAGGATAATTTAGCAGCCGAAATTGGAAATCCACTTGGTGTAATTAATTTCATATTTTTACTAAACTATCTCACTTATGCATCATAACCAAATATATAGACAAGACACATTCACATCTAGGTGCTTCAGATCAATTTGTATTGGTTTCAACAATGATAACATTCCCATGAGCCTCATTATGATTTGATTGGTGTGGAATTGAAGGTTGAATAATATGTGGCTAATGAATCCCGACTTTTTTTATGCCTCGAGACTGAACTTCATATATTTTCTATCCGCCAGGTAGTCGTACTGGCAAGTTTTCTACAGTTTCCTCTTTGGCTTTGTCTGTTAACCCAAGTTCAACCCCGTGAGTTGAATAAATTTATCTAAAGTTAAGTTTGAAAAATAATTTATTTTACAATTATAGATTGTGCATAGACAACCACAGTAACAAGAATGACAAATAGAAATAAGATTAAGCTCGGCGTTGCCTTCGGGTAACTTGTCAGCGTCGGCTAGTTTTTATACTGGGTGTGCGAGTATGTTCATATAACTCTTCCCCTTTTTGGAAAAACAATACAACTGGAGGGTGGATTGTTTTGGTCAGCTTCGCCGTCTTGGACAGGGTCTTCTTTTTTCGGATCCATAATATGAAAATTAAAATTACAATTATAGTTAAAATAAACAAAATAGGGATATTCCAAATGAAGGGGTGGGTTGAATTCGTTTCTATGGGCTGGATGGCTTCTGCTTCTATCAAGGCAATAATGCAGTTTTCTCTGGAAATTTCTTCTCGGAATTTGCAAAAATAGTTGTCCTCTAGGTCAAGACAGGGTTCTTCTCCAAATTGGTGGAATTCTGTACCGAGTACAAGGTATTTTATTTTTTGTGGTTTCTATTAAATATTTGGTGTGTTCTAACAAATTATTTATTTCTTGTGTTTCTCTGACAATTAATGTGTTATTTGAAATACTTAATATTTTATTGTAAAATGTATCTATATTTCCTAATTGATTAATTATCCAACTAGTTTCCACGTAGTGTAAAAATGTATGCTTAGTACTAATTATACTAGTTTTGACTGAATATAAGGGTAATATTGATGAATCTAATTCTAGTATAAGATTTCTTAATAAGGTTCTTAAACTCATTTGCCCGTATTGGCGTCTATGAATTTCTTTGGTTTGGGCATTCATTTGCCCGTCACTAAAACTATTGATTTTATGAATTAAATGACTATTTAATACTTGTAATCTTTCTGCAAATTGTAAGGCGGTTTCGTTCCTTTTAGGACGAGCCATCAAAAGATCTTGTTCTAAACACTCTAAACTTCTTTTATCACCAAAGCGTTGATTAAGTGCATTTTTAATTAATTGCCAAGTATTTAATTCGGTTCTGGAACCTACTAATAAATGAGCTTAATCCACTAATTTTGATTTACTGAGCTTTATTAAATAGTTTTGTAAAATCGGATCTTCTGTTATAGAGTATGAATCTACTAAAAAATCACATTGTGATAAAAACTTAATTAATGTTGTAGAATTTCCGTCATAATTCGGAATCATATCAACATATAATTTTAACATAGAAACGTTTATTTCGTTTGTCATATTTTCGTCTAATCTAACTATATTATTAAAATCAATAATTAAATCCTCAATATCGGATATCATAAAAAAGATAAATTTATAGTTTGATTATTTCAAAATTTCTTTTTATTATTTCTTTAAATACTAATTTTCTAAGTTTCTTAATTCTAAAAATTCTCGACCAGAGAAAGGATGTAACAAAAAGGAAACTCGGTACTTACAACACCATCAGAGTTTTCTTCCTGTCTGATTCCTCTACTGCCGTGGGTCAGGATCTTGCTAGACCACAGGAGTTTGGCTGGATCACCGGAGTTGCAATTGCAGGTACAAACGCGAAGAATTGAAATTCACCGTGTTTTATTTCCCGAAAACCGACTGTCGATACCGTGACTTTTCGAAAAATTTTAACGTCGTTTAATCCTACTGACTGCGCCAGTTAAATAAATGTATCTAAAGTTTAAGTTTTCGAAAATAATTTATTTTACAATTATAGATTGTGCATAGACAACGACAGTAACAAGAATGACAAATACAAATAAGATTAAGCTCGGCGTTGCCTTCGGGTAACTTGCAGCGTCGGCTAGCTTTTATACTGGGTGTGCGAGTATGTTCATATAACTCGTGTTTAATAAGCTCACAGTACCCCGTTAGCATACCAGCTCATGCAATTTTCCCATTTTTGCTAATTAGGTATGTTATAAATTTTGGTTTTACCTCCATTCTCAGAATTTCTGTGCCACCCACTTCCTTGTGGCCATGTTCATTTCCAATTTTGGGACACCTCACCAAGATTCCGGTTCCATGAATGGCATTAATGAGCTTTGTTTAGCCATTTCATCCGACTTTACATCACCCTCGTATGAGGCAAACTAGTTTAGAATCGCCCTTTATGGAATGGAATACCTTTAGTTTAGTTTGATTGTCTGTGAGGATGGCAACTGATAGGTGTATTATTTCCTGCCTCTTAATTTATCCAACTGCTTGGAAAGTTGTGACGTACCTAGATCAGCGTTTGATTAATCCCTACTATTACAGCTCCCATACGTACCGTTACCTTGTATTGGTCCGTATACCAGGTTGCCTCAGCCTGTATGACCTTTTTTCCAGTCTCCCTACCTGGTATGGTTATTAGAAACTTATTATTGAAGCTATATCTTGTGAACGTTACGTTAACGGGTGGGCCTTATTGAGTCATCCGCTTTCAATTCCTCGATAGGCTTTCGATATAGAGCAATTTGGCATATATTATGCTTTGTTCGACTTTAACTATAGTCTGTGATTCACTTGATTACAGTTTCCTGTGAAAATTGTCATATTTTAGTAGGGCGTGTTACCAATAGATGTCAAAGATGATAGTGTAATACTATCTATTATAACGCCTTACAAAGTTTTTGAAAATTATCTTCCAAAGATCAGAGAACGTTCACTAAGAAGCAACAACTACTTCTCGGGATTATATCTTGCAGATATACCAACCCCGTTCAACTAAGAAGTGTAATTCAATGTCTGACGGGGCATATAGCCTGAAAAGTAGTTTTGCTTGTTGGTTAACGGTCTCTGTTCTTTGCAAAATATATTTCAAAAACTTTATAAGGCGTTATGATAGTATTAAACTATTATATTTGACATCTGTAGTATCTGAGTTATAGATCTGGCTTCTCTTTGTATTAGGGTGTGAAGTGCTGGTAGATTCAACAGAACCTCCATCGCAATTGTGGAATTGGTTTTTTGGCCCCCGTAATACACGTTACTCATTCTTATGGTGTAATTGGTCTAGCAACCCTTGTGTATAGCCATTGTGTAAGTTTTGGGATGAGATCCCAGTTTTTTCCACACATTCCTCTGCATATTTTGTTGACAATAGTAGCCCTCTGCCTGGTCTTCTGAAGGCGAGTGTTCCATGAAAGTCTTGGATCAACATGTACTTCTTGGTGATTTGTTTCTTTGGGTTTAGGTCTAGTACTGCCGTCCTTTTTGTAGTTGATAATTTTTATTTTTTTAGCATTGACTGTCAGTCTATTTTGTTAACATTTATAGTCGACTATGTTTAAGTCTATTTGCATTCTTTCCGATATCACCCTAGCAAGCTTGCCTACAAGCAATCCCGTTTGCGTTTATAGACAGTAAAGGTCCGTTGTGGACAGTTCCGCGAGGAGGTCGTTCATTGTAACGGTGATAACATTCTTCTTCCTGAAAGTCCTCCACCTGTCCTTGCCTTGATGGTGGTTTGTCCAAAAGTGGATATCGTATCCTGTAGAGCCGCTTTTATCCATCCACATATTGTTAGGTGTTTGCACCACCTAGTGATTGTAGGTACCAAATAAATAGATGTAACATTGTTAAACGCTGCCTCAATGTCCAAAAAGTCCATCGCTATCCTTTTATCTTTTATTCACCCCAAGATAAGCCTGTTTAGATCCTCCAATGATAGATCCGCAGATTTTCCTGGTTGATAAGTATATTGATGATTGCTTGGTGGTTTAAAATTCAACACTTCGCCTCTTAAGTACCTCTTCAGTAACCTTTCTGAAAATTTTAGGTGGAAAGATGGTTGAAATTTGTTTTTGGCCCATCTAATTCTATTCGGTCTTCTTACTTCAGTGGCTATTTCTCAGTACATGGAACTTGGAAGATGTTGCTTTCGTTCTCGCGTACCAGCTAAGTGAACTTTGATAGAATCAGCCCCCAACAATAGACAACGCTTAGATGTTCCATGAAACAAAGTAGCCATTACAAATATGAATTAGAATACCAGAAAACAAAATAAATTATGTATTTGAAAAATGTAAGCAGTCCATCCTTCCGGTATTGTTCCATGTTCTTCAAGTAATCACAGCTCCACTGTACTAAACGTTGGAAGTTTTTGTTTCTTATTGACAGTCATATATGAATGTATCCCATTTTTGACATAACCTACTAAAGTGCTGTTCTACTACAGATTAAACCAGTATCACTCTGAATAAAGCGTTTTCGTATGAATCTGCATGCAAACTCTAGGCTACTCTTCGTTTAATGTCTCATTAAACTCATCCAGACAACAAATTTTACTCACATTGCTTGGTTGTTGTCTGGGATTTGACACACATCTAACTATATATAAGGATGAATCCACTTAAACATTTCTCATCTTATTTGCGTTACTGAAGCCTCTGCGTTTTAACGTGGATTAAACAGTTTTTACAATGCAATTGAAATACCACTAGTGAATTACCACAGTTGCCACATTATTGATTAGAAATTAAATACAATCTAATGATTTAAATATCTCCAAGTAAGTAAACCAGATCTGAACGCAAATCGCACACTACGACCAAATGTTACAAGAACAGTGCCGTGCTGTGTGAGGAAGGAATTAAATTGACCGAATAATCATATTAACATTTTCTAGTAATAATAGAAATACTTAGATTTATTTATTACCCGAGGAAGAAATGTCACAATCATATTGGATACAGGCCCTGTTCCTGCTCTAAGACATTTTTTTGATAATATTTAATGATACGACACTGGTAAATTCAGAACTGTAGAACTGATCAGAACTTGTTGCACACCTATAAAAAAACGATGTATTGTAAACACCACTACCTATACATTTTTTTGCATATTACACAACGATTCACCATTTCCTAAATATTACTTTGAAGAATGAATAAAGTATTCTTAATTGATTAACATTTGAATTTATTCTCGATATCTACCACAGTTGACCACAACAGCCATACAAGATTTAGTCAAAATCCAAGCAAACATCTGTCAAAATGTTTGCCATTTTGGCAAATGGATGGATCGATTCTGGATAAGCATCACAGTTTCAATGGAAAATATCGAATGAAAATATTTTGCTTGATATTGGAAGTAACATTTGTGAATTCTTAGTATTGTGAACGACTTCTTCAACAATGAGTTCCGTCAAAAAAAAATACGGGGATTAGCATCGTTAATAAATTATTCATTAGGAGAGGTGCGAATATATTCAATAGGTTGTGCTCAAACGCATATGAAATCCGAACACCGCGTGCTTAAATGTTACTAAGAGTGATCTGTTTTATTCTATTTCTCGAATAAACAAGAAACGCAAAGTAGCAGATAACTCAATTGAAATAAATTGAAGAACTTTGATTGCGGCCTTAATGGTGTCTAATATCGGGGAGAAAGAATTCAATTAGAACTCGAAGATCCACAGACAAAAATGAAAGGGGATTTGATGAAAATTAACGTCTAATTTCGGAATGGACAATGCGACATAAAAACGGTAAATTTGGAAATGTAGAAATTTAGAGGAAGTGACTAATGAGCCACTAAATGAGCAGAATGTTTTTGAAACAACAAACGTAAGCTTTGAAAACATGGAGAAGTCATTAATTTTACATCAACAAACATACAGGGTGTCAATTTTAAGACTTACAATGAACGAAAAGAGATTTCAAAAAAATTTCAAAACTGTTTCTAGGGTAGAGAGAGGGAACTAAAATGACATGAGAGAGAACGCAATCAACCCCTCATGCCCCACTCACCCCACCTACAAAAATTTTGTTCCGCTACATAGATTTTGACAAACTTAGTATTATTTGAAAGGGAATTCAATGCCTAAGAAAATATTATATTATCGTTTGACTCCAGTGGTTTTAACGGTCGATAGGTGGCGGTGATTCAACCATTGTTTTGTTTTCAAGTTCCTTTCGGTTTCTTCGATGCTATAATTTTCAATAATTTACTTGAAACAGGATGTTATTAAAATAAAAATGGTGAAAACCGCATCTCAATATCTGTTTTCTAAGCGAAAATTCGGGAAAAAATACGTATACTAGGGATCGAGTTTTATACTTAAGTAAATTGAAAAACAATACAAAAATAGATGAAATAGATGTTCCTGGATACATTGCTGTATCTGTGTGGATTTAAAAGTTAGTGTGAGAAAACTAGGTATTGTGTTCACTTTATTTTGAAAAGAAATCGTTTTCATCGATATCGTGTATCTCTTCATCAAGGATTAAAGGCTAGAGATTGCGATAAAAGACTGGATAACTGTAATTGGCTTAAGAATATGCTGAACAAAAATCCAAATTTTTTATCAAAAAATAAAATGTGGTCCGATGAAGCTACATCTTCCAGTAATGGATCTGTAAATGGACATAAAACACACTATTAGTCTGATCATAATCCACACTGGACGCAATCAGATTTTAACCGGGGTCGCTGGTCAGTTCACGTATAGTGTGGGATATTAGATGGTGAAATTATGGGCCCTTTTGTTTTTGATGAACATTTAAATGGCGAGCGATACTTAAGAATCGTGAGAGATGAATTGCCTATATTATTAGAAGATGTTCCTTTAGTAGTACGGCAATTCATGTGGATACAACAAGATGGCTGCACAGCCCACTTCACAGATAAAGTGATCTATTTTTCAAACCAACAGTAGTAGTATAGGTGGATAGGAAGAGGTAGCATATTCCCGTGGCTGCTAAGATCTCCTGACCTTACTATGCTAGATTTTTATGCATGAGGTCGATTTGAAGATTTAGTATTTCAGACAACACCTGCAAATAGAGCAGATCTCATTCAACGCATATGCAATTGCTCTAACTTATAACTTTCACATCATATTTGGTAAATTATTACCAAGAGGTTTTTAGAGCAAATGATGTTTCATTTTTCTTCACCCCTGTGAAATAAAGGTCGATATTTAGTAACGTGTGCTTAGAATCAAATTTCAACAACAAATTTCTAACCCGAATCAGTTCTATTATTTATTAGCTACTTTAACATAACACATTTTCTAAATATAACAAATTATCCTCAGGGTAGAGAAGTGGCGTTGAATAAACCAACATATTTTAAATTTATGGTGTACGATTCTCATTAAAATAACTCAGCTAAATAGTTAATTTTAAATCAATATGTCTAACAGTGTAACTTGATATAATCGAAGCTCCCATCTCAGCACATAATACTGGATTGAGCTTTTAGGGTCTAGGATCCCATAGATAAGGTTAACGTTCTTGTTGTCAACTGAGGGACTCGTAAGCCTTTTAACAGCTACACTCGCCTTATATAATATTCTAATATTTCATTAGTGCCGGTACATTTCACACAGATACGGCTCTTTATCAGAGAAAATGGCAACAATCCGGTGATTTATTAGAAAAGACAACCCACAAAAAGCGAACCAAATCCAAAAAACACGTATTCGACTGACTGATGATTTTAAAATGTTTATGAGGCTGTGCATTCGAGTTATTGTACCAGAATTTGTTAATCGTTCTTTGTTTCGTTTTTTGATAATTGAATAGCAAATTAGCTGTTCTCAGCTTCACACCTCATCTCATATGTGTGGGTTTCAGGGAACTAATTTGTTTCCAATTTTCAATTATTGATCAAGATGAGCAAGCCTTCAGTCTCATATAACTCTTTGGTTGGGAAGGTATACTTTCCAATTATTACTTCGGGCAACATTGTATTACCCTGATGAAAAATTGTGTTGTTTTTATGTTATTCGTATTTATATTTTTTACAGTTATAAAGATATTGATATCACATTTAAAAAGTTTTGAAAATGATTACAAGCGAATGAAAAAAGACACACTTGTTGAAGCGAGTGTGAATACATGAACCGCATCAGAAGATAATAAATATAAATTGAATTCAAAAAATTTCCTAGCCGAAGATTCAAAAAAAATAAAGAAATAGTTAATTGAAGTGGAGTAAATTCAAAAAATTCATGATAATAACTAAAAATTATATTAAAACTAGAAGACCCGACAGACGTTGTCCTGTCCCATCATTGTCTTTTCAATAAGATATTATGTAAGCAGTCGTTTTCTGGCCGCTGAGTGGAGTGTCAGAGTAGCTTCTATTTTTTGTTTGTTTTTTTGTCCACAGTAGAATTTTTTTAAATAGTTTTTACCCGCCGAGTGGAGTGTCAGAGTAGCTTTTGTTTATTTAAAACTTCTATAAATGTCATCCTTACTATTAGCTAATCTACAAGTAACGATACGATTTAAATTTTAATTCATCGCCATTTTTTTTCCAAAGTAGAATGTTTTTGAATAATGTTTTTTCCCAGGGGAACGGGATAAAAATATCTGGCTCTGAGCTACCCCCCACCAATTTTCAGCCAAATCGGTTCAGCCGCTCTTGAGTAATAAATAGTGTAACTAACACGACTTTCTTACAACCATCTTGCAACCCTATTGGCGAATCTGTGGATAAAATGAAAAAAAAATTAAAATGGAACAATAGGGGTTGATCGTATAAGGGTGAAAATTAAGAGTAATGAAATTTTTTATTCTTAGTCATGACAAAATAAAAATAAAAAATTAAAGTCTATAATTAACAAATAAAAAATAGGGGTTGATGGTAGAAGGGTGAAAATTTATGGTTGTATGTATTTTTGAATGCTGTATCATAAAAACAAAAAAAATTGTCCAAAAAATAAAATAAAAATTAAGGGGTGGACCACCCTTAACATTTAGGGGAATGAAAAATAGATGTTGACCGATTTGCAGACCTACCCGATATGCACACAAAATTTCATGAGAATTGGTCGAGCCATTTCGGAGGAGTTTAATTACAAACACCGTGACACGACAATATTATATTAGATATAACAATCATACATAATCCTCCTATGAACTGCAGGATCTGTTGAAGTTTTAAAGAAGGAATTGCTCTCTCTCTCTCTCTCTCTCTTACTTCGGGCTTCTGTATCTGTAGAATGGGAAAGGTGAGTTTGGGCCCACAGCACTTAGGCCACATTGTACATCCTCCCGAGGAGTTGTCCTCCTAGGTCATCGTCCATCCTGTCCTTTTCAGGAAGGTGGACAGGTCACTAGGAGACATCTCCTTAATATCGGCAGGTGTAGGCCAAGACTCACCGAACACACTCTCTCTCATAAGACTTGCCTGGCATTTTCAACTTCTTGATCAAACATTCAGCATAGAGGTGTGTCCACTAGCCCCATACTATGGAGGTGCTTCCTTAGTTGACAGTGTCCAGTCAGAAATCCCACTGTTAAGCGTAGGTTTTTCCCGAATATTTCTTCGGCTCCAGCTTTCCAGGGTCGCCCAAGGTGATCCTGGCAAGACTGCATCCTTTGATTCCATCCCAACTCTTTAGGGATTGAGCATGGATGTAACGCTTGGCTAGTTCCGCAATTGTTGAAGGTGTCACTAGGTCCTAAAATTTTTAGTCCAGCCGCTTCCCTGGCTCAAGAATCGGCAATGCGATTACCTTCACTCCTGTCATGCCCTTCAACCCAACTCAGTTTAATATTGTTATCTACCGGGGCGTCAGCTAAATGTTGGTGGCACTCTAATACTAGCCCTCATGTAAGACGTTGTCTGTTCAAGGCTAATAGGGCTTGTCTGCTGTCAGTGCATATTGTTATGTTTTTGCCAGAAATTCCTTTTCTGGTTATTTCTTTTGTGGCAATTGAGATGCCAGGCAGTTCTGTTTGAACCACGCTGGTATTTTTTTCCATTCCCCACTCAATTATCAGGCTAAGTGATCTGGAGTAAACTCCACATCCTGAGCCTTCTTTGGTTCTTGAGCCGTCTGTATATATGCGTATTGCATTTTCAGCACAAACTTGGGTTCAACTTCGGGTTTGCTCAGGTGAGTATTTCTTTTTAGTGAGAAAGAGTCGCCTTCTGTAAGCGCAGGGGTCTTTCCCCTGTTTTGTGACCAAAGCGACATACATTCGATGCCTTCAACTTCTAGGCAATAGGGCCAATCCAGCAGAATGGTTAGAGAGTAGCAGCTGCCTTACTGACTAGCTCATCAGCTATTCCATTTCCATGTTAACCAGCATGGTCCAGTATCCATAGTAGTATACACCTAACTCACCAACTTCACGTAGGCCGTTCTAAACTATATTCGAGCAGATACTACGTCTCCTATGTTTGATCACCTCTTAAAATATTTCTTCACTCAACAACTAATTGAACAAGTATATCAACGATATTCGAATGCATGATTAAATAAGATTAACTTTCAATTTCTACTTTCTCTGCAGCTAAAGTTTCTTATACAATTGTATACAAATATTGTTAATAACATATTTTATTAATTGTTTCATGACCATGAATCATTATTCTTAATTATAACCAAAACCCTTTAATCGTTTCTATTAAAATATAAAATGAACTTCTCTCAGTCTCTGGTGTTTATAAATCTCGTTTGATAATCTCTGCAAATTTTATTCGACGTGATTTAGATGGTTTTGCTGACATCAGTGAGATATGCTTTCGTCGGTCGGTCCCTTCGATTTTATATCAGATGCTTTTGATGTTCGTTTGGTCGGTATTAAGTCCAGAATAGACCCTGTTAGGCCCATTTATATATCACGATGGCGTATAACTCTCCAAAAATATGTATCCTTTGTTATTTCATAAATAGCACATAAAGTTTCCATTCATATAATATATGCGTATACGGAATCCATGGTATAAATTGAATTGGATAAAATCTTCTCCGAGTAGATAGCAGGGCTGTAGCAAGAGGCGAATTTGATGTAGGGCAGCATTGGTTACAGGTAGGGCGCAAGTGAAAAATGTATCATAATTGATCTGCCCTCGAATCACGGGCTCCTAAATCAATCACCATGTATACCACTAGCCTCTAGGTAAGTGATGTACATTCAATAGCTATTCGTAGACAAATAATTTCTGTGACAGAGCTTGAGCATGGATCTAAGAACTATTGAATCCTCAATGATGAAGAACAAGCTAACAATATGGTTGAACTTTCAGATTTGGATGTAGAGATCCACGTCTGAGTGAGAGTGAGGTAATAATTAATTGTTGGATGGGGTGTTACGAGTAAATAGATACGACTAAAAATACCATTTGGATAATATTGTTTCTGCAAACTTATTATAATAATCATTAAATATTTAAGACAGCTGAATTCTACGATTCGCCATGTTATTAAAAATGCGAAGAACTTCGTTCAGATCAGCTGATTTTGTTCTTTTTTTTTAAATGCCAGAAATACCATACTAGCTATTCTCTCGTGATCCTTTGACAGCCTTTGAGGCCTATTGATTGCAGTTAAAGTTGAAAAAGTAGATTCGCACACTGCAGTGCTACATCCTACGGTCGCCACAGATGCAAAAACTCCATAAAATAAGTATCTTTGAACGCCTCTTGTTGCCTGTACAAAAAAACTTTCATTGCAAACTTGTATTCTCCATTTTATCCTCGTTGCGACTCAAGTAAGCCTCAACCACACTAGCCTCTTCTCTTGATGGCATTTTCAGACCTGAAAAATTAGTAAAAACTGTAAATTGAACATGACAAATTATTTTAATTATAAAATTTTTTCAAAATTACCCAAATTTTCAGTGGAACCATTTTACCTACATCCAACTCATCGAGACTTGCAATCGAATTGATTAGATCGTCGTTGTCCGAAAACCTTCTTTGTAATTCAGCAATAAGTATGTCCAACGTTTCGAAATACTCAGACTTAAATGGCTCGTCGTTCTCTTCTATATTTTGTTTGGCGGAAGAACAGGAGGGGCCATACGCCAAATAGTCATCCATCCGATTTGTTTTTTTTACTTGCCTCTTCGAGGTATGTATCCTATTTCCAGATCGCCGCAGTCGTCGCTTCTTAAAGACTTAGGTTCTTCCAGAATTTGATTATAATACATTTGATTTGATCTTAATTTTACAATTTCATCTTCGACACACTTTATGATTGTTATGGCGTCTTTCAATCCTGCGCTTCGAGCTTGCAAAGCTGCGTCTGCAGGTTGTAGCGTGGATAAGATTTTTTTGGCCACAACCATAACTATTCTGAATTCCAGATCAAGCATGACTTTTTTAATACCGATACTCTTGGCGACGTCAAAAAATAAACGAATGAAAGGCATTTCTGAGATAGTTCTGATGACTATTAAGTGCAAGCGATGGTTATAGCAGTGGACGTAAGGAATTACAGACCCACTCGTCTTCATACCATTGATTGAAAAATAATTCAAGAAAATCTGTATACCTACTTATATGTTGAAAGCACTGTTTATCATTGACTGAGTGAATATTTCTCAAGAATCGGATAAAAGTGCAAAATACAAGACAGACTTTTGAGAAGTACATTCTCATATTTTGTTGTCTAAAAAACAGTCACTCCATTTTTTTCAGAAGTATGTAAAAATTCTTATTTAATAAAGTCCCCGGTATTCACCATGTTCACATTACATCTTAAAGTGACAACACAGCAGAGTGTACGGCAGAAATCTAGAAACTTAATTGACTCAGATCCTTCCTTACGTGGGAATTCTCTCTCCTTTCCTTTTACGTGACCACAATAAAGATGCGCCACCCCAATTATAGCGCAATTCCACATTGAACGGCTCAGGTGAACTCGGGATTCTGCCTAACCGAATTTTTAATTGGGATTCCAAGTCTCTTGAACCAGCACTCTCCTTAAAACCAATAGTCTTATTACTTTTTATCGGATTATAATTTCAACGGAAATCACAAGTAAGTATATAAAAAATCATTCAATTTTAATTGCATATTTGAGTCTTAAAATTATGGTCTAGGCTGTCTTCAAGCCACTGGTCATTTGTTATTCCGATATAATTGGCTAGGGTCTCTCCTCAGGTGAGTGAAATGGAGATCTTGGTCATCTATAAAATGTGCTATAATCTTCGTAAAACTCCTATACCTACCGTAAATCTTCCTGGGGAAGTTTTATTCGATTTTCTAGTGTTATTTTGATGAAATTGTAGCAAATGGGTCTCCTGAATAAACATGAAGCATTTGCTCAAAGTACAAAGTAAAAGCAAAAGCAAATGCATCGAAGCAAAAGGTATAAGAAAAAGCATTTACTTCGTTTCGCATGAATAATGATTTGCTTTTGCTCCGTAGCAAATGCTCCACTATTGAGACCGTTTGCTACACTTCTTGACAAGTCTACTCAGGAATGTTTTTGTGATGTTTGGTTGAATAAAAAAGTCGTGCTTTATTAGTTGTAGGGTGAGTGCGAAAGAAAAAGCAACGCTTTGAGTACCGATGAAGAAAGCACGACCTGCGAAGAGAAACATCAGGTGAAATTTGTAGGCTAGCTGAAAAATCGTATAAAATCGTACTCGAAAAATCGCAAGTACCCACTATTAAAAAAGCGAAAGAGAAGGCGTTAATACAATTACAAGCGGAGTGGCAGGCAGTCACCGGAGAAGCTATAGGTTTAAAGCAATTATCTTAAGAAAAACAATAACAATAACAATAAAATCAATAAGCATACATTTATTTGATTACAGATCATTACGTTAAATTAAATTTGCAGGTGATGTGCAAGTTGGCGTGTCTCCTCCAATAGCGGCTACTGTTTCGGGAGACGTTTACTTGAAGTCTGACTTATCTCTGTCTGTTCTGGTTCCAGAAGCTGTGAAAAGCACGATTTAAGAAAAAATTAAAAAATCTCGTCTTCCGGAAACATCAGAAACACAAAACTTATCAACGGCTGAATTGCAAAGGTTAGTTTTGTTGGAACAATTGGAAGTCCTGAGGATTAAAAAAAGAAAACCGATTAGCGAGTTACAACAAGGAGAGTCATTTACTGAAAATGGGAAAGTGTATACACAGCTTTAAACTACTTTAACGCACTTTCAAAGAGTTATATTTAGGTTAGCGTTTTGAAGGTACCTTCAGAGAAATGAAGTTTTTGCTACAGATCCTGAGCAAAAGCATGATTTTGTTCATATAATCTAAATTATTTGCTTTTAGTGCAGCAAATGATTTTACTACGTTTGTGGAGCAAAAGCTTCAAATTTTTAATCATATACTTTGAAGGTTTTGCTTCATGAATTTGAAGTAAAAACATTTGCTACCTTTTTTTCATGAGACCCATATTTCTCGCTTGGAGAGGAACTGGAAACGCTCCAGTATAGAATTTCTATTTGGAATTTTATTTTTTGTTTTAATTTTTTATGTGTTTTTTTATTTTTAAGTTTAATTTGTCCATTAATGGTTTGTTTCAACAAGAAATCAACGGCTGTGCCAATCCTCTCCAAAGAATACACGTTTATTTTTTCTCAATATATGCGTTTTATTGCAAAATTCTCCTAAAAATGTCGTTTAATATATATATTTTTTATTTTTCAATATCGACTACACTCCCAAACGGCTTTGAAGTGGGAAATATGCATTTTCAAAGCGGTGATTGACTCGATCACCCTTTGATTAAAAATAAAAAAAATTGCTCCATCCACGATCTTTTTCAGCGACCAATCGACAACCTAAGCATCAAGGATGTTAAATTTTTAATTGCATCAAAATATAATCACTACTTTTTCAGTTATCTCAAAAAAAACGCATTTTTTTCATCGACTTCACCTTGTTTGACGGTATGTCTTGTAACGTACTAACGTATGTCATTATTTAATTACCAAAGTGGCAAAACTATATTCAACTACAAAGCGATGTTTTAAAGTTGCTATTATCCATACTAATTTTTTTAAATTAAATATTAATTCTCTGATTATTGAATTTTTTCAACTTCTGCCTAAATCTCATTCGACTTGCAATACAATCCAACAAATCAAGTTTCCAATAAAAAATATCGATTGCTATTTTATGTTATTGCTACAGTTTACTGCTAAACCAATCAAGATAAATTTCCTACTGGAATTAGTTACACCGCAGGTTGCAAGGATTTTAGAGCCCACTTTTTTATTGCATTTTTATTGAGCACTTACGTTTCAATTAATATTTGTTTTTCATTTATAACGTTTAGTGGTTTCAATCATAATAAATAAAGACGAAACAACGCTCAATATATAAAAACATATTATTTACTGCCATTTCTGGTTCAAACCAGACATTTTTGGTGAGAGTTTCAATTTTGACAATTTTTTTAAGTATAACATGCTGGTGCGTTTGTTAAATGTTTACAGTGCAGTGGACAAGATTCTATGCTATTATTGAGAAGCGTTTCTATGGTTTATATCGATAAAAAATCGCACTTTAAGATGACTGATTCGAATTTTCCCATACGTCCCATAACATTTCCTCTACGTTATGATAGACCCACATCTTAGGTAGGATAATCGTATCAACTGTTTAGTTCAAAAATTGAGGTGTATATTGTATACACTGCGTTCATTTGAAAACGACCCACCCTTAATATTTCAGAAATGGAACATATTAGAAAGAAATGCCGAAACACGTCAACTTTTAACTTGAGGGGGATACTTTTTATCGCTAATGTCATAAACGTCAGATTCACCCCTGCCTACTGGAGATACTCCTTGAATTTTTTCAAATGGCATTACTTATCAAGTCATACCTCATTTAAAAGGTCTGGTGAATCTCTATTCAATCATTTTGTTTTTCCTTTGATTCCAGCCTTCCATTGTTATTTAATCGTTGTTTAAAATTGGCTCTCTTTCAACTTATCGTATGCCCCCGTATTAGATTATGACCGAAAGACTCTTTAAAGAATAAAAAAATTACAAATAGTGAAAAGACAACTGTTAACAAAAAATAACTGTTATTTAATCATGTGTACAAAGTGACCACCGTTAACATTCAGGCAATAAAAGTTGAAAGAGAGCCATTTTTAAACAACGATTAAACAACAATGGAAGGCTGGTTCAAAGGCAAAACAAAATGATTGGATAGAGCTTCACCAGACCTTTTAAATGGGGTATGACTTGATACCTAATGCCATTTGAAAAAATTCAAGGGGTATCTCCAGAAGGGAGGGAGTGAATCTGACGTTTATGACATTAGCGGCAAAAAGTGTCCCCCTCAAGTTAAAAGTTGACGTGTTTCGGCATTTCTTTCTAATATGTCGCATTTCTGATATATTTAGGGTGGGTCCTTTTCAAATGAACACAGTGTATAGAAGTTTAGTTGAATCTCACCTAATTTAAGGTTTGGTCAGCTGGGGTGGAGTGGCGAAGTCTTACTGTAACATTCTCCAGGTTTCGAAAAAAATATTCCTCAAAATCCTTCTTGGAAAAACGAGATAAAGATAAAGCAGTGAACTTTTATATACTGAAAAGTGAAAATAAAATATTAGACGTTAGACAATTGAATTTAAAAAAACAGTGTGTCTAGTCGACCGCTAATCGGACGAATGATTTTTTTTATTCGTCCGAAAATGGTGGGGATTAAAATTTAATATTTATAATTATTGCAAGGTGAGTAAGATTTATGATTTATATTTAGTAATAATAATAATAATAATTACTTATTAGATAAATTATTATTTGAAACAATTTATTGATTGAGTGTATATTTTTTATTACATACATATCAGTGATTATTATTATTGGTATTGGTTTTTTAGGTTAGGTTAGGTTAAAAATTTCAAAAAATCGAAAAAAATTGTCAAGAATTGTCAAAAACTAACAAAAATTGTCAAAAACTATCAAAAATGGACAATTATTGTCAAAATTGGTCAATAATTGTCAAAAATTGTTATAATTTTGAAAAATGGTCGATAGTTGTCAAAAACTATCAAAAATGGCCAAAAATTTCTAAAAATTGTTAAAAATTGTTAAAATTCTTAAAAAATGGCCAATAATTGTCTAAAATGGTCAAAAATTTAGAAAAATGGTCCATAATTATCAAAATGGTCAATAATTTTGAAAAATTGTCAAACAAGGTAAGTAGGATTTATGATTTATATTTAATAATAATAATAATAATTACTTATTAGATAAATTATTATTTGAAACAATTTATTGATTGAGTGTATATTTTTTATTACATACATATCAGTGATTATATTATTGGTTGGTATTGGTTTTTTAGGTTAGGTTAGGTTAAAAATTTCTAAAAATCGAAAAAAATTGTCAAAAACTATCAAAAATGGAGAATTATTGTCAAAATTGGTCAATAATTGTCAAAAATTGTTATAATTTGGAAAAATTGTCAAAAATGGTCAAAAACTATCAAAATCGGTTGAAAATTGTCAATTATTGTTAAAAACTGTTAAAAATGGACAATTATTGTCAAAAATGGTTAAAAATTTTCATAATTTCGAAAAATGGTCAAAAATTATCAAAATTTGGAACAATGGTCAATTGTCAATTGTTAAAATTTTTAAAAATGGTCAATATTTGTTAAAATTTTTAAAAATGGTTGATAATTGTTAAAATTTTGAAAAATGGTCAATAATTGTTAAAATTTTTAAAAATGGTCAATAATTGTCAAAATTTTGAGAAATGGTCAGTAATCGACAAAAGTTGTCAAAACTTTGAAAATAGTTAATAAATAATACGAGCCGTTTCCGAAAATCGATTTAAACACGTAATTTATAGAAAATTTTAAAAACATTGAAAATATGTGCATTTGCATAATTCATAAAGATATCTTGAGAGAAATGATGAAGACAACTCATTTGTCAAGATGTAGAGGATTAAAGATTGAAAAATCCAAAATAATTCCAATGGAATCGAGATCGTTGAAAACACCCAAAAAATGAAAATCCGTCGAGAAAACGAGAAAAAAACGATGTCGAAAAAAATTTAAAAACAAAAGAACTGGAGCAAGATCGTCAGACACATTCCAGAAGCAATGCCAGGTCTCCTTTGAAATTAACGTTACAGAAGATGGTAACAGTTTATTTATTTCAACAATTAATTTAATACACAATCACCAAACAAGTAAAGAACTCTACGAGCAACTCCCTCAAGTCAGAAGAATGACACCGGAAGTAAAAAATCACGTGAAAGAACTATTGACATTAAAAGCAAATAAAAATAAATGTGAATCTTCTGTAAAAGCAGTAACTTTTAAACTGCATGAATATATTACCAAAACAAATAGACACACTATTTACAACCTTATCGAAAATAATTACTGATAATATTTCTATCAATTTCTATTTTATTAATCTTCAATTATAGTATAAATTTTATTATTTATTACTTTTTTTTTCACCTAGTACAAGTCTTATATTATTATTATTTTATCCTTGAAAACAAGCCTTAAAGGCTTCGCTAGTGTATATTATATTTATTTCGCATAACGTCGTTGGTTTCGATTGTTTGTCATTTATGAATTATGTGGAAATAAATTATTATTATTATTACATAGAATGTTTATGTAGCGAAGCGGATGTATATGCAGTTTATTAGATATATCATTGGATATTCAAAATGGCTATGAATGATTTTCTTTCAACGGTTTCGACTTTTTTTTTTAATTGAAAAATGTGCGAATTTGTTGAAAATGTTTTTTCGCTTCCACACATAACTCGCAATAACTAATCGAAATAACTAAACAAACTTTTTTTTACGGAGAAGACGTGAGCGTTCGAATGCATCTTAATACAAGCCTACAAGCTCATGAAATACTCGCCACCTCCGAAGAATACAATTTTGAGCAAAATAATATATTTTCCAAAGTAAATGAAGCCATATTTTTACCCAAAGTTGAAACTCAAGTTTGTAAGTGGAGCTCGTGTTTTATTCAGTTTATTTGAACTGTAATAAGATAACAACTAAGTTATTACATTTGCCATATTTTATGGATAAGTTTTTGTTGACAGCGAGCTTTTCGACATCCAATTTCAGTTAAAAAGTTGCTTTAGTATATATTAAAGCTCCCAACTTTCTATGTTATCTCCTATTTACCCATCCACTTATTAATCTGTTTTATTTGCTCACAAATTTTCACATTACTTTCTTGGTGTTTATCCTTGTTACTGAATTATTAATAGTAAAATTTCCAGTAACAATAAAGCAAACAATGTTAATGTGAATCGAACAAATTTAGTGCTAATGGAATGCCGTGACAAATAACAGTTTATTCAATCATAAATAAATATTTGAGTTATTAATGAAGAGACACATTCAATGTTTCTTTTTTTATTCAACTGGGAAAGAAATAACCACCAATATAATTGAAGGCGACAAGTGATTCAATAGTAATTGAAGCAGTAGGACCGCGTCATCTGAGGTTCAGATAATGGACCTAAAATTACCCCTGTAATATTATAGAAAAATTAATTTATGGATGACGTGTACTTGAATGCATTCCTTGGGTACTACTTTGTCATAAAAAAACATAGCATACAATTCCAAGTGATACTAAGGGTTGATGAGCGAGGGTAAAAAATTTAAAAAAAAGAACAAATACTTATGAATGCCGAAGGGAGTTTAGATATTGTTATCTTAGTAATCGTTCATTAATAGAAAATCGTTAATTAATAGGGGCCATTAATTAATGATTTTGGGTACATTTATGTAGCTCAAAAATTAATGGGTTAGTGACCAGAGACGTCCATATGCCCTATCTTCAAACAAAAAAAGGTAAGCGGTCGTCGGACCGCCGACAGTAGCTTGCTTCTTATGCACAATAGAATGACCATTTTTCGTGAATTTTTCACCATTTTTCAAAAATTTTGACAATTTTCGACCATTTTTGACAATTATTGATCGTCTTTGACAATTATTGACTATTTTTGACAATTTTCCAAAAATTTTGACATATTTGGCAATTATTGACCATTTTTTCAAAATTTTGACAATTTTTGAAATTTTTTTCAAATTTTAACAATTATTGACCATTTTTGACAATTATTGACCGATTTTGACAGTTTTGACAATTATTGATCATTTTTGAGCATTTTTGACAGGTTCTGTCAATTATTGCTCGTCTTTGACAATTATTGACCATTTTTGAAAATATTTGGCAATTATTAACCATTTTTTCAAACTTTTGACAGTTTTTGACTATTTTTGATCATTTTTCCTAATTTCTTACAATTTTTGAGCATATTTAAAAATTTTTGACAATTTTTCAAAAATTTCAACATATTTGGCAATTATTAACCATTTTTTCAAAATGTTGACAATTTTTGACAATTTTTCACACCTATGGGTGTGCGAGCTTAGTGCGGCAAGAGAGATTGCGCACAGTCGCTGGAATGAGTTATCGCGTGACGAATTGGGCGTCATTGATGTCGTACGAAACTTGATTAACGTAAAGTTTCGATTTTAAATTCAAAATTTTAAATCATGGTGAAATATTCCTAGTTGATTAAAAACGCACACGTTCTCAATATTTATACTCTTGATGAATGCATATGAATTCTCATTAAGTTGGTTTTGTTTTTCGAATGTGAGCTTATAATTTCCAAAAAGTTTGCAGACATTGTGAAAGATAATACTGACCTTATTAAATCACCTATGGTGGATTAAAAGTCCTTTTGTACTTTTAGTATTTATTTTTAAAACTCTTCTTGTAAAACCACTCTTTTACAAATACCTTCATTAGTAATAAGAATGCAATGTCAGTATGAATATATATTTTATCATAAACATCGAGTTGATGTTTAAGCACAAAGTCTAATTATATTCAACCTATATTTTCGGAAGACCATCTATAAGTAACTTATTATAGTTTTGAATAAAGTCACGTATCGATAATACTCGTGTCTATGTTTATTAAATAATCTAAATATATTTCAATTCAATTGTTAAGTCAGCTAACTATTGAAATTAGTACAATTATTTACAGGGTGTCTACACACCGATATTTTGCGAATCAAATTGAGGAATATTGAAGTTAGTTATTTTATTGTACGATAACTCAACACATAGAAAAGCTACAGTACAATGCGTAGTAGGGTATGGACAGAAAGAAAGCGGGTTACCTGCTCGCTGGTTACCGGCGCCTAAATTTACTTATGGTTGATAAACGTAAGCGCACAGAGACAAAGCATGCTGAACATCTGCTTTGTCTGGCTGTTCAGCCTGCCGGTAACCAGCGAGCAGGTAACCCGCTTTCTTTCTGTCCATACCCGCAAGCAAGATGCGGTCCTAGACTTTGAACACTACTGTTTACACTACCACTACAGCTACATTGCCCTATCTAATGCGCGCATCGATAACTAAGTTATCTTCCTCAGAGACTGAAGGTAAACGAAGGTATCTATGGGAAATTTGGTATCCAGTTTATTGTTATAGATATATTGTACTTCTTGCTGGGAATTATAATGGTTGTATTGACGAAGTAGAAAATTTATTTTCCCATGGAACTCAATTGAGTGATTATCTTGGGTAAATGAATGAGAAATGTATGAAGAACCTTCAATAAATTGAGTGTTCCTCCCTTCCACTTTACTTTCAATCCTATCGAGTTATACGGAGCTCTGACAATCAAGCCGAGAGATGCGTACTGGAAGAAACAAGTAAGAGTTGGTCTGTCTTTGAACCTCAGGATTCTGGAAGATTTCTATTTGACAATTTTTGTTCTACCTCATCCAAAAAAATAGTCCAATTTTACTGCTGATTCAGAAAACGGAAGAGATTAGTTAGTTTTGTTTCTCCTTTTATGGTACCCTGTTACTGAACAATTTTCTTTTGTTGTGATCATATACCTCAGGATGATATCCTTTGTTGAAAATGAGCTTCAAATACCGCCTCCTCTACATCATTTTGAAGGTTTATTCCACAGATTATGAGATCAGAGACCCACCTTGAAACAGTGATCCAGTTCCAGAATCTTTTTATTTACAGGAGAGCTATGGAACTTACATGATCATCTCATCATATCCTAAAAGTTTAAAAAATCACTATCTGCTCTTAAGCTACTTATCTGAAGTGATTGCTTATAGTTGAGGTCCCTCGATGGATGGTGGGTAACCTGTGGGTGATTGTGTTACGTGTGTAGGTGATTGTGTGATTGTGTACATTAAAATGTAATTGAAAATACTTACTTGGATTTGGGAATACGCCGGACCATTTAAGTTTCTCTTAATGAAAAAGGGACCAATTATTTAGTCGCCTATTATTCTAGCCCATACATTCAGTTTTTGTGGATATTGATTATGATATTGGGTATGGGATTCACGCATCCAACGAGGATTGTTACGTGACCAGTATCTACAATTATGCCGATTTACGTTTCCAATAAAAAAAGTGGCCCTATCGCAAAACATAAAATTACTTGAAAAATTTAGATCGTTTTGATTGTAACATTTTTCCATAATTATGTCTGCAAACTCTTCACGTCTATCGACATAATCTTATTGAACTAATCTTTTTTGTGTGGATGGAATTTATTTTCACGTGGAATTTTCATTGCGGATGTTTGCGAAATATCAAGTTCCCTGGATATTTGTCTAGTACTCAAGTGTGGATCATCTTCTAACAGGACACAAACATCTAAAGGTAATGCATTTATTCTGCGTCCTGATTTGGATAAATCTTCCATTACTGAACCAGCTTCGTTGAACTTTTTCATCAATTTACATACAGTACATCTAGTTATGGGATTTCGGTAAGGAGATATTACAAGTTTCTTGTTGACTTCCACGCATATCAGCATATCCTGACATCATTAAAATCTCAATTCGTTCATTTTCAGATAAACGATCCATTGTGACTTTCAATAAACACCAGCGATACTAATTTATTGAAACGTCAAAGTAGTTATTGTAGCAGTCATAGCCATCTAAATGTATTATTTTAACTTCGGCGGAGATATATACCTATATAATCATAAACCTTAATATACCCGGAGGTGTTAAGGTGTTTTGTAACATCATAAGGTTTTTATATGAATGGTTCAGTCCGTTTTATACACAAATTTTGCCCAGCTTCTCCTATTTTGTGCGAGCTCTTTCCCTTCCTTCCAGTTCTTGTTATTTTTTTTCAGACTACCAGCTATTACATCATCCCATTTTCTCCTAAACCTGCCTCTAGATCTTTCATTTGATGATTCCCTCTCATGTCGTTTTAGTTCCCCCTCTCTACCCAGAAATTTTTCTGAAATCTCTTTTCGTTCACGAGGCACAGCCCGTTGTAAGTTTTAAAATTGAGACCCTGTATATTTCATGGATACTTTTTTTTCATACATTACAAACTATATAATGTTATAATCTTCCACTACTTTAAGTTTGACGTAATCAATTATTTGAACAGGTATATTTGATATAATCTAGTGAATTTAGAATCGAATTTACCTCTGTCATTCTGACGATGATCGAAATAATTATCAAATATTTTTTTAGAATTCTCATAAATTTTGAATGAAATAGTGGAATTAATCAAAAACAGTTGGTTTCATTTAAAATAAAATTCAGAATCACTTAATACATTTTACTTTGATAGGATCTAGCTCATAATAAAATCCATTTAAATTAATAACCTACAATTTAAATATTTCCTCTGAATATTACTGTCTAAATTAGGGTCTGAATGAATTCTGCAAACAATTCAGGTAAACGTAATCCCCGGTTTGTATTTGTCTTGTCAAGTCCCGAACATTTATCCGGGATTTTGATATTTGCCAGAAATTTATCGCAAATAATTAAGTTTCGTCTAAAATGTCTCCAAGTTCGTTTTAGGGTTCAGCTGCAGGTCGCTAAGCAAAATTTCAGAAACGCTATCCAAAGTTTCAATCTCAAGGAATTAGATTGATAGACAACATTTAAAGTTAGCAAGCTACGATCTGCTGCTTTGTGTGTAGAAATAATAATAAATTAGTAAATATTGCTTTAAGTTGAAAATTATGGAATTTATAATGTGATATTGGAAAAAAAGTAAAAAAAAAACACACAAAGCACACAAAGGCTACGCATTTCATTCCATAGAAACGCAGTTTAAATTATATGGATTCAAAGGATGAAGAAGCACTTTACTCTTGTGTAATACATATAATTTTTCCTCCGACTCACTTATTAATCCTTTTTTTGAATAATTATTTATTTTTTTCTCTTATATTGCTTATATTGTTTTTCATAGCTGTCTTTAGATTTTTATGGTAATGAGGTTAATGTGGCTTGATTCTTGATATTACGTGGCGTTTTTGTAAATTGAAAATCACCTGAATCGCTCTCAATTTCTCAAAAAATCAATAAAGTTTAATTAACGTAACAACTTTGCATTCTAAAAGTCGATCGCAATGTTTACTCTCAGTGAGCCACAGCATACTATGTTAGTTTTATTTGTAATTCAAAAAACGTATCTAACAAACCTGAAGTTGAAATTTTTATTTATAAACCTAAAGTTGAAGTAACATTCATAATTAATTTTCACCAGAATACAGGATATAAAAGATGTTGAAATTACAGAAACAATGTGAATACAATAGATTTAAAAGTTTCAGAAGTATACCTACTTTTCCTCCCTAGGGTGGTAGAATAACCAAGTTTAAAGAAAACACACCTGCAAAAAAATGGCTCAAATTATTTTTAAAGAGACCTCCCGAAGTAACGAAGCGAAATGCGGAGATTATTTCGAAAGCTAGAGCTTCAGTCAAGGAGGAAGATGTCAGAAATTGGATTAGTCAACTTCAACAACATCTGAATGATGAAACTGCTTCCGATATACTAAATAATCAATCTAGAATATTTAATGCGGATGAAACTGGGATCAAAATATGTCCTAAGACTGGCTTAATCTTAGGACCGAAGAATTATGAATTTACGTTTGAAATTGCACCCGGAAAGGAGAAAGAGTCCAAAACAGTCCTCTGTAATTTTTCGTCCAATGGTGTAGATGTCCCAACCTATATTGCTTATCCATATAAAAGGATCCCCCGATATGTAGTAGAATCAGTACCAGACAGTTGGTCAATTGGGAGATCGGATACCGGTTGGATGGTTTCCCCAACATTTTTGCATACATCATAATTTCTATGGCTGGCGGTGTTGCTTTTTCTGGTTGGACACAAATCACATATAAACAAATCTATGTCTGACTTTTTTGAACAAAAAGTTATTTTATTATTTGCTCTGTATCCTAACTCGACCCACATTCTTCAACCCTGTCATGTCGCTAAATTTAGAGCACTCAAAAGCTCTTGGAAATCCGTGGTTAGAAAGTATAAACAGACTACGACAAAGGTAATAACAAAACAAAATTTAGCTCGCTTATTTAAAGATGCTTATACAGCTGCAATAAAACCAAGCATTGTTAGAAATGGTTTTGAAAAGTGTGGTTCACTACATATTTAAAAAGAAACAGATTTTATTTTATTTGAAATACTGTATTTTTGAGTTTTTTTGTTAGATATGCCTATATTTTCATTAATAATTATTGTTAGTGTTTATTCATTGATTTTATTTTGTTCAATTATTGGAGACTCTTGTTCAATTACTGGTGTTACTGGTATTCAAAGCAAAATATTTCTAAAAGATAATTCTATTCTATTCATATTACAGTTTTAATTTCTTTTGAATATATGAAAAATATATAAAATCTTAAAGAAAATAATGTTATATTATCTCTTAATATTTAAATGAAGTTCAAATTCACCTTTGTCCTTATTTGTTCATTAACTGGAGCGCTTACCGTTCCTATTTTCTTGGTACATTTATTAGGTGTATTTCAGTGAAAAATCGCTTTAAAAATTTCAGATGGAGGTACGCCCCCTGTCGGTCCTCCTGGAAACCTGAAAATAATTTCCAGGATTTTCTTTTGGCCACTTTAGTTATAACATTTTTAACCGCAAGTATCTACGATGAATAGTTTCCGAGATACAGCACTTCGCATTCTTAACTGGTCACCCGGTACATTAATATAGCTCAAAAATACAGGGTCGACGGAAAAACAATATCACAATATTGTAACACCCCATATAACTTATTTTATACCCAGATTCACTCTTTTTTTATAGAACCTATACCAACACATCATTTGTAGGAATGAAAAATAAAGCATAAAGTAACAATCCAGCATCTTTGTAGAAAAACGAGAAGTCGAGTCATGAAAAAAGAAAAGTATTTTCTTCTACTCTCAAAATTGGGAGACAGAGAGAACATTTTTATTTGCCGATTTGCTGATATAAGCAATAGTTTTAAACGAAACCATTTTCTTTTATTGAAGTGAGTCTTCGGAATAAGATCAATTAAGATTTCAAGATCGATTGAAAATAATTTCTATGGTATACATCTATACATCAATACAAAAGCCATTTATACCCAAAACTGAACATGTACGTGTATTTAGATTTCATTGTATACATAAGCAGATACAATGTTCAATAATTAGAATATCTCAAATGCCACAGGTGAAATACATACAAATAAAATCAGTTGATTCAGTTGGCTAACCGCGAAATTAGTAAAATTTGTTTAATATGAACCGAAACGATTTAATCGATACATTCTTCGTCCAGTAGTGAAGTTCATAAATCAGAGTTACCTGATCGGTAATAACACTATGCATTTTTGACATATGAAAATTTCAGTCAATATCCTTCTCGACAAAAGAGCTGAAAACAAAAACGTGCCAAAATTCGGAATATGCAAATGATGAATGGTGAAGTTGCACTTGTGCGTAGCGGTTTACAGTCATTTATCATACATTGTACTATACATTTCCGTGACAGATTAAAAAAAACAACGAAAATGAGTTTTTTAATAGCTCAATAGTTTACGTAAGTTATTGAAGTTACGTAGATTGAAATAAACCGAAAGTTATCGAGGAGTTGTAATTATAATTATTTGTTAAATGTTCAGGTTATTACCAAAATAAGACACATCCCTTTCAGAAATCAGTTTTATAGTTATAATTCTACTAACAAAGTCATCATACGTGATATCATATCACAAGAATATGGAAATAAACTTTATTATACTATTTATGATAATTTGATAGAAAACTGGGTGTGACAGCTCCTATTGTCCTATTCTTATTGATGGTTATACAAATACAAATGTCACAATATAACAAATAAAAAAAATTACCACCGTGATCGGATTCGAACCTCACGCCGACAATTCTCAAATTTCGTAGGCAAACAACTATACCGCTCTGCTACGAAGACATAAAAAGGTGCGCAAAGAAACGTGACTCAATTGTACTCATAAAACTTTCATACCGCGGGCTAAGAATGAAAATCGTTTCTTATGGAGGAAAACTCCAAAAAATTATACTACAGTGAAATTCACATTCGTTTAGCAGCTCAATTCTTTTTATATGGGAGAATAACGGTCCGGATCTCCATGACACAAAGTCTTCAGCTGAGATCCCCGTTATACAGCCCCATTTTATATAGAAGAATAACTAGCAATGTCGCTGAAATCTTTGATTTTATGAAATAGTAATAAGTATTGTGGGAAATATTTGTAGGATATTGAATGGAAAAATATAACACTTTTGTGAGGATGTTTTCAAATATATAATATTCAAAGAAGATAAATTTATGAGCAACCACAATGGGGTAACGCTTTGACTGACACTTTTTTTAATTAAAATAAACGTGTCTTGGAATCACGGACTGATAATTTAATTTTTTAATAATTTAAGGAAGAATTACATGGATTAACACAAAAACAGAGACAGATAAAGGAGAATATAAAATAAAAAGGAATGCCGCCAATATTATGTATAGGAGAAAAAAGAATGAATGGATAAATAAGCAATTAGAGCACATCAAACAAGACAGTACTAACCACAAAATAAAACAGTTCTACAAAAAAATAAAAATTCAATACAATAATCAGAGAGCTTAAACAAGAGGGTTAGTAAACGAATCCGGTCAAATAGAGAACGATCCACAAAAAATGGCTGACATCTGGAAGGATTATTATAAAACAGTCTCGAGTGAAGATACAGAACTCCTTCTAGAAAACAACATGGCACCACAACAAATACAAGGAGAAACATACACACTCAAAGAAGAAGTTAACGAAGTAACAAGAAAATTAAAAAATGACAAATCTCCTGGGGAAGATGAATTAGAGGCAGAACTGTTGAAATATGGTGGTCATAAATTATATCAACTCTTTTATCCCTTAATAAAAGAAATATGGATTCAAAATAAAATGCCGCAGGAATGGAATAATCACACCTATTCATAAAAAATGGGATAAAAAACAATGTAAAAATTACCGAGCAATAACATTATTGAACTCGGTATATAAAATCCTGGCTAATCTTATCAACACAAGATTGAAAGCAGAAGCAGAAAATGTATTAGGAGACTATCAAAATGGATTCAGGCCTAGTAGATCAACTATAAATGCCATACATACATACGCTAGAACAAATATTTGAAAAAGCATGGGAACAGAACAGGGAAGTTCATACAATTTTCATTGATTTTAAAAGTGCCTTTGACACAATTGACAGAAAAGAATTAATGAAACGGTTAGAAATACTAAATATTGATAAAAAACTAATAGAGCTGCTGAAAATGATAATGGCTAACAACAAAGCAAAAGTGCGATTCCAAGGAGTCACATCGAAGGAATTCCTCGTAAACAAGACTCGATCTCCCCAACTTTATTCAATTTGGCATTGGAGAGTATCCTAAGAACAGCTAAACTAGAAAGCAAAAACATCATAACAGACCATATTCAAACCATAGCATATGCAGACGATTTATCCATAGTTGCAGATTCAAGACAAAAACTTATTAAAGCAATTGAAAAGATGGGAGAAGAGGCAAAACAACTTGGAATGGAAATCAACGCGGACAAAACAAAATATATGATAGAAGGTAAAAAAACCGAAAATACCGAAGGGAACTTGAAAACGCAATGGCATTCATTTGAAAATGTAACAACATTCAACTACTTAGGAGTGAGGATGGGACAAACAGGAAAAGAGCGGGTGCAAGAAAGAATACTCAATGAAAACCAAGCCTACTGCAGAAATAGAAAACTTCTGAAAAGTAAAGCCATAAATAAAAACACCAAAATAAAAATATACAAAACACTGATAAGACCAGTGATTGCGTATGGCTTAGAAACAACGGTAATAAACAAAAAAGAAGCAGAAGACTCAAAAATCATAGAAAGAAAGATTCTAAGAACGATACTGGGGCCGAACATAACAAGAACTGGGAAAGGGAGACTCAAAACTAACAAAGAAATAGAAAGCGAGTTAAGCAATGAAACAATCGTGAAATATATAAAAGCACAACGCCTAAAATGGGCAGGACATATATGAGACAAAAGCCTGGAGAAATGATAAGAAGAATAACACAATGGACTCCTCTATGGCCGAGAAGAAGAGAAAGACCCAGAGAAAGTTGGAGGAATCAGATAGAAGAGGATACAAAAAGGATGGGAATCAAAGAGTGAAGAGAAAAATGCAGAAATAGAGCAGAATGGAAGAAAATAACTTTTGAAGCCAGGACACACAAGAAATTGTAATAATGAGGAGTGAATAGGGAGTAATCCACCCTAATAAATGGATTTAAAAGCGCATTAGCGTTAGCCACAATCTATTAGATTTAAAGGCTTGATGATGATGATGATGAATAATTTAATTGAAAGTAAATTGGACAGTGAAATAAAAATTATTGAAAACTTTTAATAACTTGAAATTTGAGTAAATTAAAAATATTTGAATTTCAGGAATACATTTATTGAAGTTATTCCCTTAAATCGTGAAATTATTTGGTTTAAATATCGATAACATGGAAAACATTGAAAATAAACAATGTTTATAAAGGAACAATTATAATAAATTTCTTATTTAAAATCAGTTTTCCATTGAATAGCTCTAGAATTATTCTTGTTAATGATCGCACCTACAATACTCGTCGTACGAGGTATCCCAGGGATTATATCACAACAAATTCATCTGGGAGTGATTTTCATCAATAATTCATTATAATTTTAATAGATCTGTGGATGTGAAAGAATAATAAAGCTGTATAAGAGCGTCGACCCAGCACTGTAGTGGAATGCCTCTGGTGCGATAATTACGGAGAAGCAGTGTCGAACGCGGTTAGTACTTGGACAGGTGGGGAAGCACAGTCGTACAGCACATTAGACTACTAGGGCGAGTAGCATATCTCAGCTCCCGATTCCATGGAAGTTGGGCTTGATAAAGATCCCTACCACGGGTTGGAGCACTAGTGGGTTTGGCTAAATTTTCGGTTAGGGGTAGAGTGCTCCCGGCGTCGGTGATTAGCCTCAGCTGCAAAAATAGACCGACGTTAAATAAAAAGAACGCTGAATAAATTTAAAGGTTTTTTCTTTCGATTTCCAAAACCGTATGTTTGGATCCTTAGATATTTGAAAACTAGCTTGCATAACAAAACTGTTCAAATTTTTAAAATTATAACTGTTTCGCTAAGCTTCCGTTGCTGCGCTCCCAGTAAAGCCGGTGCCAGACTCCTAAATAAGTTATTAGTTATACAATGCACTGGATTCCCTAAAGATCAATTCTGGACTAGTAGGGAATTGTGTACGTGGTTTAAAGTAACTCGGAAACCGTTGCAGATTACGGCAACCTGGTGCAAGTGTATAAAATCGCCAGACAAGGCTCATCAGTGCCATTCATTGGACCAGAACCCTTTTGTGGTGTCTCAAATTCAACATTAAACATGGCCACAAGGAAATGGGTGACAGCTAGAATTGCGGGTGATGTCACCTGAACAGAGGCAGGTGAAACAGTTCATTAGAAGATATTCGCGAAAATTTGAGACACACCTAATGAGCAAATATAGGAAAACTGTCAAAGCCGTATTAGGTATGCTTACAGGACACTGTAGGCTAAATAGTTAAGCAAAGATGATGGGATTGACAGATGAAGACATGTACAAATTATATCACCAAGAAGAGTGAACTTGATACTGATTAGTTACATAAAAAAAGTCGGGCTGGAGAATGTACTCTAGATTCAGAGGTCCACAATAGATCTATGGAAGGGACCAATCCACCTCATCAAATCTAATATAATTTAATCCAACTTACATTCAAATATCAACTATGATAAAGCTGTTTGAGAAAAAGTTTTATTGAGCTGGAAATGTACCGAAGTGATATTAAAAATGGTAATAGTAAGGAGATGGTATCTGAAAATGGAAATCTGTAATGCGTCATCAGAAAAGCTAGCTAAAAGTGAAACAAACGCCGAATTCAATAAGAAATGGGAATAAATTTCGGAAAAATAACAAAATAAAAATGTTTCATTATACTTATCAACTTTATGAATAAATAGTGTGAATAACTATGCCAAGTAACTGTTGGAATATCTGATTTATTCAGCATTCGCTGCTCAAATACGTTGCAACAAGAAAGTTATTGCGGTCAGCTAGACGATCACAGTAGATAATTTCTTGCTTTAGTTACACTGTTCTAATTGTCTTCTGAGACAAAGGCTCTAAAGGAATTGAATTAATTCCAGATGAAATATTACTTCTCAATTTAACTGTAAACTATGCTTGAACTTGAGTGTAGTCAATATCATGGCATTGTTACAGGGAACGTTCAGCGAACAAAAATTTCGTTCAAATATAAGATCACACAGGATAGGACTTCAAGTAATATTTTCTTGTATTTAATTCACATTCAATTACATGAGAAATAATTTATTATGGTCATTCACAGACTATTTTAAAGTCAAAAACTCATCAACCAAACGCACAGAGACGACTATCGAGAGCTTATCGAGGGACTTGAAGCATATACATATTTACCAGGTAAGGAGAAGTAGGAGAAAACTGTACCGATACAGGCTGGGGCAACTTGGTACACAAATGGCTCCAGAGGTAGGTGTAGGAGCCGAAATTGTAGGTCTAAAAGAAAGGATAGCTATTCCAATAAGCATATCTAAGGACGTCCATCAAATCGAATCTCGGCTGACAGTTTTGTTTTTGAAGCAGGATTTACTTGGATACAATTTCAAAAGCGAGAAAAAAAAATACAAATAACATCAATAATTAAGAGTCAAAATCAATTTCGAGGTGAGCTGTCAAAAACTAGGGCAGCAACGTTGTAAAACCCTATTTAAACACCGGTGTATCATTTCCAAGGTCGTAGGTTACTTAACGTCACGTTCAAAATATAAAATAAATAAAAATAATAATAATAATAAAATATAAATAAATATTATAAAACAAAGAATTTGGGGAATACCTACTGAAAAGACTCGTTTTTAACGTACCGCTTTTCTTTGAAATTACTGTTTGGACCCTCACTTTGTGGAATCTACTCATTACTTTTTTAAATGAAACTAATACTAAATTATTGTTTATCTTACATTGAGAACAAGGCTTAAAATAAACGTTTATAAGCGTTACATTATTAAATCGCATCCATTCATCATTTGACTCCTATCCGGACAAATTTGAAAAACTTCAAAGCAAAGTGTCAAACGCAACCTCTTCGGAGTAGATAATAGTGGTGTTTAAATTTACATAGGCAAAGATAAAGTTCCAGCGGGTTTAATGTTTTTAATCAGCGATGGTATCGCTAGCTGTACCGTTAAGATTGGCAATTAGCTGTTTGCATACACTTCCTTTGGAACATTGTAATCTCAAAAGTTGCTACAGTGACGCTAAAGTTATTTTGCACGAGCTTTTTGGGGTGATAAGGGAAATCTTAAGATTTAAGTAAACTTTGATGACATATTGTTTAATTTATTTATTTTGATAACACCTTAATACTACCTACTTTATAAGATTAATAAAAATGTCAGTATTTAATAAAGTTTCAACCGGAAACCTTTTATGGAAAACACATTTTCTTTTAGCAAGTTTGTTTCGTGATTTTCAGCTATTTTAAAACTTATTATTCTCAGTGTTTATAACAGTAATAGTAAACTGCGCTTGGATAGCCTGAGTTAAAGACTTTCCTCGAGAGCTGCGTGGAAGAAACGGGGCAAAACAAATCTTTCAGGCATTAGTGAATGTCACTCCAGCATAGCTGAATATGAAAGAAGATACGGAAAGAATTTTGTTGAAATAATGAAATCAATAGATGTGCAGAAGCAATTTGTCGATTTCAATCATTTTCAATTGTTTTTTTTTTGTTCCCTTCGAGAGGTGTCGCAAACACATTTCGAATTGTAAATAGAACAGACATGTTTAATATTCAGGTAACGATATTTATCTTATCCTAACAATAAACTAGCTAATTCACAACTTGTAACATCTTCATAATTTGGGCTTTAATCTATATCCTGACCACATCCATATTCATATCCTGAAAATTATTCATATACGGTGGTATGATACATTTTTAAGTGCTGGTTCTATTTGAGTTCCAAACTTGGCGTTTCATAATATCCGGTTTCAGTTTTAACGTGCGGTCGACTGAAGGTTAGGAAAACCACCAGCTGAAGTAGCAGTTAACCGAGAGTCGAACCTGCCACATTAAAATCATAACAGAACTTCAGTTTCGCACAATTATCTTGCACTTTGCACTCTGTTTCACTTTTATATATATTTTAATAATAAACAATTTTTGACCATTTTTCAAAATTTTATGAAATATTTAACAATTTTTGACAGTTTTCGACAGTTTTTGACAATTTTTGACCATTTTTGATAGTTTTTGACAATTATTGGCCATTTTTGACCATTTTTAAAAATTTTTGACCATTCTTCAAAATTATTGACCATTTTTGATAGTTTTTGACAATTATCGACCATTTTTCAAAATTTTGACAATTATTGACCAATTTTGACAATAATTGTCCATTTTTGATAGTTTTTGACCATTTTTGATAGTTTTTGATAATTATTGACCATTTTTGAAAAAAATTTACCATTTTTCGAAAAAATTTAAAAGTTTTGACAATTATTGACCATTTTTGACCATATTTCAAAAACTTCAACAATTTTTGACAATTATCAACTATTTTTTAAAATTTGGACAATTTTTAACAATTATTGTCCATTTTTGACCATTTTTGAAAGTTTTTGACAATTTCTCAAAATTGTTGACCATTTTTGATAGTTTTCGACAATTATCGACCATTTTTCAAAATGATAACAGTTTTTGACAATTATTGACCAATTTTGACAATAATCGTCCATTTTTGACAGTTTTTGACAATTTCTGACCATTTTTGATAGTTTTTGACAATTATTGGCCATTTTTCAAAATTTTTGACCATTCTTCAAAATTATTGACCATTTTTGATAGTTTTTGACAATAATCGACCATTTTTCAAAATTTTAACAATTTTTGACAATTATTGACTAATTTTGATAATAATTGTCCATTTTTGACAGTTTTTGACAATTTTTGACCATTTTTGATAGTTTTTGACAATTATTGACCATTTTCGGAAAAATTTCATCATTTTTCGAAAAAAATTTAAGATTTTTGACAATTGACCATTTTTTACAATTTTTGAAAATGTTTGACCATTTTTCAATTTTTTTTCCAAGTTTTTGAAAATTATCGACCATTTTTGACAATTATTGACAATTTTTCAAAATTTTTGACCATTTTTGGAAATAATTGTCCATTTTTGATAGTTTTTGAGAATTATCGACCATTTTTCAAAATTTTAACAGTTTTTGACCATTATTGACCAATTTTGATAATAATTGTCCATTTTTGACAGTTTTTAACAATTTATGATAGTTTTTGACAATTATTGACCATTCTTGAAAATTTTTGACCATTTTTCAAAAAAAATTTTGACAATTTACCATTTTTCAATTTTGACAATTATCGACCCTCTTTGACAATTATTGACCAATTTTGGCCATTTTTGACAATTTTGACAATTTTTGACAATTTTTGACAATTTTTGACAATTTTTGACAATTTTTGACAATTTTTGACAATTTTTGACAATTTTTGACAATTTTTGACAATTTTTTGACAATTTTTGACAATTATTGACCATTTTTGACAATTTTCGACAATTATTGACCATTTTTGACAGTTTTTGAGATAAATTGTCTATTACTAACAGTTTTTGACAATTATCGACCATTTTTGACAATTATCAACTATTTTTCCAAATTTTGACAATTTTTGGAAATAATTGTCCATTTTCGACCATTTTTGATAGTTTTTGAGAATTATCGACCATTTTTCAAAATTTTAACAGTTTTTGACAATTATTGTCCATTTTTGACAGTTTTTGACAATTTTTGATAGTTTTTGACAATTATTGACCATTCTTGAAAATTTTTGACCATTTTTCAAAAAAAAATTTGACAATTTACCATTTTTCAATTTTTTTTTTTGAAGTTTTTGACAATTATCGACCCTCTTTGACAATTATTGACCAATTTTGACCATTTTTGACAATTTTTGACAATTTTTGACAATTTTTGACAATTTTTTGACAATTTTTGACAATTTTTGACAATTTTTGACAATTTTTGACAATTATTGACCATTTTTGATAATTTTCGACAACTATTGACCATTTTTGACAGTTTTTGAGATAAATTGTCTATTTCTAACAGTTTTTGACAATAATTGACCATTTTTGATCATATTTCAAAATTTTTGACAATTTTTATATAATTTTATTTAATTTTTAATCTGATAAATTGTTAATTATTCACCGATTGAGTTAATTCGGAGGGCGTGGTTTGATTAAATAAGCGAGCGAAAAAGATTCCTGTTTTGCGCTAGAGCGTAAAGTAACAATCCTCGGCATTTGTCTACTTTACGACTTCATTTGAATATAGTAATTAGTCATTTTACGCGCGACTGTAGAAAAAGTATTTTATATTACTTTTTTTCTACTCAGTTCACGAGGAAAGTCTCAGAGCCTAGTACCTAGTTCCTTAAGACCTATTTCCTAGAGGAATTTCAGGTGTTGTGCCCTAGGAGATCTTATATTTGAAAATGTTCATGGATATATTATAAAAAAAGCAGATTTATTATTAAATAATCAACATAAACTGAATAATCAAACTTTGTTCAAACATCTTCTATCTTTCTTCTTCAAATTAAGAAATAGGGATTACAATAATTATTTTAATAAATGTTGGGAAGCAGAACCTTACCTTCAAAAAATTTATAACGGGTGTTTCCTGCTTCGCTTCTTCCTGCAAACAATGTCACATTTCCAACAACTTTGGCCACTAAAAACTCTGTTTTCCACTTTACTCTCGAATGTCTTTTTAAATACTGTTCAAACACTAAACCTAAAGCACAATATGCCAAATATGAAACTAATACCTAACTAATCCCGACAAACTTTTACCGAGTAAGCTCCGTCAGCGCATACAATTCTCAACACTCTAGCTGTTCTGGTCGACCTAAACAATCGTTGAATAAAAAAAGGTAAATACGATTGTAGATTCCAGATGAGAACCAGAACATTCAAGCAAGTTACTTAAGCTTGACTACAGTTTCAGAATGAATAATACAATATTATTCCTTTCATGTAACTGAGTTAGGTAAAGTGGACTGGAAATCGTATGTTAGAATTGACATCCTCCTTGGAAATCCTTGTAAAAGTCGGCACTGAATAATAATATATTCTCTAATGTAATACAATTTTCCAACCTAAAAGTTTCTGCAGAAAATTTTTGAGTTCGCAGTGAAGTGTACTTTTAAGGATCAGTAGCCCATTGCGCGATACCAACAAAACTTTTAGTTACACGGAAGTATATATTAGATATAGCCTTGATTTGGAAAAGTTTGCACAAGTGTAGCTATCATTATAAATTCAGGCTTCTGTTAATGAGAAACGTGACCCAAAAGTTTAATTTTCAAGTTTGTATTTGGAATTTTTTGTACTGGAGTCATATTCGATCGATACTTCCAAAAAGCACTCAAAGGATTCCTTTTTACCGAAATACATGCTATAAATTGGAGACCAAGTGAAAAATATTTTTTCAATGGGCCTTCGTTACTGAGTTATAGGTTTCCAAAACTGCAAGTGGAAATTTGTGTTTTATTCATTTCTTCTTGACAGAACATTAGTTCTTAATTAGATTAGAGTGTTTTATACTAGTAGACATAATGCTTGTTTTGACGTTTTAGGCAAATTTATATTCCTTTCCGAAATCTGATACTTCTCCGTATGTTACAGTTCGCCTTGTATATATTTCTTAGGGATAAACACACCCTTTTTGTTTGTAAAACTGACATGAACGGATTTGGCCTCATTTATTCTTATACGCCATTGTTTGGTCCAATTATTAATTTTATTCACATAAGTTTGCAAGTTAGATGCTGCTTCATCGCGATCTTCTCCTACAGTCATCGTGATCTAGTTTAGGGATATCACTAGTGTGTATCAGATAGAGTACTGGGTCTAATACTCTGCTTTGTGGAACTACTCAATTTGTTATATAAGGTCTTAATATATATATATAGGTTAAAGTTAAATCATTCATTCCACATTTAATCAAAAGTCTGTGTCACTTCGAGGATGACTGCAGAACAATAATTTTCATGTTCTAATGCTTTTTCAACATATCATTGTTCTCTGAAACCATATGATAATTTGGGATTTTTTTATCATTATTTCTCAAAATGCTTCGATGTTATGGTAAGTAAGGAAATTGGTCTGTAAGATGATACCTTTGGTGGCTTACCAGGTTTGGAGGTTATCATCATTGTCTAGCTCAAGAGAAGTTTTTGAATTTTGGTTTTTCAACATTATTTCAATTGTAACACATATTTTCTAGGAGAAAAAGTCGAACTGAAACACAGTGGAATAAGGAAATTAAAATTTACTCACAGTTCTTTCATTACATCTGAAGTATGATGAAAATTCGAAATTTGTCCCAGAATTCTAGTTAAAAATCATCAAATTTCACCTGTACATTATATTTTGCAATCATCTTTCCAATTTAATTCTTTGACCACTAAACTTCAAAAACACCATAAATTTTTTCCTTGAAAATTCTGAATACGCAATTTTCTTATGAACAGTCACACTAAAAGGAGATTGCCACATAAATTAGCCATTGAAACATTTTAAAGAGTTTCCAAAACTTTTGCATGCCACAAGATTATTAAAATACTTTGCAGGCCTGTCTTTGAAAATCATTTACTTGGTTAATGGTTAAATAGAATTAAACGCTGGTAAAGCGCTCCAAGAAGTATCTTTCAGATTTAAATAAAACAAAGTTTGAAATAATAAAACTTCACTCAACTCAACGCAGAATCGAAAATGTTTCTGAAGCTAGATACAACTGATTTAAAGACTCTTTTATATACAATAAATTTGCTTTCGCAAAGTAATTATAATGAAAGATTGTCAAGCACAAAACTATCGATTTTATTTTTATTCGGTTATTTAACGTCTGAGGCTAATCACCGACGCCGGGAGCACTCTACCCCTAACCGGAAATTTTGCCCAATCCACTAGTGTTCCAACCAGTGGTAGGGATCTATGCTACTCACCCTAGTAGTCTAAGGTGCACCCTAGTAGTCTAAAGTGTTTCGCTGCAGGTTGTACGGACTCTACGACGGTGTTTTCCCAGTGGTCATCCATCCAAGTACTAGCCTCGCTCGACTCTGCTTGGCTGTAATTATCGCATCAGAGGCGCTCCACTACAGAGCTGGGTCGACACTCAAAAAACAATCGATATAAAACAACAAACGTTACAAGTTTTTGATAATATTTCACGATTCTGTACACTTAACAGTAACTCACTATCCGTATATTGTCAACATTGGTTGGGACATGTTTCAAACTTTCATATTCCTTCAAAATATTTATAATTTTAAGCTTGCTACTCAATGCATTCTCAATATATTTACTTAGTTTTTTTTTATATGTTTGAAATAGGACTGTATAGTTCGGTCCTGTCGAAATACCATTTGTTGTGACTATATTCTGAATTTTTCATAAAAATTGCGTGGAAGCTTCATTACATCAAAATGCTTGCGTTCGATACAAAAATATTTTATAAAAAATCGACTTCTTGAAATGGCACCGTTCTAAAACTCAAAGTGAGTTTTAAATAGCGATATATTAAATATAAATTTCTGAAAAAACCTATATCTGTGGTATAAACACATTGTAAACCTTTCTGAGATTGATGTAGTTTTATAATTTTTGAGTCGAATTAGTGAATATAAATTTGCTAGTTGTGTGCGCACTATGTTAGCTTGAATTTTCCGTTCTAATAACTCTTTTTGAAGTTATGTTTGGAATTGGCACATTATCGAACCAATCCCTAAGTAATCCTGATGGCAATCCAAAGAAGAATCCCTTATGTTCTTAGCAGACAGATAAATTGCATTTGGAGTCCATCAGTCTTTAGATCCTGCATGCAGAGTCGTAGAACTACGGCGAGTTTCCAACTTTGGTTGAGTTAGCACAGGCATTGACAAACGAGTGGCAGCAGATACCCCATAACGCGGTTGCTGCTTTAATTTAATCTATTCCTGAAAAAATGAGAACTGTTATTCAGGCTCGTGGAGGAAATACTCGGTCTAAGTAAGGAAAATCCTAATCCTCCTGTTGCCCATATTAATTTTAGTTATTGTTTTGTTGCCAATAAAAGGTTATTGCATTATTTGCTGTGTTTTTTTAATTAATAATGCAGATATTGAAATAAATCAAAAAACAACATGTTCAAGAAAAAGTAAGCTTGAAAACGTCGTACAAATAATTATCATTCAGTTATTGAATGTTTCCACGGGATGTTTAGAAGTTAAGTGTAAAATGCAATTTTTTGTGCTCCCCTTTATATAACCATATCCATTTGACCTTTTTGCACAACCTGGGAAAAAATGATTAAAATTTATGCAAAGCATAAAAATAAAATTGAATTTTTCCTGTCCCGTTAATTTTGCGGTGCATTGTAGTTGATGCTGGAATTTTCGTTAATGTGGCCGTTTCTTCTAATGCTGCTTGCTTGCTGACAGTATCACGATGAAAGGAAGGAAAGTATTTAATCATACTGCTCAAGGGCAGCGGACCACTATAGGCTTGCAGGAGTCTCTTCAGTTGGAGGGAATGATGATTTTTGGGTTCAGTGGATGGAAATGGAGAGAACGGTAGAATGTGTCTGAGAGGTGTGTACTGACCTAGCACTCGCCCATCTCTAGGAGAAAACTTCTGAAAAAACTCATAGCAGGTCATGCGGACCTGGGATTTGAACCATGGTCCATTAGTCTGGAATATATAACGTTAAATAAGGGTTGAAAAACATTATTTATAATTTCCTTGGCATCAGCAGGGAAGATAAACTGGAGTCTCACATATTTTGCATAACTATCACATACAAAGTAAGAGAAATAACAATAATGACTGAGATTGAAATTAACTAGTATTCCTATTTATATTATATAGATTTTATTACCTGTTAATTGTTATAATAAATTGAAACTCAAGTCAATATTTACAATCCACCTAGTAGTGACCGTGATTTAGTTGCTTTTAAACTACGAACACCAGGCGAAAAATATTATGTTGTTTGTTTAGAGACTCACATTCTTCTTGTTATACATGATTGAAACAGAGTTTTGTTTTGCCTTTTTTCATCAGTCCCATTAAAATCGTGAGTATTTCAAGAGAGCTATATTATAGAAACGTGTACAGTGTACATCCTTTATACAATTATGCTAGGTAACAAATGAAGTTGAGTATAGCCCCTAGCAGGTGTTATTTTCAATAAAACGGAAGAAATAATTATGAAATGTAATAGTTAATACCTTTCGTGCGGAAAAATGGTATTTATTGTACAGAAATGTATATTTTTCCACACGACGTGCGGTAAAGTAGAAGCGCGTGGACGAGTAGAGCTAAAATGCGTGTGAAAAAGTATACTTCTCCACACGCTCGTAGAAAATATCACTTTCAACCTCATCCCACTTTATCTCGTGCTCAATTTCCATTATTTGTTTTTCTAGTTATAACCTTTACTAAATATTCCGGTTGGTGTTAGCCTTTATTTATCTTTGTACTTTTTCAGCCTCTCAAAATCCGCTTTTGTACCAAACTACAAACGGTTGCTCTACTAAAAAGTCGGCGTTAAATAATTCTTTCAACAAACAAATATGTTAATCAAAGATCGGCGAAATGTGAAGTTAGTGTGCGGATTGAATACAAAACAAGCATTAAAGAGAGATTGCCTCTATGGATTTTATATGCGACAAAGCTTTTCGGAGAACATAATTTTTGGGTCTTAAAGTTTGAAGTACTTAGTGACTCGAATCCTCTACGACGGTGAAATATGAGGATTTACTCTGAAATACTGGGTGTTGGATTCCATTCACCTAAATCCCTATGGTTTAGGAGAGGTGAAATACGAACGAACGATTAATTTTAGTATTTTTTCTTATTATTCACAGAAAACTCTGTCCAATGACAAATTAGGTCTCAATATAGATTATAACCTCACAATAACAAAATCTGACAAGGGCCACTGCTATTTAGAAATCCGAAGAATATAAATCCAAAATAAATGATTTTATAGAATCTTGTGAGGTCAAAATTCTAAGAGCAGACCCAACAAAAAAGATAACTCTAAACTCATTCCATTTGATGTTACCAATATGTTCTCTAAAATTCCTACAGAAGGGTGCATAACACTTGTAAGAAAATTACGAGAGGATGAAAATATTAATTCAGGAATAATATCAAATACACTTAATATGTTTGATGTATGTAATAAACAGAACTATTTTACTTTTGACAGTAAAAAGGTATATTTTCAAAATGAAAGATGTCTAGAAAGAAATATCTTTGAATGTAACATTTCAAAAAATATCTTATTTTGGTATATGACATATTAGCTTGTTTTGTAGGTAGTGAACTACAATTAGATATATTTTTCAATCACATTAATTTTACTACCCAAAAATTAAGAAGCTGAAGAGAATTACTCAATTAATTTTCTTGATTTAAGAATTTAAAGAGTCAATAGTATAAAAATTGGATAGATGAGGCTTTCACTTGATAAAGATCCATACTGAATGCTGAAATAAAACAATATAATTTGTTTAAAACTTCATTATATTTGAATTAACGTTCCATTTTAACTTGTGATGTGTTCCGCTAAAACAGTAGCTTTATCAAACGAGTGAAGGTATAATGGGAGATTTTTAATTTATACAGTGCACTGTATAAATAAAAAGCAAATTTCATTATACCTTTACTCATTTGATGAAGCCACTGTGTTAGCGTTAGCACGAGATTAAGTGGAAGTAAGGCATAAATATTATTCATGCTCCTGCAAACCACTAATTTCTTATCATAAGCACAGAAACATTTTTTGTACCCAGTTGATGATTTTATTATCATGAAATCTCAACAAGTTGTGTTATTTGATTTAATCGAAAAAGCAGAACCACTTTGGCAAAAATCTATTGCAGTGCAAGGAACACTTTACACTAATCCCAGAATTAAAAATATATTGTCGAAAGGTACGTAAAGTTTGAATTGAAACAAAATCCATATTTCCAATCTGGATTGTTAAAGAAATTTGAGGGGAAAAGCATTAAAAACTTTACCCGATGTCCTCGATAATTAAAAATACACGGAAGTGGCGCCGCTTCTTTCCCAGAGTAAATTTAAACAACATCATCCAGCTTGGCGAAAGTTAGAAGATAAATGAACGTAGGTTGATGGAATATGTCGAGTTGACGGGATATTCAAGAGTGAGAAGCTGCAAAATTTGCCTTGATTTACGAGGTCTGGGTCAAGATGAAACACTGTTTTCTCTCAGTAATTTTAGACAACTAAGATTAAAATGCGAGATTATAGTTACAGGACTCCAACTTTCACAAGCGGGTGATATTTTAACGTAATGAACTAGCAAAGTAACCATTCGTAGTATTTATTTGTTAATCATCAATTTATTTTCACACAAATATATCTGAGTAGTTTAAATAAGTCCAAAATGGAACTGCCCTCTGTAGTAATTCTATCCATTAGAAACACAAAGTCAAAACACTAGAAGTGGCGGAAGATAAGACGGTAGAAATGCTAGTGAAGGGACGGAGCAAGACGAGGAAAGTGGGGGTGATGGTGAAGGGAAGGAGAATTCGTATGGAGGAGTCTGTGGAATACCTAGGGGTGTGGTTGGATAGTCAATTATCCTTCAGAACACACATGTTAAAGGTGGCAGAGAAGGGGGAAGTGAGAGCAGCTTGGCTGGGGAGATTGATGTGTAATGTGAAGGGGCCGGGAGAGTGGAAAAGGAGGATAATTGGTAGGACGGTAGAGCAGAGTATGCTGTACGGTGCGGAGGTGTGGGGTGAAAGAGCAGGGTTAGGCCACTCCTGCGGGTGCAGAGAGGGATATTGCTGAGGGTGGTGCAGGGGTACAGGACAGTGGGTGGACTGGCAGCAGCGGTGCTGGCAAGGACCTACCCATTGGACGTGATGGCTAGAGCCAGAAATAAACGCTGAAGGGGTGCGACCAGAGAGGAAGTACATGAATGGATGGAGGAGAAAATGGAGAGGAGGTGGGAGGAGTATGAGGGCGCGCTAAAAGGAGCGATTGGATGGACCGGAAATTCGGGATGGTGAACTACTTCTTGCCACAGGTGTTCGCTGGACATGAGTCGAGAGTAGGGTACCACCACAAGATTGGAAAAAGAGAGATTGGAGTGTGCGAGAGGTGTGAAGTGGAGGATGATGTGGGGCATGTGTTTATATGCCAGAGGAACGAGTGCTGAAAAAGTTGGAGAGGAAACTAGGGGAGGCGGTGTATTGGGAAAACATGGTGGAGATATTGTTGAGGGGGGAGGAGGAATGGATGGAGGTAAGGGGCGTAGAAGAGAGCATGGTTAGGGGAAGTGAACGACTCGAGGTAGGAGTGAAAGTTAGGGAGAAGACGGGGGTAACGGCGAGTTTGAGGTGGGTTTGGTTGGTAGGCATCCCCTCGGGGATTTCCCATCTCGGTCCGAAAAAAAGAAAAAAACTTGAATATTTTCTACATATTGCATGACCCATCATGCTAAGGCAAGCTACTCCTCTCAACGCGTAACAGTTTGCCCAGCAGCACAATATGGCCGACCTGTCAGTGACGTCATTCTGGAATGGTCTATTGTTTAAATGGTGACAGCCTCCCACTGGATTATTGTTAAAGTTGTGAAAAATTAGAAGGAACCAAATCCTTTGATCACGGATGACATTTCTTGATAATTCTCTGGTCATTTTTTTTCACTAAAATTCCGCAACATTCAATTGATGTGTCAAGATCGTTCTGTGGAAATTCGCGATATTACGACGATTTTGGGAGAGGTTTGTTAGTTCTAAATAAGTTAATATCAACTTGGAGAACAAGCCAACAAGTGCTTGAGCATTCAAATAAAACTATTTTTATAATATCTATTTTAAATTAAACATGCTAATATCATCATAATTCAAACATTACTATTCTGTTAAAGAGTACCTTTATGATGGAGACATTCTTCAATCTTGTCGCGATGACTTTTTGCTTATAGTGATTTTTTTTGTAATTTCCATCTATTTTTGATGTAGGTATTCCATGAACTGTTATTTTTCTTTTACTAAATAAACTGTTATCTAATTTTATCCTTTGTAAATAATTTAGTGAAACGAGAGCCAATACATTATTATTATCAATAATACATGACTTTTTTTTCTAAGAAACACTCATTTTTATAACATGCAATTTATAAAATAAGGTTTATTCCGAATTCATAGAATAAAGACATCTATTAGAACGCCACAGCTGGTCACATTTCCACTCCTTCATTCCAAGAAACTGTCAACAACAAAATTTCCTTATATATAATCATGAATTGAATGATTTATTTCGTACTTTCACATTATTATCAACCGCTTATGAATATTTATGTCTTCTAAAGATACCTTACAACTATTTTGATTTATTCAACATTTTTGAATTTTTATTTAGTTTTCAAATATTCTTGAGTTTAAATATGCTCAAGTATGAAAAATTGTGAGCTTCCGTATCACTATCTAACTCAGCTGGTTAATATATAAGTAGATCTATATAACTCTCTTAAAACTAAAACTCAAAAGTTGATGGATAAAACTTCATTACAGGTCATTTTTCACGGATAATTAATATACAATTAGCAGTAAACATGTACAGTGTTATTCAAAAGTCCCCTCCCCCCCTTAAATTTTGAACGATTATACATAACTTCCTGACAGTAAAGTATCCTATTTTGGAACTCTTATCGTACTTTTTCAAATGTGTCTGCGGAAATAGCACTACATTTTACAACAATACGTTGTTTTAGATCATCAGTATTGTCAGGTTCATTGGCGTAAACCTCCGATCTAAGATACCCCTGCGGAAGAATATCCAAAGGTGTGAGGTCTGGTGATCTAGCTGGCCATTTCATTGAACCGTCTTATTGTACCTTACTAGTGTGGATGAGCACTATCCTGTTGGAATCTTATTTCCAAATTTCCGCATTCATCTGAATTATCTTCCAAAATTTAAATTATTAACGGTTCTATTGCATTTTGCTATTTTTCCAGATAAAACTCACCAGTTAAATCAGTTTTTGAAAAAAAACAGGTTCAACGATGTGGTTTCCCAGGAGACCTGCCCAAAAATTCACCTTCTGAGGAAACTGAGGATGTGTTTCACGAAACATGTAAGGATTTGCGTCACTCCAATACCTCACATTATGAGTATCTACTGATATGAAAAATATAAACTACACATTTTACATAACTGACACGAGTTACTTCTAACATAAAAGCTTCAATAATTATAGAATATTAAAGGAAAACTATTTGAATGATTCAAATTAAAATAAATCAATCTCAAAGAAGCAATTCAAAATTTATAATGTACCTCGTACATACATACAATGGATAAAGTATAAAATTCAATTGTATAAAGGAAACTCAAACAAATCACCTGGTATCAAATGTAAGATCCACCTTTAAACGGGAATTTTTATGGTTTTTATGTATTATCTTGAATTTCGTCATGTAAAATTAAATTTGTCCAAAAGCACTACGAAATTTTATTCGTATTATGGTAGAATCTAAAATAGAAAATTTTTTAATACAGTTATTAGATCTATGACACTTGTGAAAGTATTTATCATCTGATGTATGACAGGTTTGAACATAGAATTGTAAGCTAGAACAGGAAAATTACCAACCTAAATTGAATATGTCAAATAATTTAAAAATTTAATAAATAAAAGATTTAAACTCAAATAGTTTATTTATAAATTTGAAATATGATGCTTTCTTTTAAAAAAAATATCAAATCTACCAAAGAATATAATAAAATCTATTTAATGAACAACTATAAGTTAATTTGATTGGTCAATGACAATCAAACAATGAATTCACTTTTAGAGATAGTAGGCAGTTTGTTGCTAAGGAAGAAAAAGAAAATGGGTTGTTAGGTACTTGTTGATAGAGAAAGCGTCGTCCCTTTTCGAAAATGAATTTTCTACAAGAAGCACGTTATTTCGTTCAATGAAAAAAGTTTGTAAATTCGATAAAATATCTATGTAATTAATAGTGAAAATAGTTTAACTAACCTTGTAACACGGTTCCTGAAGAAAATAAACACCGAGGGATCTTCGTAAGTAAATAAATTTAAAGAAACCATATATTAAATTTCATCAAGAGGCATACTGCATTGGAGTTGTCTTGCTTTTCGTTCTGGAGGTTACTTCACAAAGGCCCATAGCGGTCTAAAACAGGAAAGAAGTGATTACTCATTTTTCAACATTGATAGAAGATAAAAGGTATTTAATAAACTTCAATTTAAAATAAAAAACTTATATATTTTGCAAATTCAGATACAACTGTATCGTCCATTTTCCGTTTCGTTTTGGCTTATTTAAAACGGTATCACTGTATAAAACGTTGCATAATTGCATGTATTAAAATTAATTTTCATTGTATGAATGTGATTGTTGAGTGAAAGACCATCTTAGTTAAGTTTATTTTTCTATTTGATGTAAGAAATAATGTTTATCATGCTAATTTATGTCCATGAAATTAATTTTCTAGTATATTTAATGAGACATCAGACAGTTTAACATCATTTTTATTCAAAAGTAATGAACAATAAATTGGTGAATGTCAGTTATTCAGAAAGTACGCTATTCACTAGAGATTGGCCGCCTCAGCGGTATCATTGGCTATAGTAATATCAGTCATTGACCTTTAAGTTCCCACTTGATTTTTTCAAGCAAACCGAACAGTGAAAATTTGTACAAGTTGACTTGTGAATGTTAGGTATTCTTTTTCAAACATCTAACATGCTAGGCTCTTTCACAGCTGTTACACCGAATTGCGAATCATCAGCAGTACCATTGGAAGCACAACTAAAACATAAACCCACAGTTTTCTTGATATTTAAGTCCTGTGAAAGCCCAATTTGCTGTAAAATAACATTCAAACTCAAGTTAGCAGTAGGCTTCAATAGAATATTTAATTGAACATTGATCCTGTTTTCTTGGAATAGGTTTTTCGTGATTTTTTCAACATTTCCAGATATTAGACTATGTGAGTTTGGAGGTTCAGTCTCCGAAATTGCACTTCTAACATGTAAGTCTTGACTGTTTCTGTACTTTGTTTTGAGCAGTTATAATTTTTCTTTCTGAAATAGTCGTTGTTTTTTTCTTGCAAACTTCTCTTTTTTTGTTAAGACGTTCTTGGTTTTCTGTGTCCTTTTTAATCTTTTCTTCCAACTGTTCTTCCTCCATTCACTTCCAGTGATTACGTAAGGAACTTTTTCCGTGTTTATGTTACCTTTACGTTGAGGCGTTTTCGGCCAGTATAAAATTTCATTTGGACTTGTATTATGACTGTCATTCACTAAATTAGTTGTTTCAACACCATAGTAATCAATTAAAAAATCATTTTCAATTGCATCATAAATTATTGGTAAATTTTGTATATCAAAATAATCCACCCCAACACTATTTTTTGTATTTTGATCTATATTTATTTGATCAATATTTTGTCCACCTTCACCTAGTCTCTCGCAATCATCTATATTTTTATTGACGTCTGTATCTCCATATATTTGTAAATTTATATCATCATTTATATTTTGGTTTTCACCACTATCAGTCATAAATTATATATATAAATTTTGCACAAGGGTCTATAAGAAAACAAACGACATCATTTTTGAAGTTTGCTTTCCAAAGAGCGGTTACTCAAGGATAAAGACAAGGTTTTCGTATTGAGCTAGTTTCTCACATGGATACACCGAAAAGCAAAGGGATTCCATTGTGCCAATCCTTTGAAATTCATCCCATATAACAATGCTTGTGCGCTACCAATAGCTGACGTTTATGGGAGAATTTGAAAAACAAAATAATAATAAAACATCGTTGCGACTTGTACTGATATCACCGTCGATATCAAGACTGTTTTATACAGCGTGGGCCACAGAAAACAGTCCACCCTGATATTTGGCAGTATTCCATAGATTTTAAGGAAATGAGGATTTTTGTTCTAAGGGGGACACATTTTTACGATACAAAGCATCTTTCATTTGTCAACCCCCACCCTTTCACTTCATCAACCCCTTTGAAATACCTGACTTATGGTTAAAAGAACTTTCTAGATTGAATGAGAGGTAAGTTTAGAGTAGTCATCTTAAAAATATTGATAATATTACTATCAAGAAGCTATTTCTTTTAAATCAACTAAAACCCTTATAGCGCAGATCAATAAAGGAGGAATATAATTTCTCCAAATCCCAATTAATGAAGTTTGAGGGCTAATTCAGCCTATAATCTTTTTAGCTTATTCCTTCTTGAGGCTCCAATGAACCTGCCATTTGCAAAATCTCTATTTTTCTCCATAAATGGGATGATCCGATACGATCGACCTTTACAATTACATGTATTAGGGCAATAAGTCTGTAATTATCGGGAATATTTGTATCGACTTTTTTGTATAATTTCACTGATTTTCAAAGCATCAAGCCAGGTAGATGAATCATATAAAATATATGTTTCCTTCGAAAATTCGGTCCTTTAAACATTATTCCTACAAAAACAGTGTAAGTATGTATCCATTGTGATATTTGAATAAACTAGATCAATTAAGTGACATATTATCAAAAAATGAGTGATATAAAACTATCTACCATTAAACTGAACGAAAAAATTGTTGCTTTTCCAACTTTTTCAATATATTACCAAAGAAAATAGTGGCTTCGCAGCTTGAGTTAATCACCTGAAAATTAAATTACATAAGTTTGCACCGTAGGAAACTTTCGGTAAACGAAGCCGTAACGAATGATGGTTTTAAGTGAATTTGATATGAAACCGTTACAACCACAAAACGGCGGAATAATATTAATTCAATTAAACTATGTTTACACTCAATGAGCTCATTTACGGAAAGTGCTTATGGCCACATTTGTGTTCAATGGTCGGTTAGTGTACCTGGTAAATATTTGATTTCCGGGTATATCGCTAATTTGTTTACTTATGAAGCTGTTTGTCACTATTGTTTACCATGCGATCTGTGAGTGAGTATTTATCTTAGGAGCATATCATTCAAGTTATGAACCACTTTTTAGAATATACAAGAATTTGTGGGTTATCTTTTCATCGAATGATATTAGCATGGGCGCTAAAAGTACCCTTCCCCTTTTTGAAAAACTTCATGTGGAATACAAATTATTTGATGTTTTTTCGAGAAGAGGAAGGGAATATACCAAGATTCACATATTTCCTTCCACCCGTCGAACGCTCGAAGAGCTCAAAAGCACCGCAACTAGCGACCATTTTGCAGAAATCAATTTGCCATAAGATCGTCGCCAATTACTTTTCATTCAATTTCGTTTATGATATCAATGCTCGATATATTGACATTCAAAACTTCAACTGAAAATTAGTACTCAGTCAATATTTAGTTTGGTAACTTCCGAACAGTTATAAACAAATTGAGATGGAAAACAAAGGAATTAACTTTTTTGAAAATGAGTCGGGAGCTACCAGAGATCATCATAATCTGAAAAAAAAAACTCATAGAAAAGGAAATTTCTTCCGAACGCCCATAACTCTATCTCTATTGCTAATAATTTGAAATTAAAGCTGAAAATAAGCTGAAGTTATTATTTTTTCTCAGGTACTAACAATCTGATTTTTTCTCAGGAACTAACAATCTGTTTTTTTCCAGGTACCTACTAACAATTTGATTCCACAAAATATTCTCACTTATTGCTTTTTTACAATCCTTTGCAAGAACATGTATTTAAAGGTGCAAAATAATTGGAATTGGATACTTTATATGAGGAAATTACCGATTCATTGAATAAAATGATAAAACCGAATCCATATTTACAGCTTGCATCGATAAACGTCTCACAGGTAATTATTTATTTCCAATTCCAATACTATCCCTGGTATTTCATGAACCTAAGCTCATTCGAAACGAAAATCCTCCCAGAACTAATAAATTTCCAGAGATTTTACAACCTCAAATCACCTATAAATCAACATGTTTCTTTCTTTAAACTTCCACCGCGATGTTGGCCCATTTTTGTTAGAAGATTATCGAACAACGAAATCACACCTCCTTAGCGAAAACCGAACCGTTGATTCGTTTCCCTATGGATTACATTTTGAAAAGCACGCTCCTGAAAAATTGAGTTAAGCGGAACAGAATATCACATTTTGCCACTCGTGTGTACTCCAAGCCATAAATAAACTGACAATGGTAAAAGTTTTAGTGGAAATGCATAACTGAATGAATAAAAATAACAGTAGTATCAATAAGATTGCAACGGATGACATTTCTGTGATCCATTTTATAAAATTTTCATTGGAATTAATTTGTTTCCAATTTTTAAGACAAAATAAAAAATAAAATGGAAATAGGAACATAACGTTAGATTTTTTCGACATTTAAAAGGGTTGCATCCGTGAGTAGCGCGGGGGTTACGTAAACCCGTTTTGGTAGTCTCCTATTATTTTTTCTGTTTATGCCTTCAGTTTTTGATTTATTATGTTTGCAAGTATTTTGTAGGTGGTATTAAGTAGAGTTATTGGTCTATAGTTTTTGCAGACTTTCTTATCTCCTTTTTTGTGGATGGGTGTTATTATTCCAGTGTTCCATTCGTTTGGCATTATATTTCCCGCCCAAATTTGTTGTATCAGTTTGGATATTGTCTTCTGTAGCGGTTCCCCGCCATACTTCAACATCTCCGCTGCTATTTTGTCTTCTCCTGTGGCGTTTTCGTTGATAGTTCTTTTTACAGTCTCTATTTATTTTTCAGAGGGACAGTTTAACGTGATTTCGTTTTCTGGATCTGATACCCTGGGGTCCTCGACATCATCTTCATAAAGCATTCTGCTATAATATTTTTCCCATATTTTTATCATTTCCGTGCTTTCATATACTGTTACGCCATCTTCATTTTTCACTTCCCTTGTTTTATTGGAATATCTGGTCGGTGCTTTTAACTTTTTGTAGGTTGTTGTTACGCCTATCTTCCCCTATTTTTTCCATTTTTCCATTTAGCCAGTAATTTTTTTTATTTTTGTGTGATGCATTTGCCCTATTTCTGTTTATCTCGTATGATCCTTGGTTTGTATTTATCCACTTTAATCTTGCCGTGTTTTTTTGTCTTCTTATTTCTTCACACTGTTGGTCATACCATTATTTTTTCTCCTTTTCTTCACTCTTCTTCCCTATTATTTGCTGTGCTGCTTCTAATACGACCTTTTTTATTTTTTCCCATTTATTTTCAAAATTTGATGTAATAAGTGTCTGATTTTCAATAGTTTCTGTAATTTTATCTTCATACTGTTTCCTTATTTTTTCAGTTCTTAAACTCACTACGTTAAGATTGCTTATGTTCATTGGTGCGTTATATTTCTTTGGATCTTTCAGTCCTATCATTTTTGTCAGTACTAGATAGTGATCCGTGTCTGCGTTTGCGCCTCTGCACCTTCTTGTATCTATTGTTTTTTTGCAGATACCTCTCGTGGCTAATACGTGATCTACCTGGTTCTCAACTTGTCCTCCTGGATGACTCCAGGTTACTTTGTGTTTTTTGGGGTGTATGAACTTAGTTGATAGTATTGACAAGTTCATCATTCCAGCCAGTTACAGAGTCTTTGACCGTTATCGTTAGTTTTGTCATTTAGAATTCCTTTTTCGTTACCTATTATTTCTCTTAAGTATGTTTCTTTACCCAGCTTTGCGTTTTCTGTCCCTAATATTATTATTTCGTCTTGCTTTGGTATCTCTTCGCAAACTTTAATGAGCGTGTCATAGAATTCGTCCTTAGCGTGCGGTTCTGCAGTTTCTGTTGGTGCATGAATATTTACTATACTTATGGTGTTCTTCCTTATTTTTGATGTTAGTGTTGCGATTCTTCCATTTTCTGGTTTGAAGTTGATTATATTACTTCTAATGTCCTTTCTAACATAAAAACCCACTCCATTATGTCCTTGTTTATTCCCTGCACTGGATTTTTTTAATCTAGCACAATGTATCGCGTAGGCATTGTGTGAAGAGCATGAAACATTTATACTATCGATGTTTGTTTCGGAGTAGCTAAAAAAACAAAAATATATTCCAAAAAAATATTAGCGCGCTGTTTTAAAATATGGTCAATGCTTCGATCCTATATTTAATCAAACAGTGGACATTTTTTATGCTGTACAACAGAATGTAATACTAACAGGACCGACAAAAGCTCTTCATTTTTAAACTTTGTGTGATTTATTGATTTTGAGCTAAAGGTAAATTGAAAATTTTCAATGCAAATTAATTATTTTACAGAACTTGCCTGCATAGAAATAACACATTACTCCATTAACTATGATGACTGGAGAAATAAATTCATTATCCGTACCTACATTTCCCCGCTGACCATTTTATTAGTAATAGACAAATTCTGCTGTTTCCGATTCATTATTCACTAAACATGTTTTTTCACCTATATGTGTGATCAAAGCGTACCTACTATTAGTCTTTCTATTTTGTTCAACTCCAGCTCAATACATATATCTTTGAAGAACGTTAATATATTTCGGTCTGAAATCCATGATTCCCTTGCATTACATGTATGCAATACTTTGCTTTGTAATCCAACACTCCAATCCAGGCAGGTCAAATGCTGTAAAAAAATACTGTTTCCATGGTCCGTACACCTAAGCATGCAAAATTTCTATTCAACTATGTATACTGATAATTAGACGGGAGAAAAAATATTTAATACTTTAGTATGTCAATTTAAAACATCTCATTCGCTCATGGGTCTGATGACTAGAAAGACGACTGCCGGATGAAGGCGCGATCTCTAGACCGTTCCAGTTCGGCCAGCACTCCATTTGCCAGAAATGATTGGATGTTCGAAGTCCCATCCCTTGCCAGATCTACTGTCCCTTGCAAGTCGAATATTCGTATCTAAATTTGTACAACCGATTTGACGAAGTGATGAGCTCCGTTTGCTGCGAAAGAAGGATTGACAAGCTCATTCCATATTACTCCCGAAATGAATTCACTGTTCACACTCTCCTTTTTTCCTTTAACCACGACAAACTTCAATTACATACATATGTGAGGTTTGAGAATATTGATACAGCTGAGATTTACTTTACTCTTCTCGTTTTTTTGTATGGAAGTGCTGTTTCCAGCTGATATGTTTGTATGGTTATATTTTTGTCAATAGAGGATGGTTATTAGTCACTTGTTAGAGTCACCAAACCGCTACTTTCATATTATTGACTAACTCTATTGTGGGAGTTTGTGAAGCGGAGTGTACTGAGTAACTTCAACGACATTGTCGTTGCAGAACAATGAAATGATAATTGTACTTATATAATTTTCGGTGCGCTCTAGTTTGCTGACACAATTTAATTACTTCGTGTTACTCCTCGATCTGAATTACTAACAAGGACTACTTTCACGTGGCATTCCATAATACATAATAATTGTATTCAGATGATAGAATTTATAATAGTGGATGAACAACGTGACTTGCAATTGAATTATATCCAAAATGGCTCATTTTATGAAACTTAAGTAGGAGGTTATACTTAATCGATACAAATTTTGTAACCATTGAAGCAGTAACTTGGAACGTTGACTATAAGGAATAGTCCGTTTCTGGTTTCGTTACACTAACGCCAATCTGTGTTCACTTCTGAAAATGGTAGGTAGGTGTTTTATCATTCTCAGGCTTCATAAATGTTTCTCACTGTTTCTTTGTTTCCTTCTGTTTCGAAGCTATAACAATTGGTAAAAATTATTTTTCCTCTTCTTTCGCCAGTCTTTTCTCTGCGTCTTTTTATTGGTACCTGCGTAACTATGGATGTTATGTACTATCTTCTTATATCTACTGTTTTTGATGGACTCCAAAAATTAGAATGTACAGTCTGCCGAAGTTCTTCAGGAAATCTATTTTTACATGAGAGTTCACAATTATCGCCGCAAGGTTCTTTTAGTAGCTTTGGGTTCATAACACGACTTCCACTGTCAGTTATTTTTTCCGATCCTGAGTAACATTCGTAACATTCTTCTTCCAATTTATTGTGTTTGCTTTTCTTTTGCGGGTTAAGTTCTTATCTGCCTCTTCGTTTTGGTCCCCGTCACATTCGTTTTCATCTGAATAGTCGGAGTCTGCCACATCATCATCGCTATCAAAATCTGCAAATTCTCTCTCAGGAGTTCTATGTATCGGTTCGTCCTATTCAGGAGTGACATGCAAAGCTTCTTGGGAAATATTTCGTATTTCGTCTTCACTGGAATTTTGTATATGATATTCGAGTCCATCTTTGATAATAGTTTCTGCTCCTTCTTCATCAGCATATTGTACTACTTTTTCTTGGATATTTTTCACTGATTCTTTGGAAGTATCTTTTATCAAACTTTTTACAACGATCGTTTGTGGTACAAGATGTGTCTGTTGTAGCATTTGATTACATAAAAAACTCAATGACGGAACAACACATGTCATGGGAGTTTTGCACAATAGCGCCGCTCTAGCAAATGGGAATTGAGAGGCGTATTCCAAAAAGGTGTACTTAGGGGCCCCGAGTGGCTTGGGTCAATATATTTATCAAATGTTCAAACATATTTCTGAGGTCAGAAGAGTGTACAAGATTTCATCTCTCACTGAGCTGACTAAATTGTTATTCTGGCATGGATGGCAATGAGAAGGCGGACTCTCTTACAAGGGACGGTGCCGCACGCCTTTTTATCGGACCAGAACCTTCAATTGGCATCGCGATGAGATTTGCCAAACACCAAATACCTGGACAGTAAGAAGAGTTTTAGACGTATGGCATAATATTCCAGGATTGGTTCATTCAAAGGCTTTCATACATCATTCGAAGAATGTCTCCAAACAAATGCTAGACTATAGCAGGCATGACTTACGTTGTCTAATAGGTCTTTTAACAGGCCACTGTCATCTGAATCATCCTATGCTAAGACTTGGACTGTCGGAAGATCGGATTTGTCGTCTCTGTTTGGAAGATGATGAAACAGCAGAGCATATAATTTCTGCCTCCCCCGCCACGGCTCGAATCAGGTATCTGATTATTGACAGGGTCTCTCTCTCGCCCTCGGATCTAGAATATCATTTACCAAACAAAGTAATCGGCTTTGGTAAGAACCTGAATTTGTTTGGTGAAATCTGAATAGGTGTAAGCCACAATAGACTCTTGCAAATCGCAGTGGAGGGCCTTATAGACCCACTCACCACAAACCTTACCTAACCTAACCTAACCTAAATTGTAAAGCTCTATGTCAGATGTTACACTAGCTTTTAACATCTGCGGACTTAAGGACTCCACTGATGTAGGTGGCCATTAATATGGAGGGGTATTTTCCCTGGTGTGTGAAGGTTTTTGGTATACAAAGTGGAAAAAACCAGTAATTCGCTTTATGGGATAAGGATATGAAACAATTTAATCGATAAGAAGTTTGGCGTTAATTAAACACTGAATTCATTGAACGTGAAGAAAGATAGCAAATTAAATTGATTTCCCATGTAATTTGAAAGAAATTGGGGATATTTTGTGAAGTTGTTAAAGACTACTATTTGTTTAATTAACTATTCTCTTGCTAAACTGAATTGAGTAATTTGGAGTAACAAAACCAGTTCACAGGACTTCATTACCGAAGATAACGATATAGAAATTCAAAGGAAACTAATTATAAGGGCGCTATTAATTTTGTTTTTCCACCAAAAGTTAATTTGTAAAATAAAACAAAATTCATAATCCGAAATGTTATAGGCAATAATAAAGTTCCATATAAAAAAAATGTAAACATAAACTCACTAAATAATAAAAACTGTCTTGCCACAAAAAAAGTATGGATACCTGCTCCCTTTTGAAACGGTTTTATTTAGCTCACCATGTTTGTTGTTTGTTTGGGTCAAATTTAGTAATTGAAATTTTCCCCCCTCCCTGTTGACAGGTTGATCTGAAATTTTGTACACACCTTGAGTTCTGATGATAATACAATCATCTCTATTTTTTTTCCTTCCACAGCCTCAATATAATGAAAGGGTTTGTCTACTGAAATACAGTACTTCATAAACAAACCAAATTCAAAATGACCGCCACCATGAAATAGTGGATTTCATATTTGTTGCATGCGATCACAACACTATCTGCTACATTACTGGAATTGTTTGGCCTCAGTTTCGTCGAACCCAAAGTATAGTGGATCCAAAGTCAGTGTAACGACAATAAAATAAATATTTTTTCTAGAATTGTTAGACTCACTATACAAATGTTCTCCTTACTTCAGTAAACTGTTAGTTCGTGATGTTCTTAGAAAGCTAGTGTGGAATTATTTAAAAAAATATACATAATATAAATTTATTAGTAAGCAATAAAATAGCTTAAAATTGCTGGAAAAAGAATAATTAATTAAAAACAACTTTATGTATGTTACTATATTTAAGAAAATATTGAATCGCTGGCAACATAGCAGCCTTGCGATGAAAAGCTAATACATCCAGTCCAGTATTTGGCATAATATAACGATGTAACCGGACAGTTTTAACTTGGCCAGCTGGGACATAAAAAATGTTGAACATCTGGCCTGACCTGGGTTAGAACATCCAGGGGTGTGCGTGAATTGTGTTGTAGAGCAATATTATCAATATACTTGAGTGAGTTTAGTTCTTAGTTGTAGAAAAGTGGTGGTATATTATTATATTCGCGTTCTCCATGGGGGGGGGGGGTATACGCATGATGTTGTCAAGTATGGTTGGGTTGACGACACAAAAAACTGTTTTTTAGATACTCCGTGTTCGAGAGGAAAACGCGTAATTATTCTTCATGCCGGAAGTAAAGATGGCTTTGTACCTAATGCATTGCTATTGTCGGCTGAAAATATAACAAAGTCTTCTGCTGATTATCACGAAGATATGTCAGCCGATTTGTTCCAGATTGTCTGGCTAAATGAGCATTATTTACAGAAAATTATATTACAAATTTCATGATTTTTGTATGCAGGTTAATTTTAATCTACTATATTAATTTCAATGAAAAACAATATTTCACAATATTGGAATTTTTAAAAAAATTATATGCACGCCATCGGGCGGCACTTGCCTTCAAAGGGATCAAAAATATGGGTCATTACATTGAGCCTAGGAGAACTATACCAAACAGAAGTACCGTCAGTTTGGATCGACTTTGGGAGAGACGGCGTACACCTCATTCACCCTAAAGCCATACAATTTCCAGCAAATTGCAATTATGGGACGGGTGAAAGAAAGATGTTGCCCTTGATTTTGCAATGTGCTCCGACTATTCACAGAATGCGAGTCGAGTAGAGTCTTTGGAAGGATTATGTATTGAGGATTTAGATTACATCAAATTGTCATGAAAAAAACCTTGTAATAGGTCTACGCCCTAATTATAATATGATATCAATGAATTACAAGAAAAAAATAGGGAAATATATTTTTTTTTGGAAAGTGGGTGTCCAACTTTGGCCGTAGAGTGGGGCGAAGTTGGAATTGGCCCCTAACTCTTCTAAAACCAACTACGGATGTCCATATAGGCGGAGTTGGACACAAAAAACGTTTTTAAAAGTTATACGGATTGTTTTTAAACTTAAAAAAATCAAAGTCATATGAGTTGTAGTCCAAATCTTTATACAAAAACGTTATAAACAAAAATTTTATTCTGTACAAAAAAATATTTTGACGGTCTTCCCAGTCCGATCTAAGTGAGATCCCAATCAGTCTAACATCTCGCAGCCAATTTCCATTTGGCTGCCACCATGATTCCATGTATCTTCAGCCGCCGATAAGATAGTTTGACCGCCATATTTTTTGTCACATCTAATTCCTTCCAAATGATTGTAGATGGTAGATTAGGAACAGAATATTTTTCTGATGCCTTCCTGAGAGTCAGCCGCTTTAATTAGTCATCTTGTACTGCCCAGTGCAAGCTTTCTATCAAATAGATTCCTTTTGATTTCACTCCCAATTGTCTTTTATAATTTCGGACCATTTTTCTGGTGTCCGACTTGTCCCGTTTTTTTAATGTTACGCTACTGACATTAACATTTTTGAGAAATATGCCAAAATGAATTTCACGATCTGTTACGAAGATAATAACGCAACTTGAGGTGAAAAATCACTATCCCATATTTCTCCACAGTTAAAGTACAATAGTTATAAAACGGAATTGGAAAAAACATACAAATTTCCTATTATAATGAATTACAAATGTTAAATACTTACCTAAACGTATTTGTATCACTCATGGCAGCAAAAACACCACTAAAGTACTCTGAATATTGACCGGCATGTTTGTTGGCTGAATGTCTAGACTTACTCGAAATACAGGGGTGAGTTAGAAAATACTACTCCTTGTCCAACTTCACCCTCACTGTCCAACTACACCCCAGTTGATGGTACCTGTCTACTCCTCATCAATCTGGGGCATTGATCAGACAAAACATAAAATCGTTGGGCGTATCGTAACCTGAGTAAATATATTTGGGTGATTCTGTTCTAACTGTGATTTTTTATTTCCTTCACTATTTATTCTAACTGGCCCTCAATCAACAATCTATTAATGGAATTTTTGTTTTAATTAATTTGCGTATAAGACATAAAAACGGAGATTGTTCGCAATTGTCGAAAAAACTGTTTTAACTAGTATTATCCTTAAAAAATTTCCGAGTATAAAAATGCGTAACTTGCACGCAACAGGGTTCTGATGGCCCGACTGAATCGTTTGAAGTAACAGGGCGTTATACAGGGAGAACCTCTAGGCCGCTTATTGTTTGCACAGTTTATAGCAGATTTTGAAACCTTTTTTGCGATAAAGGTGCTCAAGGTATGACTATTGATTGCAAAAACGATGTATTTACTCTAATGTATGCTGACGAGCTTATCATTATGGCACACTCTGAGATTGATGTAGTTAAAAAGTTGAAAATTTTGAAAAAATATACCATTACTAATAAATTAACCGTCAATTTATAGAAAACAAAAATTATACAATTTTCTAGAGAAGGTTTCCGGAAACCTAACTTTGATATTTACTTCAATAACCAACTGATTCCTACAACCAATAAATACTCATATTTAGGAGAAATATTCACTTTATCAGGTCGTTTGAATAAAATGGACCGATTAAGTGTCAACAAAGGTAACCATGCAATAGGTTTTTTCCTCCCGATGGGAAGCTAAAACTTAAATTGACACTTTGCAACCTTGCCCTCTCAGCCTTCTTTGCAATTTCATCGATAATTTCAAAATCTTTTTCAATTTTTGATTTCCGACTTTGACACATCAAACATTTCAATACTTATCTCCCTGGCAACAAAAACGCAGACAATAATAAAGTTAAGGTAATGTCGCAGGTAAAAATAAAAAATTGATAAGACGAATTGAATTGAAAAAAAAAAATTTATTATTTAAACGAACTGGTGTGACATAACAGTTTGTACGCACCACGGGTACTTATAGATATATACTCTCGGGCGAATTACGAACCCTCGGGGAAAGAGGCCCTCGGCTTTGTAAGACTGTCGCCCTCAGGGCATATGATCTACTGTGAATGAACATCAAAAATTTTACTACCAATTTTTTGCAGTGTAAATTTCAAAATAATATTGATTGTCTAGTTGTCGAATTTTTTCGTAAGAGTCAGATAAGCACCAGAATTGAGGAAAACTCAATTGTTCTTGATAACGGTAGCTGGACCTGGTGAATTGAAGAATATAAGAAAAAATTGTAGTTTGGCTTCCCAAAATACCCAATTAAGATGAAGAATAACGATCTGATATTTAAAACAATGGAAATGACGATTTTTTCGACTTGGTGGATAATTTGTAGTAGAAGTTGGGGAATTCTAATATGTAAAAATATACTGGGTGTTCCATTGAAATTTCTCATTTTTACATCATTCCCCGCTGAACTGTCCACATTGATTCCACATGTAGGAAAATCCAAAATTTGCCCCATTATAACCCACTAAAATTTACACAAAATCTTACGACTCATCTAAAAATTACAGTGGTACCCATTCATACCGGGGTGTTTGACAGCCATTTAAAAAACTGACAACTGCTTCAATAATACAGGAATCGATTTACCAGTCCTTTTAAATGAGGTATTACTTGATACCTAATGTCATTTGAAAAAATGTAAGGGGTGTCTCCAGTAGGGAGGGGGTGAATCTGACGTTTATGACATTAGCGCCAAAAAGTGTCCCCCTCAAGATAAAAGTTGACGTGTTTCGGCATTTCCTTCTAATATGTCCCATTTTTGAAATATTAAGGGTGGGTCCTTTTCAAATGAACACAGTGTATAATTATGACGCATTTCAGCGCATGTAGAGATAGTGTTTTCAGTGAGAAATAATTGAAAAAAAAATCAGTAATCAGGTAAAACTAGAATATCAGGAGCTTAAGTGATTATCAACAATCAAACAATATCACTTAAACATCAACTGATACTAAAAACAAATTTGGTCATAACATCTTTTTTCCTCTCATCAACAGTTACAAAAATCGAGTAAGTATTGAATTATTTATAGCTATAGCTCTGAATAAAACAAATAACCCGTATTGTTTCTATAAGCTCTAGGTATTTTAAGCTGTCAGATACTTTAATCAGCTTCTGCATTACTTCCAGTTTATTTTACAAGAGCAAAGATAAATATCTAGCTTGGTATAATAACACGTAGTTTTATGGTCTGTTTAAATAAAGTTTTCGCCACGGTACTTTTGTTACTCTATAAATTGTCATCATATTACAAAAGTATGTACATACTTGTGAATAACGACACAGCACAAACGTGTTTTAAAACTGCAATAAAACATCACATATAATAAACGTGGTCATTCCTTTCGAAAGACTAGAGAGGTTTATAAACAGTCGCTTCGTAATAATGCTGAGATATTTTTACCAACGACAAAATTGTGGTCACGTAGTTTACCACTTCACGGGTGGTCGAATCCGACAAACTTTTATTGTCCTCAACTTTGTACAACGACAATTAATTAGTCCAACTATTCGAAATAATATCGAGACACTTTTGATATGAAATATAAAAATATGTGGAAAATATTTGTACTAATTATCACACGTTAACGAACTAGGAGTACGACGGCGGTATCATCAAAAGGATTCAATTATCGTTAGTAAATAATGACAGTTTTGAGTAACTACAAATATATAGAATTTTTCAATCTAATAACGATGAAAAAATATGATAAGAATGAATACGACCTCATGGGATTCCCCAAGCTCCTGCAAGATGGATTGGACATCATAATGGGTCCTTTAGTTATGATACTTCGAAGCAGCCATGCTCTAGGGTATGTACCAATTGCATGGAGAGAATCAAAGGTGGTGTAAAAGTACACACAGGCTAAATTCTACCGACCAATCAGACTGACATCATTCATGGTGGAAACCATGAAAAAAGTCTTTACAAGAAATAGCGTTCAACAGCATCCCTCTAGATAGACTACAATGGGCTTATTAAGCAGGGAAATCAGGTGAAGCTGCCCTGCATAATTTGGTCTCAGGTCTCGGAAGGAGTCTGAATCATAAGGAAGTAGCCCTTGCAGCATTTCTAGACATCGAAGGTGCTTTTGACAACACATCGATGTCATCAATAAACAGATCCCTTAAATAAAGAGGAACTAACAGCACCACATGCGAAAGGATAGGATCCATGCTCGAGCAAAAGAGAATAACAGCACTTATGCATGTTAAAAAATATTAAAACAACGAAGCTCATATTAACCATCCACCTTTTCCCAGCCATTACCAATAGGTGACAAGATCGTTAGATACTTGAAATAAACATTTTTCCAGGTGGTCGAAATGAACGAAGCCATTAAAATCTGATGGCGTAACTCGGATTGACAATAATATAGCAGAGCTCTAGTAGCAAACAAAGATTGGCGGGACTTCCGAGATCGTTTCAAGCATATAAAATATAATTTTCCAGCCAGTTTGTTTTTCTCGACTTAAGATGATCGAAATTGCTTTTTTCTGATCAATTACATTACTACTCCAGATACTGTAAGAGATTCATAACTGGGAATGTAAGTTGACAGATTAATTTTTTCTATTGAACCCATCTGTATTTACAAACCATGTTGGAACTAGTGACTCAGCGGAGCAAGTGTGAAGTGGAATATGTTTCTCCGAATAAGTTATTATTTCAATAATCAAGGCCATCATAATTAATGTATTCCTTCAATAAAAAATTATTTAAAAACAGCAGCCCAGTTTTCGATGATCAAAATATGTACGTTATTTGAAAGTGAAAACCATCGTAAGTGTTGTTCGAAATTGCCCCTCATCTTTTTTTGGTGTGTTTTTATAACAGAACTCGACAAATAGTCCAAGAAAAAAAATCCATTAAATCATAGTTTTGAGTAGAGGTTTTGAATGTTTTATATAATTTTTTCCCCAAATGACATTAGGGTGGCTAAAAGTTAACGAGTGGTTTTTTAAACTTTCAAAAACTATAACTCGTAGAAAAGTTAAGATATTTGCAATTTTTATTTGTAATTGCTCAGCGCACCATGAACTTTCATTTCAGAGAAAAAATTATGATTTTTATTTATTTTATGATTTTTATTTATTTATAACAGAGTTATAACAATTTGAATTATTTAATATCAAATTAAAACTACTATATCGCATAAATTTGATTTTTTTTTCCCATTATTTTGTTTGCTTTTCATAAATTGAACATATACCTGTGAAATTTTTTTCCCTTTCATTTTCAGCCAGGTATAAATTATTTTACCTGCTTAATATTTTTCTGTGTTGACGCCTATGCATCTACAACCGTGGGACCGAAAGAACGCGCACGCGTCAATATATGGGAATGATATTATTATTATTACATTTTTATTAACCAGCCTTTCTTGTATGTCCGGGTGGAATATTGATTTAAACTTATTTTCCGATTGGTTAGAGACATAATTCAGAATTCGATGACAATGAAAGAAAATATGGAAAGAATTTGAAAAAATGAAGAATTATTGATAAAACGTCACTTTTTTAGTTTTCACATACATCTTACGATCTGTATACAACATAACAATTATTATTTCTTTTAGCCGAGCGGTTGTAACAGGAGATCCTGTTTCTCTGCTCAAAATAATTCGTGTTGCTTATATATTACCTATTTTAGTACCTCTCGAGCCATCTAACGGCAATGCCTAGGAACGCATGTAGCTACATTTAATTATAATGTCGACGCACGTTAGATTCCTTACTTATGTTCTCATATCTTTTCTGAGAGGGCACTGTCAAAGATTTAAAACATCCGAAAATTGTCAGAAATGGTGTGCGCAGAAAAGTTTGTTGGTAATTAGATACCATTTTGGAGACAAGCCTGACCGGCGTTCTCTTGATTGTCTAAAAAGAAAGACAATTATAATGTGAGTTGTGTCGAAGGAAATTCTAAGTAAGTCAATACCTTTTCATACATTACTAATGATTGTCGTGTATATATCTTTGAAATGTTGTGGGATGACTCTGTCATTCTAAATTAATTGCTTTCGCCGACAGCACTTGTTGCTTGTAGAAGCTTCTAAAAATTCGTGTGTCTTTTTAGATTGCAACAACTCTCCATTCTACGTTCTACTTCTACATTTTACCTTCTATATTCTACAATCAACCTGATTCGGGTTTACATTCTACAATCAACCTGATTTAACTAGCAACTTGATTTGAAAATCAATTCAGTTCGATTCTCTACTTCCGACACTACGTTATACTTGCTTTTACAAGTATGGATCATATTAGGTCCAGTAATTTATTGACATAAAATTCGTTTCTCTTCTCCATTGGAGAATACGAAAACATTTATAGATGCATAAGCCGATATATATTTCTTTGATTCATCATATTGTTGTAGAACCTTTAGCATTGAACTAATTTCCCTCTAAATCTTATTAATTTGTATTCTTAATGTACGACGGCCAAGGGCCATATTTCTTTGATTCATCATATTGTTGTAGAACCTTTAGCATTGAAATAATTTCCCTAGGAACCTAATTAATTTGTATATTTAATGTACGACGGCCAAGGGCCATATTTGTGAAATAGTAGGGACCAAAGTCGACTTTAAGTAGGATATTCTTCATTAGATTGTTAAGTTACTTTCCCGATTTTTATTTAATGATATCTAAGTACCTATAAAACCCATATACTCTGTTTTTCGTCATTTGATCAGGGTGAATTATATTATTTCATTTTACAAATGACGTGGCGCTCAAACAATTTATATGCCAGACAAATTTTTATTATCTAAGTGTTATACAACATTTAGGCGAAAATTCACGACCCATTGTTTTACTTAGAGCTTACCGAAAAGTTACGGTATAGACGTTTGGATGCCGGAAATTATTAATTGTAGACACAGGATTCGATGCTGGACATGGTGATAATTTTTTTATTTGTTACATTTTGACATTTGTATATGAATAACTTTCAGAATAGTTCCTATTAATCCGCAAACACACCTCATAGTAAATCGAACTAAAAAGTAAAAAGTAAATAAATAAATAAATTTTTTAGTAAACCTCCACTCAAAATTATTATTTAATGGACTTTTTTCTTGGCCTAAAATACCATTTTCCGGTCCTTCTCTACCCATCCAGCACTTCACATAACGACACAATCACTGCCCGTTTCCTTTGATTTCACCGTCGTCGGGGGACTATTAAGTTTTATTTTCATTAATGAAACAATGACATTTGTTTGCGTGGGTCCTTAAGACAAATAAAGCGGAATTATGATTTCCCGTGATACAAAAGAAAAAAATAAGGGAGAGCGAAATGAAAAGTAGGCTTAAGAATAAAAGGAGTTCTAGGTTAACACTGGAGATTCTTAAGAAATCTCGTTATAAAAGGAAGAGATTAAAGAAGTTTTTTTGTTTACCGATAAGAAAAAGTAATATTTTCATGAGGATCCTAATGCTATTCGACAGAAATACAGTATTATATATTGAAACAATTTTTATGTTCAAATAATAGCGTGAAGTCATGAAGACGCAATAATAGAAAAATATGAATGTTCTAACTTGGAAGTACGTTGTTAATTTTTTTATCTTTTGAATTTAAAAAAAAATGTACAACTGAACAATTCAACATGTTTCAAGAAACATCCTACCGAACTGAACGTTTTTCTAACTTTACCCAAGTGACCTCGTTCAAGAGATTTGGATTAAAATCAATGTTATTTTCAACAATGTACAATTAATAAATAACTTGAAAATAATAATGGTATACAGAGTGATTCATAACTTTTGGGACATAGAGTAAGGGAGTATTATTTTGAACCAAAATATGGTAATAGGACCAAATATTCCTGAGTGAAATATTGCTGTGGAAAAATTTGTAGGGCGTTAAATTGAATTTTTTTTCTCACTTTTTGCTGAAAGTTGACTGTTATTAAAATCGGCACCGAGGAACTTTGGACAAGGAATATCATTTTATGTCTTATTTTACATTTTGTTCAAGTGGGCCGTCACGTGGACGATCCCTGAAGATGAAATCAAATGGTAACTTTCATTTCTTCGTATTATTGGTATTTCTTTTTAACACGATAATTTCATTCAGTTTCGAGAAAAACGCATTTGAATAGTTCAAGGTCTTAGGGGATGAAATAACTTATAACGTTAGTCTTTATTCTGATGATATAACAGAATTGACAACAATTTGACATGAAAGACTTCCACCAAGCTAATCCTTTCATAAAAACAGTTATCAAGCAAGTTTCCATTACATCCTTATCGACGGACATTGGGGATAACACTCGAAAATAAGGAACAACTACCTAGCTATAAAGAAATCCATGAAAAAATAAATTGCTAAGCCCAGATACAGCAAAAGTTTTTTCATGTGTGCTTGTATGTAATTTTTTCGGAAAGCTACAATTTCAACTTTTCGAAAATATGATGCTACTTCACGTGTCTGTAATAATAAGTTTCCAGAGCTCTTAAATTAGAGAACTTCAGCTTCACCACTCTCGGTCCCTAGCTGATCTCGATAATATATATTTCACTCATGACCAGACGAAATTAAATTCAGTGAATATTGAAAATAATTCACCTCCCGGTCTTGACGAGACTATGCTTTTGCTTCTAAAAAGTGTGAGTGATTGTAGATGAAACGTTGTATTGAATGAGTGTTTTATTCACGTTTTATACACTCAAAAAAATTATCGCCTTGATCTTCGCTCTCGGGTTTAAACTTTTTTGCGAAGATGAAATTGAAGACTAATGATATATGAAATAAATAACTGTTTAATGTTATAAATGAAACTAACTGTTTCTATTTAATTCCACTATTTAATTAAAAAATTTATGAAAATTATTGAAGGATATTGATAATTATTTCTATATTGAAATAATTATCAATATCCTTCAATAATTTTCATAATTTTTTTAATTAAATAGTGGAATTAATTAGAAACAGTTAGTTTCATTTATAACATTAATATGAGTAGATTCCACAAAGTAAGGGTCCAAACAGTAAATTCAAATAACTGTTTGCTACACGTTTATTCAATCTGCGTAAATTAAATCATAAACCACCATATTTTGTACAGAATTTCGACTCGCATCGACTGCTAGGTGAGTTAATAGGGATCCTCAACGATTTTGTACGTGACGCATAATTTCGTAGTTACTTCCTATAAATCTACCTTCATTAGATAATTGATATGGAAATTGAGAGTGCTATTCAATTAGAGTTGACATAAGAGAAGCTGTGGAAGTAACAGTATTACATTTATAACCGGAAACGTAGAGGAAACTGTATATACCAACAGCTTATAACCATCCATATAGAGGGATTCAAAATAATGGAAGGTTAATTATCATATCTTTTCCTATCGATGTTATACTTATTACACATGAACCATATTTTGTCGTAGGAAAAGTATAGTATGAAACTCGCACTAAACGGTTATCTTGCACTTGTATTTGCCCACGGCTTGTTCTGAGAACTTTTATGTTCTTGCAAAATTTCCCAATCGCTCCTTTTAGCGCGCCGTCATACTCCTCTCACCTTCTCTCCATTTCCTCCTCCATCCATTCCTGTACTTCCTCTCTGGTCGCACCCCTCCAGCCTTTATTCCTGGCTCTAGCCATCACGTCCATGGGTTAGGTCCTTGCCAGCACCGCTGCTGCTGGTATTATACGAATGTCCAGGTAGCTCTGGCTCGAATGCTTCAAAATTGTCTACCATTTCTGCTTCATTGTCGTCGAGTTCTAATTCTTCTCGAGTTGTATCCAACTTGCTTAGAGGTGCGTCGCTATCGTAACTATCATCACTGTATACGTCGAGTTCTAATTCGTCTTGAGCAGTAAGCAATGTGCGAGATGCGTTGCTACCGTAACTATCATCATTGTTTATATCATCGTCGCTTTCGGTATCGCTAGGAAAACCATCAATTATGTCAAATGCTTCATCACTTGACATATTAGATGTATGGAGGTCTTTGACAACCAGCCATAACTGAAAATACATCTATAACGTTTATTTATCAATTTTTAGAAAACTGTTTATCAGTTACTGCATAATATTATGTCAGCCTACAGGCGGGAGCCTTTTTGGGAAGCCTTAGCGGCCCTATTTAAATTTTTACTAAAACCGACACAAAATACTTAAAATATAATTTTTTCAACTCAAAAATTTTTATCTACGACCACCATTAAAATTAAGCATTTACAAACTCATATAAATACGTGAAATTACATTTTATACATACGTCTGAAGCGTGCGAAAAAGAACAATGCTTTTTAAATGGAAGTTTCATTATAACACCCAAGAGAGTGCGAAAAAGTACAGTGCTTTTTAAATGGGATAATCATTATAACACTCTTTTTTATTTGTATATTTCTTAAGTTACCTTAGATAATTTTGTGTTTTGTTTTCTCATTTCTGTCATTAAGAAGTGTGAAACGTGAATGGTCAAAATTTTTGAAAGTTGTCAAAAATGGTCAATAATTATCAGAAACTGTCAAAAATGGTCAATGATTTTTAAAATTTTGTAAAATGGTCAAAAATTGTTAAAATTTCGAAAAATGTTCAATAATTATGAAAAACTGTCAAAAATAGTCAATATTTGTTGAAAATTTTCAAAGTTTTTGAAAAATGGTCAAAATTTTTGAAAAATGGTCAAAATTTTTGAAAAATGGTCAAAATTTTTGAAAAATTGTCAATAATTGTTAGAAACTGTCAAAAATGATCAATAATTGTCAGAAACTGTCAAAAATGGTCAATAATTGTTAGAATTTTGGAAAATGGTCTAAAATTGTCAAAATTTTGAAAAAATGGTCAATAACTATAAAAAACTGTCAAAAATGGTCAATAATTGTTGAAAATTCTCAACATTTTTGAAAAATGGGCAAAATTTTTGAAAAATTGTCAAAAATGGTCAATATATGTCAGAACCTGTCATAAATACTCAAAAATTGTCAATAATTGTTAAAATTTGGGAAAATTGTCAAAAATGGACAAAATTTTTGAAAAATTTTCAAAAATGATCAATAATTGTCAAAACTGTCAAAATTGGTCAATAATTGACAAAAATAGTCAATAATTGTTAAAATTTGAAAAAATGGTCAATAATTGTCAAAACTTTTGAAAAATCGTCAAAAATTGTCAAAATTTTGAAAAAATGGTCAATCATTATAAAAAACTGTCAAAAATGGTAGATCATTTTTGAAAAATGGTAAAATTTTTTGAAAAATTGTCAAAAATGGCCAATAATTGTCAGAACCTGTCAATAATTGTTAAAATTTGGAAAAATGGTCAATACTTGTTGAAATTCGGAAAAATGGTCTAAAATGGTCAACATTTTTTAAAAAATTGTCAATTGGTCAATAATTGTCAAAAATGGTCAATAATTGTTAAAATTTGAAAAAATAGTCACAAATGGTCAAAAATTTTGGAAAAATGGTCAATAATTGTCAAAATTTTCGAAAAATGGTCATTTTATTGTGCATAAGAAGCAAGCTTCTGTCGGCGGTCCGACGTCCGCTCACCTTTTTTTTTTTGGATTGGTGTAACACTAAAAAGATTAAAAATTAGACGGAAAATGTTCTTATTGCATATTTCTCGGAAAAGTCAATGGAAATCATCATCGTTATGGTCCCATTATTCAATGCTGAAAACTACCATAAATTTAAATTTAAACATTGATATAGGTAAATTTCATAAACTTATTACCTTCACAAAACGACAATCATTTTCACAAGGGAACAGATTTTGGATTTAATGAATGGAGTACCAGATAATGAATTTCTTATGATGAAGAAAGGCAATAATTCAAACACAATAATTAAAAAGAGAGGTTATGTTATATATAATTGAGGGAAAGTATTTTTAATGTGGTCGTAGATAAAACATTTTATGATACTCATGCGTGAATTACTTTTGCGCACTCGTTGCATATATCATTTCAGTAATTACTCATATTATGGAAAACAAACTATTCCTTTAGACTTCGGTTTCTATGGTCTCTGAATAATCATGAACTTGATATTTCATTTGATTTTATGCTGAAATGTTTAAACACACCCTTCAATATTGCTTTGCATCTATTAATTGAAAGCTTCATTCAAAACATTTTCAGTGGAAATACGCAATTACAGAGTACATATGAAATGTGTTACATCAGCTGTACTTGTGAAATATGTTACCAAACAGGGTTTCCAGATTTTTATTGGTAAAATGTGAACAATAGAAGATAGGGGATATTTGTCATTAGAAGAAATTTGCCTATTCATAAGTGCAATACAGGGCCGTTTTGAAATCAACGTACCCTTTTGTTTTTCAACGACATGCATGCAAAATCAACAAACTACTTGTCGTAATGACATTTGTTGAGTGACCGGTATATTTACCCATTTAAAAGCAATACTTCACGATCACATATAATTTAGATTCATTCTTTGTTTTGAATGGATATCACTGAAGCCACTGTAACTTGGAAATTCATGAAATTTTGACAAAAATTGGTATCGCTTAACTGCCAATATCATTGTTTAATAATATAGAGATAGTTGGTCAAACGCCGTGGAATTATCATTTGACATCCCCACTTTCCCCACTAACAGTAAAGTGTTCAAGGAAGTGATGGTGTCCAGCTGAAATTAAACGAAGTTGGAAGATCTTCAAATTTGCCCCAATAAATCGAAATACGGTGGCAGGAGAAAAATAAACAGGCAAATTACATTACGATGTTAATTATGATGTTGCCAAAAACATGAAATATAAAAAACGTTAATTTCAGAAATGGAGATTGATGCGGGTAAGAATATTGTTGAATAAAAGGTGAATATCTGATCCATAATTTATACAAATTATTACCATTGAACTCAAAGACGGCAACAGTATGTTCACCTAAACCGTTCAGTGATAAATATCGCTCAACGCCTAAACTAAACATAAATTGTTACAATATTAATATATTTGTATACCTATCAATTATTCCAATATATAATGACCGTGGCCTTCACAATGTTATTATTAGATTGAAACTAAATTCTTGAAAAAAATCATACCTCCATTAATATGGTAACTGAAATTTCATCTAGATTTTTTTTGGGAGCATTCTACAGAAAAAATGTTATCAAAAAAAGAATTATTTAATAAATATAATAATAGCCATTGCTGCTATTATTATTTAAAAAATTTAATTAAAATTTATAATTAATACTATAAAGGTGGGGGTGAGTTGAAGAAATATTAAGATTGGAATGATTTTCAGAATATCACTAAATTCTACATCATTTTTAAGGCATGTTTTAGGAATTTTTTCAATTTTTTTTCATTATTGCCAAAAATATTCATTAAAACATGTTTTAGGAATTTTTTTTTCCATTATTGCCAAAAATATTCATTAAAACGTGTTTGAAATTTGTCGACTTATGATTTTTCTTAAAAAAATGCAAAACCTACCTAGATTTTTTTGGGGAGCATTTTACAGAAAAAATGTTATCAAAAAATGAATTATATAATAATAGCCATTGCTGCTATTATTATTTAAAAAATTTGATTAAAATTTATAAGTAATACTATAAAGGTGGGAGTGAGTTAAAGAAATATTAAGGTTGGAATGATTTTCAGAATATCATTAAATTCTACATCATTTTTAAGGCATGTTTTAGGAATTTTTTCAATTTTTTTTTCATTATTGCCAAAAATATTCATTAAAACGTGTTTTAAATTTGTCGACTTATGATTTTTCTTAAAAAAATGCAAAACCTATCGATATTGGATGATGAGTTCGAGCCCTTTAGGCGTTATATTAAAAAATATAGTGAGTCGAGATGGCGAGTAGGTATTTGAACAAAAAAAAATTACACGCTCATCCCATATTATAAGGATGGGAAGAGGGGAATATATCAGGGTTGGGGTGATTCTAAGTACGTCAAAAAATGCTACATCACTTTAAAGGTATGTTTACCAATTTTCATATTTTTTTCTTCTTTATTTTCAAAGATACGCCAAAAGTACTTTCCTTTGTTGATATCATTATTATATAGTCCGTCTAGAAAGTATCCGGAAAACGGAAAGCACAATTATGATTGTTTGGTATATATTTTTAATAGTTAAATTAACACAATTATAACAGATAATTCATCTCATTTACTTACACAAACTCCATTCAACTCCAAACACTTAATTAAACGTTCAGGCAAACCCGAAACTAGATCAACGCTATAATGTTCGGTGATGGTGGTCCAGGTCTGTAAAACTGACCAAATCAAATCATTTTTATTTCGTGGCGTTGCTCGTTCCACTTTAATCTTCATTAGTCCCCATACGTTTTCAATGGTACTGAGATCTGGTGAAGCTGCTGGCCATGGAATTGTTGTCAATTTTTGTTCTTGCATCTAAGCTGCCGTACCTATATGCAAAAATAGATGATAATATCAACATTCTAATTAACATTTTTTCCTGGAGCAAGAAATTCTGATTTCAATATTAAACTGTTTATCAATTTTCAGCAATAAAAGAAAAAATATGAAAATACTCCATTATCTAACCTTCAGACTAAACGGAAAACTACTAAGTAAACAAAGGAAAGACGTAAAAATAATGTAGAATTTGATGACGTACTGAAATTTGTTTAGTCTATACGTAACCGTGGTATTGGAAAGAGTAAATTCAGATAGTTTTATTATTACCAAGTTTTATTATGACTATCCCTTTTGAATCTTACAAATATTAAAATATGTTTACGACGTCGACAAATTTTATTACCATTCCTCCAAACTAATTGAATTTGTGTTGAAAAGCACTATAATATAATATTTATTATATTATCGCCACAACAGACTACAGTTTACTTCAATAAACTTAATCTGATTCTTTTATCAAAGTTTGCTTTATAGAAACCTCCATGCCAGAACTAATTTAATACTTATGTGAAACTATATTCCAAAGCAGAATAGGAGTAGCTTATTCTAGGTAGAACTTTGAAGTCAAAAACATCGCGTTTATATTTCAAACTGTAGCAATTAAAAGTGGGCTGAAGTGAACTACATTAAACAACGTCGATACCTTACGTTACTTGAGTTCTCTGTTTCCGTGCTCTTTCTTGTCAAAAACTGTAAAAATTTTGAAAAAATGGTTAATAATTGCCAAATATTTTCAAAAATTGTCAAGAATCTGGAAAAATGGTCAATAATTGTCAAAAACTGTCAAAATTAAAAAAAAATAATTATAAAAGACTGTCAAAAATGGTCAATAATTGTTAAAAATTAACAAAAATGGTCAATAATTGTCAAAAATTGTTAAAAATTGTTAAAAATTGTTAAAAATTGTTAAAAATTGTTAAAAATTGTTAAAAATTGTTAAAAATTGTTAAAAATTGTTAAAAATTGTTAAAAATTGTTAAAAATTGTTGAAAATTGTTAAAAATTGTTAAAAATTGTTAAAAATTGTTAAAAATTGTTAAAAATTGTTAAAAATTGTTAAAAATTGTTAAAAATTGTTAAAAATTGTTAAAAATTGTTAAAAATTGTTAAAAATTGTTAAAAATTGTTAAAAATTGTTAAAAATTGTTAAAAATTGTTAAAAATTGTTGAAAATTGTTAAAAATTGTTAAAAATTGTTAAAAATTGTCAAAAATTGTCAAAAATTGTCAAAAATTGTCAAAAATTGTTAAATATTGTTAAATATTTAAAAAAATGGTCAAAAATAGTCCATAATTGTTAATTTTTTGAAAAATGATCAAAAATTGTTTAGTATTTTGGAAAATTTACAATAATTGTCAAAATTTTTGAAAGTTGGCAAAAATGGTCAATAGATGTCAGAAACTGTCAAAAATGGTTAATAATTGTTAACATTTTGAAAAAATTGTCAATAATTATGAAAGAATGTCAAAAATGGTCAATAATTGTTTAAAATTGTAAAAATTTTTGATAAATGGTCAATAATTGTCAGAAACTGTCAAAAATGGTCAATAATTGCTAAAATTTTGAAAAATGGTCAAAAATTGTCAAAATTTTTAAAAAATGGTCAATAATTATGAAAAAGTGTCAAAAATGGTCAATAGTTGTTAAAAATTGTCAAATTTTTAGAAAAATGGTCAAAATTTTGGAAAAATTGTCAAAAATGGTCAATAATTGTCAGAACCTTTCAAAAATGCTCAAAAATTGTCAAAAATGGTCAATAATTGTTAAAATTTGGAAATATGGTCTAAAATGGTCAAAAATTTCGAAAAATTGTCAAAAATGATCAATAATTGTCAAAATTTGAAAAAATGGTCAAAAATTGTCAAAATTTTCGAAAAAATGGCCAATAATTGTCAAAATTTTGAAAAAATGGTAAATAATTATGAAAAACTGTCAAAAATGGTCAATAATTGCAAAAAATTGTCTAAATTTTTAAAAATGGTCAAAATTTCAGAAAAATTATCAAAAACGGTCAATAATTGTCAGAACCTGTCAAAAATTGTCAAAAATCACCAAAAATGGTTAAAATTTGGGAAAATGGTCAAAATTTTTGAAAAATCGTCAAAAATGGTTAAATTTAAAAAAAAGGTGAATAATTGCTAAAAATTGTCAACATCTTTGAAAAATGGTCAACATCTTTAAAAAATGGTCAACATTTTTGGAAAATTGTCAAAAATGGTCAATAATTGTCAGAACCTGTCAAAAATGGTCAATAATTGTCAACATCTTTGAAAAATGGTCAACATTTTTGGAAAATAGTCAAAAATGGTCAATAATTGTCAGAACCTGTCAATAATTGTTAATATTTGGAAAAATGGTCAAAATTTTTGAAAAATTATTAATAATGAAAAATAATTGTCAAAACTGTCAAAATTTTTGAAAAATGGTCAAAAATTTACGAAAAATGGTCAAAAATGGTCATTCTATCGTGCATAAGAAGCAAGCTTCTGTCGGCGGTCCGACGACCACTCACCTTTTTTTTTATTCGGTTACTTAACGTTGGACTATTTTTGCAACTCAGGCTAATCTCCGACGCCGGGAGCACTCTACCCCTAACTGGAAATTTTGCCGAATCCACTAGTGTTCCAACCAGTTGTAGGGTTCATTATCGAGCCCAACATCCATGGACTCGGGACCTCGGTTTTACGTCTCATCCGGAAGACGGCATATCTACATTATACCTCGTGCTCATTGGTATAATGCCTGCGAGCTGTGATATGCTACTGACCCTAGTAATCTAAAGTGTTTCGCTGCAGGCTGTACGGGCTCTACGACGGTGTTTCCCCAGTGGTCATCCATCCAAGTACTAACCTCGCTCGACTGTAATTATCGCATCAGAAGCGTTCCACTAGCGCTCTCAGACTAGTAGTGTCGTCGACCGCAAGTTCCCAGCGTACAATTTGTTAGTAAAAATTGAGTTTTTCAGACGCTGGCGAGAACATATTCAGATATTCAATCGACACTAGCTCCTAAATATGTTTCAGTCACTTAGCAAATGTTTTTCCATCAATAATGAGTAATTTGCTTTATCAAGCTTATCGATTGATAGATCAATCGTGAGCTGTCTCTTTTCCTGGAATGAAGTAACAAAAAGTCATCATCTTCTTCGTACTTCAACAAATTGCTCAAAAACTCTTTTAACATCTTATCCTGGCACTCCCTTGAAACTTAGAACCACCGGTCTGTTGTTACATTCTGCATTGATTCGACCATGCGTTACAACGTGTTACATCAGGGCTAGTATTGGAGTGTCACCAAGCGGCTGGACTAAAAATTTTAGGACCCAGTGTCACCTATGGCCTGACGACTTCGACAATTGCGGAATTATCCAAGCGTTACACCCATACTCAATCCCTAAAGAGATGGGATGGAATCAAAGAATGTAGTCGTGCTAGGATCACCCTGGGAGACCCTCAGAAACTGGCGCCGAAGAAATATTTGGCGATGACCAGGAAAAACACCTCCATACTATGGGGCTAGTGGACACACCTCTATGCAGAATGTGTGAACAAGAAGGTAAAACTGTCAGACATGTCTTATGTGAGTGCCGGGAGTTATCGTCAACAATAGAGTGTGTGTTCAGTGAGTCTTGGCCTACACCTGCCTATATAAAGAAGATGTCTCCTAGTGCCCTGCCCACCTTCCTGGAAAGGACAGGAGGGACGATGACCTAGGAGGACAACTCCTCGGGAGGATGTACAATGGGTCACTTGTGGCCTAAGTGCTGTGGGCCTAAACTCACCCTCCCCACTCTACAGATACAGATACAGACCGTATGTCTCAAAGTTGCCGTCGGTTGCTGCTACAGCTTTCGGAATCGTACCTTTATTCTCCGTGCCATCTAATTCTTTTCTTTCTTAGTGGTGGAATGATCTAACAATCTTCACACAAACTGCCAGTTTTCTATACTAGATGATGTTCTATGGATTTTTTTCAAAACTACTTCCACTCAGTCAAATCACGTTACTTTCAGTAATATCTTCGATGTGAATATGCACTAGTTATGAATTCAGAACGAAGCTAACGAAGGACTGAAAAGGCCAATGTATACCTACTTTCGCCCTTTCAACCCCAAGAATATTGTAATGTTTTTGTTAACAGTTTTTACTTGTGGGATAAAACTATACACACTATTGATTTATTTAAAGAAACACACACACTATTTTAAACGTAATTTTTATACACGCTCTACTTAATGTCTACTTATTTATTTACACTCGGTATATTAGTTCTAATTTATTTTCACCACTTGGATATTACACTATTTATCTGCACTATTTTATGCACTGTCCGATTACCAAGAACTTCTGTGAACCAACTCTTTACTGTCCGTTTCACTAATTCTCTCGAACTAACTAACTAACGCACTCCAAACCCGCGTATATATAGTCCTTATCGGTTCTGGAAAACTCTAGTGTCTTCGGCGCTCGTGCTATGAACGAACAAAACCGTTGTACTCGAATGTTCTCGAAAACATGCTGGCGCAGGGAGAATCCCGGCATAGCCACCAAAATGTACAGTCGAGGGACAGGGCCGGCTTTGAGTTGGTGTCCTCGCAACAATATGATGAAACAGTCAATAAAACCACAATTATCAAATACAAATTACGAAAAGATATACATACCAGGATTTCGTACGACTGACAAGATAAAAGACAAACTCTTGTGAATACAAATTTCTTATGAGAACTACGGTATACTGTTCTATCTCTGGTGATGCGTTTAAAGTTAATGTCGTAGCTGCAAGATTCCCAAGTAAATAAATTGGATTATTTGTGTTTGTTATGTCAACAAAGAAAAAAAAAAGGTACAAAAGGCAAGGAAAGAAAACACTTTTTAGCCTCTTGAAACTTCATAGGGGAACATTGAAATGGCCTACTTATATTGAACAAAGAAAATTGGGTTCATCCAGTCGATAATATTATAAAAATAAATTTGTTGTAGTTGTCAATATGATATAAGTTAATTTAAAAATAAATCTTATAAGTCAGTCTTGAATTTGAGTTTGTATCTTGAATTTTCACTAAAAACTTCTAATAAAAAGTAAGCTACATTACATTAATCTGAGAGTGGCATTGCTATTTAGACTTGGCTGTATAAGTGAAATTATAAAGAACAGAAAATCATAGTACTGGAATAATTTCCAAAAACAAGCTTTTATTCAAATGCTATAGAAGAGGGGAATAATCTTAAAGTCGAATCCATGTATTTACCCATGGAGAATAAATAAGAGAGACTAAATAAGAAGAACGAACGAGATAATTGACAAAATCTGCCCTTGGAATCGTCCAAATGAGTATTTTGTTTTTTCACCGGCGAGTCGCTAGTTGCCGTTAATACAGCTGTGGAATGCAGATCAAATGTTAACCTTACTTTTTTGAAGTAGACAGTAAACATTACTTAGAAAGTATTGAATAATAAAAACTAGAACGATTAAAAATAAAAAAAATGGACACGGTGTGTTCAGTAACAAATTGAAATATTTATTGTTAGTGCAGCTAATGACACACTGGAATAGAATGAAATGGAGCAGATGAAGTAGCAAAGAGAGGGGCTGAAACACCCTTTTGGGGGCCAGAACCTTTTTGCGGTATCAGATCCAATGTAATATTGGAAGAAATAGGCAGAGACAGAAAAAGGAGAAGATCTGACCATTGGAAAGATCTAGTAGGGCTTAGACAATCAAATATACTCCTGGGATACTACCACCAGCTGAGAACAAATGAATGCTCAAGGCAGAGTGAAACTGCACAAACAGTCTGTAAATGGTTTCAAAACGGGACAATGTCGTCTGAATAAGCACCTTAAAAAGCTCAAAGTTTTGGAGGAAGAGGAATGTAGATTTTTTGGAATGAAAGAAGAAATTTCCATCCATATACTTGCAGATTGCTTGGCAATTCAGAATCATAGGACACAACACCTAGGATAGAAGGGGACACCTGAACTTAAGCCTGCAGATATCCTGGAATTCCTCCGGAAATCGGTCCAAAGGGACTAATGAAATCTGAGGCTTTTCTCAGAAACTGAGTAGAAGAAAGGGGGCACAATAGATCTTCTAGATCCTCTTCGTCGCTAGTCATCCTTTTTTACTGCCGTTCAACTTGAATTTCATACGATACTCGTTAGTTTAATTTACGCATATTATTTGTCGCTGCAGGACGAATCTTGTACCTGCCTATGGCGATAAGCTCTGTGTTCAGTGTAAGTCCTCAGATTCACGTACGAAATCATAAACGAAATGAAACAAAAATTGAAAGTTGCTCGAACACTTGCTTTGTTTTCGTAAGAGTTAGGCAACTTAACTTTGTTTACATCGGGGTATAGATCGGGTTTATGGCAATATTAATTTGAACTTAATTAATTCTAAATAACTTTCCCTGGCTGTGAAACAACACCGCCTATTCTGAACATAAAGTATTTGCTTTCAATAACGGTATCCACTTATATTGTAATATACAGCAATTTTGCTATGTTATCAAGATGCCAGAAGTGTTTGCTTTATTTGGGCAATGTTAGTTCAGTAAACATAAATATGAAGTAGAAGATCTTCAAGTTTTGGAATGAGTTAATAGTACAGACACTCAAAACTTTTGTACAGGAAAGCCCACTCAGAACAGTCTCTTACAGTATATGGAAGTTGTTGCGTACGATAAAATTAACTAGCTTACTTTGCTTCTGAAAAACGTAAAATTATTTCAATTCCAACAGCAGTAGTTATTCAATTTTGAAAATTCCAGGAGAGAGCGAGAAATAGAGGTAGAGAGAAAAACAGAGAGAGAGAAGAAGCGAGAGAGATAAAGAGAGAAAGGAAGGTAGAAACAGGGAGAAAAAGAGAAAGAGACAAAGCGAGAAAAATAAGTAGAGGAAGAGATATATAGAGAGGAAAAAATAGAAAGTGAGAGAAAATTTTCTCAAATTGAAGGTGATACAATTTTCAACAAGGTCAGAGAACAATAAACATCAAAATCTGTTATTCATGTAGGTAGGGTAGCTACCAATTAGTCATTCAGATGAATTATAAATCAAACAGACGGATTCCCAAATTGATAGAAAGATGAATCCAATCGGAGCTAAACATAAATTATAAAATAATTAAATTATTTTGATTCTTGAATAAAACTGTTATCGATCGTCGCCTCCCTATACACTGATTGGGAAATATTGCATCGAGGTACTGCCGGACACTGCGTTGGTAATGTGGTGGTACTCCATCCTGCTGAAACCATATCGTATTCACTGGAACTTGAGGGTTTCCTGGATCAGGATACAAATTTGGCAAATTTGGAATTAGATCATTTTTAAGTAGTGCCAAATGATGATCGCCATTCAAATCTGCCGTTTGCATCACTTACAGTATTATACAAATTGAGCATGTATTTTTCTACACACAATGCTGTAATGATTTCTTATCGCACAATTTGTTTCGTGGTAATATTGACTCTTTCAAATTTTATCTCAGCAGTCCAAAATTAGGTTCATTGGAGACAGTAATAAATACGCCCAGCATCCTAAAGCTATATAAATCCGCCACCTCTCTTCCTTAATTTCTAACTTATCAGAAAACCGAAATTAAGAAAGTTGAGATACACTATTAGCTCTATTCTTATGATTTATTCCAAACGACGATGGTGTTGTGTAGTGAGGATATAAGGAACAAAGCAACTTGGAGAGACCTCCCGTGCTTTGTAAAGTCATCATAAATCTCGCAAATTCCAACGACCCTGTAAACAATGCTGTGGGAAGGAAAATTGCAATTTTAAATTGATAATAGAAGTACACTTACAAATAGATTTATTAGAGGTAACATTCATTATGTTGGATGGTACTTATTGGAAAAATTCTTAAAATCGATTTGAATTTCGAACTTGCTTCAATGAGATTGATTAACATAAAGACACAAAACAAAAAATACAACAATCAAACAAAATAAAATTCACTCATCCAAGTCGAAGAAACATTTGGCAATAATTATGGAAATCGAAAACTTAAAAACAGATCCAACATAAAATCGAATAAAAATATAGAGGTGGGCACTCATCATTTTTTAGAAAAGCATTGAGAGGAAACATAAAATTGAATTTCTCAAGTACTTACCCTGATCAAAGGGGTTTTCTTTAAAGATTGAAGTGAACGTCTGAGATAACAAGTAAGACGCTTCAGTAAATGTCAGCTATTTTTCCTTCCTAGAAAGAAGAAATTCACAAATGAAAAAAAAAGTTACAATATAACAACGAATAAAACCAAATGGATATAGCGTATATATTTATCTATAATAAGTGGAATATTTACATCATTCCTCAAGAAAAATGTTAGCCACTGAACTAAAATGTCAAAGGAGGCTGGAAACTTATATAAATGCATTTCCCATGTAAGAAAAGTGCAAAGTTGGGATCGTTCGGACACTTTTTTGATTTCTGCAGTCGTATGCAAAATAGTCATCCATAAATGACTTTTTTTGGACTGATATCAAAATTTGGTTATTTATCTAGGTAATACAAGCATTAAAAGACAATAATTATTCTGTTTTTCATTTGTTTTATTGTAAAGTACAAAAAAGTTTAAATTGTCCAGACTATCCCACATAAAGGAATACTTTGGACGTTATGCTGGGATAATCTGAACATAACCGTCTGAGCTACAAAATAAACGAAAAAATCCAATATGCACCTTATATCAAACTAAGTTGTGTTAAATCTACATTAAAGTAGATACTGTCCTTGTATCTCGCCCTTGTATCAGGGATTAAATTTGGTAGTTTCGCTACAATGTCTTCTTTAAGAACGAAAGCTTTCTCATCTGTTTTTGAGAAACGACTTGCAGTGAATAGCCTCCTGAAGAACTCTACTTCACATCCTTTCTGAGCAGTATTGCAAACCCTTGCTACAAAATTTCTACCACTCTTCTTTGCACTCTACGATATGACTTCCATCTTCTATTTCATCACTTCCATTCAATTCTTCTAAATCAAGCTCATCACTACTCTCGTCTGCTAAAAGTTTCACTTTCAGATGAGGAATCTAAAACTCTTCCACTTGCTATCTTCACTGCTGGCAAGGCAACTTTTTAAATTTTTTGTGCAAGAAGCTCGTCCTTTTCTGGAGTGTCAGTTTCAATTATTGATTTTTTTTTCTTCCTATCTTTTCTGGTTTCTTTTCGTGGACCAGCCTTTGGATAAGGTCGAAAATCCTCAGGAGAAACGAAATCTGAATTGTTGATCGCAAATGCTAGGTTTGGAGTCACAGGTTCAGAAATTTCGATATTAAGGTTCTCATGGGACGGACCTGCAATATTTGATTTTACATCAACATTCGGTGACCTATTCCCGTCATTTATTGGCCGATCGGTGACAAAACTTGACAAAAAATCTTCCTCTGGGAAAACATTTCTATCCTAAGGGCAGATTCCTGTGCAGCGAAAACCAGATTTGACATTAACAGGCGTAGCTGCTCTGTCTCAAGCAACAGCATAAAACGGTGGAAGATCAAAGATCGACAATGTTTGACCCGGATTTGCCATCATCCAACCATCAGCATTTTAATTAAAAAAAAATTTGAACGGGCCAAAGACCGTAGGATCTAGTGGCTGCGTTTTATTGGATGTGTGGGGAGGTAGGGTCAATAAGACAATTCCATTATCTCTACAAAAGTCGATGGCTTCGATGAAAATATGAGATTCGTGGTTGTCAAGAATCAATAATATTTTCCTTTGTAGACTGCAATGACTATGTTTCACCAAGTGTTCTAGAACTTCAATAAAATTCTCGCAAGTCATCCAACCTGTCTTATGTTTAAGTCCTAGAGCATCTGTTTGGGTTAGATTCTTCATCATCCTGTTTTCGTCATATCTTCTACTTGGAAAAACCCAGATAGGAGGTAGAGAAGCACCACTAACACAGATTATGCCTTCTTGCGTCACCAATTCTCCTCTTTCCCTTAAAAACACCCTGGTAACTCCTTATATACCCCTCAATGAGCTCTCGTCCAATAGAGCTATAGAAGAAGCCTGAATATATGACAAAATAAACTTATTGAACACCAACCACATTTAAAAGACAATATTACATTTGCCAACTCTGCATGTCAAACAAAACAAAAGCAGGTACAAAAATCATTTAATTATTAATTAATAAATATTAACATTAATAGAGGTGCAAATATTTGTTTAGTTACCAATACCTTTACTACACGTAACCCAACCACAACAAATTAAAATCTTGCCTATATGACAATTTGTCACTTGCTTAAACACTAGTGAGATTTTATCGCATGAAAATTGTCGATTTCGACATTTGAGAATTGCAGTTTCACGTTTCGTGCGACATTCACCGATCGAGATTAGAGAATACGGACCTAGATCGTCGTTTATGTCAATAAAGTATTATGGAGTAGAAATATCTCCATGCTTCCACAGTGTAAATATATAGATCCAAAGAGGCATGGACACTGAAACCAACAATCACGATGAACTAGAAGTATGTTATCGTAGGATGTAGCGTGTATAAGACGAACAAGAAGGTCCTTGAGATTGGACATGAGTGATGTTGAATAATACATTATATTGGAGGAGAAAACTAAGATAAAGTGATGAAATTTACAATGCGGTGGGAAATTTGAGAAAAAGTAGCGTTGGTGGGTGTCGGAACTCGTAACTTAAGAACATACAAAACTTTTTTTAATGCATAATTAAATTTATTATTTCATTTGCAGGTAAGGTGTCCGTTTCATCAATGCCCGGTGAGTAGACACTCCGGTATTAAAATTTTCTTAGTAATATGTGATATGAAGTTAAATTTTTTCCATTTTAGAGCATTTCTAAAGTTAACAGTGTAATTACTTCAAATCAGTATGTTAGGGGGCTCCATTTTATTTTGAACTGATGTTCAATTTAAAATTAGCGACGCGTTTCGCTACACAGTAGCTTTATCAAACTGTGTAGCGAAACGCGTCACTAATTTTAAATTGAACATCAGTTCAAAATAAAATGGAGATTTAAACAAATTAACTTGTTTTATTTCATGATTCAGTATGGATCTTCATCAAGTAAAAGCCTCATCTATTCAAGGTTCAGTGGAAGCCACATCTCTTGGATTTTGGTCATCCATCTATAAGATGGAATCGTATTTTGAAAAACGAAATGTCAATTGTAGATGGGAATTAGAACCACACTTTCAGTTAAAATAGATTTATAATTTAGTTGTCATAATGAATTCATAACACCAACTTTAAATATTGTTTTGAAAATGAATTGTTTTCTTGTATTCTTGTGTTACTTTAGTTTTAGTTTATAATCTCACTTACAAGTAAGTTAAAAAAAATTTCTAATGAAATTGAAAAAAATTTTGACCCGGTTTTCCTTTCTTGTAATATTTTAGCCTTAAAGGCAGTAAGCAAAGATTTCCGAAAGCTTGGTAATGTATAAAAGAGTTCACTAATATAGTTTGGGTTTTTGGCTGCTTTCCCCGTAAATGAAAGAGAGAATTTTTTTACTTGAAAAGATTTCTTTCTTAATTTATTAATATATATATATATATATAGTTGTAATCAACCACCCTGTATTTCACATTAAAAATCAACATCAAACACAACAAGAGAATTTTATATTTCATACTACTTATTAGGCTGAAGCCAAATTCGCAGAAACAAAACATTATTTGATTTTAGGATGCCATACTTTAAATTAAAACACGTTGCTAACGGATTTAGTATGCGTGAAACTTTTGTAGTTATGGATACAAGTAAACCCTCAGGAAACATAAATTTCAACTACTTTTTTTGAAATATTTACAGCTGATTTTTTCATTCAACTCTTGGGAAATTAAAAGTTAATTGCATTTTTTCATTACAATTTTGCTAACTGCAATTAAAAATTTTGTCGGTAATTGATGGAAATGTTAATCGATTATGAGTCGTTCAAATTTTCAAATCTTCGGTAGTCAACAATACAACAATCATTAGTCCAGTAAAAAATATAACAAAAATTAACTTTTTATTATGTAAAAATTTCTATACTCAATTGAAAAAATCAAACATTCCAAATAATAACAACGGGATATCACAGAAGTGCTTTTGGAAACATGGGAATTCAGGTTATTTTTTATTTCCGCCTTTCTCTTGTTGGAAATGCCCAAAAAAGAATTTTCTGGAAATTTTAGTATTCGCCCAAAGCGTAAAGAGATTTTCCATTTAAAATACACGTAAACTTGGATAATATTTTGTAAAATATCCTGTGTCCATTTAGTGCGGCATTATTCTCTTACGGCGTTATTTGAAATGCGATACAAAAATCATTAGGAACCTGAATATGACACCAATTAAGCTACATTTTGAAATTATTTTGGCTTCTACGGAGGGTTCCAAAAAATGATGCCACAGAGAAACATTTTTTTCAAACCGAATGGTGTGGGTATTTTCTGAATCTCTATTGGGGTCTTCATTACTGGTTAATTTTTTTTTACTAACCTATACAACGTTGCCAAGTGATTACGAAATTCGTCCAAATTTATCACTTTACATTACCGACGTCAGGGGCTGTACTGTCTAATATTATTAAATTGAGTATTGTTGTTTTTATTTATATATGTATTTTGCCAAAACAGGCGTATCTACACCTATCGGAGACCTTCGGGCTGTTTATTCACTAAGAATTAACCACTTTTGTTTGTATTTACCTTTATATTTTGTGTGAATAAATTATTATTATTATCATTAAAGTTTCCATTTTTCAAAGAGAAATTTTTTAAAAATTTTTAAATGTGACACCCTTTATATCATTGCATATTTGGAAACCCCATTCAATTCCCTGTTTAACAATACTCATACATAATACCCGACTATGACAGATTTCACAAAAAAGGCGGAATCTACAAAACGATCGGATTCACATTCACATAAGTACTGTAGGCTATGAAAAAATATGGAAATTACGAAGGACATCAGGTAAATATTTTTTTCACCACTTTTTCAACCTAGATCTGTAACACTACTACCCTTTAGTTTAAAACCCTTCATAGGGTAGTGGCACATTTAGCAACCACCTAATGTACATCTTGGCTCTGCAACAACAGCCAAGAAATTAGTAAAAAACTCTGGAAGGCCAATAAATATTCAAAATACTTTCAAGCATATTGATGTCGGAAAACACTTACCTACACAAGGTACTGATAGACGTTGTGCAAAATGCAGTACCAAGTCAGAACCAGTTCGATCAAAAATTGTCTGCCAAGAATGTAACGTTGCCTTATGATTGACTTGTTTAATGCCTTTTCGATGTCATTCTGGTCATTACGTTAGTTCATGATCAAAATAGTATTCAAATTACTCAACAGATGTCTTTTTTATGTCGGTTTAAATGAGGTAATGTAACGTGATTCAGAAAGTGCAAAAATACCCCCACCATTCGATTTGAAAAAAAAAATAAAATTTTTCTTTGGTCTTTCTTTTTTTTTGAACACTCTGTAGAAGCCAAAATAATTTTGAGATGTACCTCAATTGGTGTCATAAATAGAGGTCCCAAGTGATCGCATTTCAAATAACGCTGTAAGAGAATAATGCCGAACTAAATGGACACACTATATATTTCAGTCATATTTGATACTATCGGATTGTTTCAGATTGCGATTTACTCGGGATTGAAAGCTCTACAAAAGTGCTTAGTGTGACCTGTGAGATGATACGGGTCACTCAATCCAATCTTAACTAATTGAGACTTTTTTAAAAGGAAATCCAATTTTCTACCAAGTTTCTCATTCACAAGTCATTTTTAAAATAACTTAAAAAAAATATAACAATCTGATTTAGTGACCCTTACCGTCTGCGAATGTAGATCATACGTACGTCACACTGAGCACTTTTGTAGAGCTTTCCACTCCGAGTAAATCGCACTCTAGAACAATCCAATAGTATCAAATACGGCTGATGTAACGGCTACTCAGTTTAGGAAGAACCTCAGGTTCAGAGGAAAGAAGGAATGAAACCTCTTGGCCGCTGTTTAAATACACGAAATCATATGAGATATAATAGACTTACGTCTCATGTTCATGTCAAGCTCAGACGCTTTGACCAGGAAAGTAATTCACATTTCAATAGTGAATTCTTAAATCACATTAAATTAATAATTGACAGAAGAAGAGTTAAGAATGATGTCGAAGTGGGACTAACAAATAGCAGTGGCTATTTTCATCTCAGACGGAACTCGTTCGGCCCGTATTAAAACGTTGATTTCAACTCTTGTCGACAGTAAATATATTCAGACTCGAAACATTTCCCGGTGTTGGGCATTAGAAAGAACTGGCTATTCGTCGCCCATACGATAATTTATTATTAATTTACTGGAGGAAAGTAAAGTGAACGAAATTAACGTTACACTGAGATACAAATTTTTGAAAAAATATCATAAGAGTTAAAGTGTATTTCAAATCGGAAATCTTTTCACGCTTTGGGCGAGAACTTACCGGGTATACGCATATTTAACAAACCAACAACCAAATGTGTGAAAAATAATCGAATATTAACAACAAATAAGTACACCTATTACTACAAATAACAAACTGTTATACAGTGCTAGTAAGAAGTCCTCTCCACCCCTTCTTATTATTTTACTCGTATTTATTCATAATATATTCCATACGGAGGTCTATTCTACTTCAATGTCATCCTCACTCGAATAACTGTTGTTGAGACCAGAAGTCAGCTTTCTACAGGACTGACCCCTGCAGGAATTGCACTGAATATTTTTTTGACCTTTAATCCGAAACAGGCGTTTATTCGTGAAATAGTCCACAACAGAGTTTTTCCATATTCACTTCCACTTTATTTGGTAAGCTGTATTAATTCAATTTCAGTTTTCAAGTTTGTGAGATACTTATATTTTGTTATAAACAAAACTAGATTTTTCATATAATGATACAGGAAAATGAGTTATAATAGGATTCTTATATTCTAAATCCTTCAGTCAATTTCGAGAGATTGACTGAAACGTAACACTATAATGTTCCTTCCAGGGAGCTAGGGAGAAAACACCTTAAACAAGATTAGTAGAAGGCAGTGGCAGCCCGGATAATCCTGCTAATGACTTGAAAGCTCCTTACGTAACCTTTTAACTTTTAATGTTCTTTATCAACGGGACTTTAAGCTCAATAAGTAATCACATTCATTCAAATCATCCAAATTGGAAAGATTAACATAACGTCAGGTTATCAAAGGAAGGCACATAAAAAAGTCTGGAATATTTTTTGGGGTTTTTAAGCTCTCCATTAAATTTCAGTTAATTCATGAAATGAGTGCTTATCATCAAAATGCACGTTTTTTTAAGAGAATACCCAGGACTTTGATTGGTTTTGAAGAATGTATTATATCGAAGAAATATTTAAAGTAGTATAATTGTTTGTTTATAAAATCCCTCTGCGTTCAGTCTGTACTTGGTTTGAAAAATATGCACTCCTGGAGCGTTGTAGATAAAACTGGAGTACATTTCTACGATCCAGAAAATAAGCAGGAATTGAGGTAATAATTCTAGAAAGCCTAAGAAATTTCGTGTTGTGATGGAACAGTTTTATCTCCAGTTTTCTGGGATACCAAGGAGGAAAATTGATTATTTTTTTGGTAAAATGTAAAATAATAACTAGGAATTCGTCGTTACTGATCACTTCAGGAGATAAAATATGGGACAAGAAGGTGGGAAGTTTAAAGATATTTTGCGCTTCGCGTACAGTACAATGTACTTGCACACAAATCAAATGATACCATTATTTAGGGCTCAAATTACTCGAAGACCACCCTTATGCGCCAGATCTGGCTCCGTCTCTCCTCAACTGAAAAACTGTGAAAAGTTGTTCATTTTTATTCGAACAAAGAGATGATGTGAATGCCTGGTTTGCAGTTTGTATTTATCTGTTCATTTGCTGAATCAGATGGTGACGCACTTCGATCACTACTGCGAATCTCGTGCCTCTCCGAAGTAGACCGTCTAGAGTCAGTACCAATTTTACTGTCGCAGGTGGAATGACTTCGACTTTGTGGAAGTCTCTTCCGTTTATCTCTGTTTATTTACCTTTCCAAAGTTTCTAGGCTTTGAAGAAGAAATTTTTTAGATATTTTATTCTCCTTATGCTTATGTTTACCCTTATATTGAGCCCTAAAATCTGTAAGAGAAAAAAAAAAGGATTAAATTTAATCCTCACCTTACTTTAACTTCACAGATTTATGAGGCAGACGCACTGAGCTCTAATGAAGCAAACATCGGGTGTGAAGTGGATAGCGGAAGGTAGGGGGAAATTCTCTCTCCAAATACAGTGCGGGGTATTGCGTTGGAACCGAGACTACAGGGTGATTCACTGATATCTGAAGGATCGTTAGACGTTGTGCAATTAGTTTTATTTCGAGTATGTACTAATATGATTGGGAGAGGAAGAAGTGCTGCTGTGTGTTTGTTTTCATAATTGTGTATACTGGAACAAAATAAATAAATTTGTCTTATGTCTGATCACAGTATATACACACACACAGTATTGAGTAGAATCACTTTGGATAACTTCTAGTGTATGTTATGGGTTCTCAAAGCACTTTCCCATGCTGCTCTGCCATAACGAATGTGGCTTGCTCACTTTTCCTGATTATTATAACATGTTTCTCAGTTTATTAACAACGTACATTATATGTAATCTCCATATAAAATGAGAGTCTATATAATCGATATTCCTAAATATTTTTTTTTATTTCCCCCAAGCCTGAAGGTCCTGGTTGTTATGGCGCTGGTGAGTCGGGATCAGTTAGCCATTTTGCACTGGAGTCTCTGGCTTTAGCCCGTGGTATAACTTTGCTCGCTGTAGAGGGCAATAAAAATAAATTGTCGATGGTGGATTTTTTCAAAGGGAGATCAGAAGGAATAATATCACCACTTCTATTAATGGATTGATCATCTAAAACAGTCTCCGTTAACTTTGAGGGGCTATAGCTTCAGGCGAGATAGCATCTTTATTCCACTTTTCCGGAAGGCGTGTTCAATATTAACAGGGGTAAAACAAAGACAAATGTGAAGCATGAGAGTCCAAAAAAGGCAAAGTCCAGGAAAGGAAAAACTATTTTTCTTGTACACTGATCGTTATTTCGGTAACACATAATTCTTTTCAAGATATCTGTATTATCGTCTGAGATAAATACTCGTACTATTCCTTAAATCAATGATTTCCGATTCATTTATTTTGAAAAATCGGGGCATATTGAGAAATGGCAAGGATGCATTATCTTAAAAGGAAACTATCCGTAACTGGTTAAAAAATTCCAGCTGAGATAAAAGTAAAGAAAGTATTTCGATATCTCCAACATGAAACAGAATTAGACGAATATATTAAATGGAATATTATGTAGAAGTCTACGTGAGGGCATAATAAAATTCCTAGAATATTGCGACAATTAACATTTCCAAACCTTTCACTGGTGACGTGCTTGGTTAGTTCCAAAACGGTGACGCCGGTCTTATAGACCGAAACTAATTTTCACTTTTCACTATAAATATCATGTTTCAATGAAACAGCAGATAATTACAAATATCTTACTTAGCAAAAAGGAACATTATTACTCTTTAAGTTCAGAAAAAATGGTACACAGTGTATTAATATAATGTATAAATTAATTGAAATGTATTATTACATGTTAATCTTTGACGAATAAATATTGGATAAGTTGCCAATAAATTAAGAGTTTATCTGAATAAAATACAGTAAAAATAATTATTTCCATAAACTAACCAAAAGAAATATTGGCTAAATTTTTAGAACATAAGTAGTGACGTATGGTCTGAGGCACCGTATACTCTCGTATTATGAAATTTGTGAGGCACACTGACGCGCTATTCCGTACCAGCACTGCTGACACACTAAGGAACACAGTTTACTGAAAACTATGGATTTATTAGCGACCAATTACAAACCTCTTATTGCTTATTGCTCTTTTATCGACGAATCAGTCACCTATTCCAAGAAACCAGCTAGCTTCTCGTGGTTGAATGCCAATTAATTTAATTAGTAACAAACTTTTGTGCGCTAGTGTTGTTACAGGCGTTTTCTTCCAAATGGTTTCAAGTGAGAAAATCTAACTTTTGATGGCTTGGTGCCAACGTCTCAATTTTAATATTTTGAGCTATAGCTTGACGCAGCATTTAGTCTGCAACTAAATGTTACATGTGGGTTACAGTGGGTTTCAAGCTGAGGCGTTGCATGATTCATAATGTTACTTCAAATTATATCTTCGATTTGTAGATGCACTAGTTTTCACCAACCATTTCCTAAGCTAGGTAATATCTAAATCGGAATTCCTCAATGGAATTCACGTTTCCCCACGTGCTATGAAATAACTGACAGTATTACGAAATATCCATCGAACAAACAGAGCGACCCAAACAACGATAGATGCGTGATTGAAGTATGATCACCATGTTCCTTTGCATCTATTGGCTAAAATAAATATGCCTCCCTACGCTGGCCAATCGAATTTAACTGCAATCAGCCGGCAGAATTCACTGTCTCTGTACAAGCTGCCTCGTCTGAGAGATCACGTGCACTCTGTATGATACTGTTTTGGAACACTCCGTTGCTTGGATGGTCAGAGTATAATATGGTTGGTGAAATCGGACATAAAAGTATATTCAACAGCTATAATTACTGTGAGACCAGCACATTTCATCAGTCTTAGTTGAAAGAGCCAGTGTACCCGAGTGGTAAGATAGGTATTAAAAAAAGTTTAATTTGCTGTATAGATCGTAAATTTGTGTAAAAGCGATAGTGAACGAAACCAAAATCATAGTCCCAGTCTTTTCATTTGGGTGTACAGTATTCATGATGACAAGAAAAAAAATAGAGCAGTTATATCAATAGGCAGATTAAAATGCAAAATAAACGCTGAACTGCGAATATTTCATTGAGGGAGACATACCTATCCTAGAATTTTTGATTGCTTTAACAAGAGTCATTCCTACGTGAGATCGGTTAAAGTTACATTTAAAATGCTCCCAATTATATTCACCGTCGACTTTGTATTTAAAAATCTACACGTTTTTCTATCAGAAAAATAAATTAGGAACTTTCAACTCAAACTTCCGACTGAGGTGATTGAAACTTTCAACTAATGGCTATTAGCTCTCATGGAATTTTAATTCGTAAGTTTTTGTACATTTCGAAACATTTTGCCCTGAAGTGAATGAGTTTTTAGTAAATGGATTTTTTTATAACCCAAACGCTAGTTTAATTGATTGCAGAAACATCTGTCAATTTAACATCTAAGTGCGATTTCATTAGGTTTACTAACTTCACTATTTTTTTAATTTAAATAGCTACAGGATTGGTTCATTCATTTTAATTTCTAATTGCGAGCATCCTATAATTGTATTTTTTTTAATTTAATAGTACTAGCTTAAATACCGCCACGTGTTGGTGTGGATCAGTTTTAAATGCCGTATGCATTATTGAGGTTGGGTTTTTCACTAAGCAGTCGATTATCCATCGATCGACTAATTGGATAGAAAAATTGCTTTTTGCAGTGGAAAATTTTCATATAACTTTCCTTGAATGACATCTTGTTTAGATTAATATTTATCAACGGAAAGAAAAAAATAAATGCTTGCACTAAGATTGATTGGCATCGATGATAAAAATTACTGTTTGTTTTGTCAAAAATGATGTTGAATAATAAAAACGTCAAACTGTGGCTCAGTTGTACTTATGTGCATGATTGAGGTTAGATTTCCTTCACAACTTTCACTGAAAATCTAAATTGATGTGCAAGATGGTATAGAGAGAAATTGAATTAGAATCGGAATGAAAAAACGATAAAAACACGAACTTGAAATTCTCATAGAAGTGAAATTTAAATAATTATATTACGGATTGTTTGTTATTGCTAAGTGAATATGATAATGACAGAATGAAAGCACACTGGAAATGGAAAAAAAGCAATCATGGGGAAACACAAATAAATAAAACCCTTTTGAACATTTTATCGTACGCCCATGGTGTATAGAAAGATATTCAAATCAGTTAACTACCTCAATTTCATCGTAAGCCCATGATATATACATTTTTTTCATACATTTACCCTTCTTAAAAATCTCATCGTACACCCATCATAAATGCATTATTACAAATAAATTATTCCCTCATAAAAATAATGTCGTACGTCTGTGAAATCAAGAAGATTTTTGCAAGTAAATTAATCCCTTTTGGAAATTACATGGTGAATTGCAATTTTTACAAATGAATCAATCCAGTTTTTTCAGTGCGTAGTAGGTGCCAATACTGTCAATGTCAAATTAAAATCGCTCACCTAAGCAATTAGCAATCAAGTTGGGAATTTTGGAACCGTTGGAGATACTCATCAATGAACAGAGTTTTGACCCACTTACTCGCACACCATCTTACGCGCGTTTGGATAACCAAGTTATTGTCCACCATTTTTTATCACCCCATTGTTTTTTGATAAGTTTTTCCATTATGGGATTATTTAGTACTATGGAGATTGCATCTACCAATTCATCTGCTAGTGTTTCTATGTCTGTGCAGTTTCTGTCCCATTCAGTATCCATAATAAGGTCCATTTGAAACTTTAAGTCTTCAAATTTTTTGTAGTCTCTATAATATTTAGTGATACTCTCTTTAGTAATGTTATTTTCTAGGTGAAGCAAGATATTGGTGTACCCGCTAATATTGATGTAGAAAAGTTGAAATCAGGAATAAAAGTTAATTAGTATATAGCGTGAATTCTGAATTAGGTATTATTTATTGATCAATTCCATTACTTTCATAAAATACCCCAAGCACCTTATTTGCGTAAAATCTTCTCTTCTCAGATGTAAAATGTTAATTCCAATTTTTGATCTTTTGTGAGAGTAATATTTTATTAAAATTTCCCTTTTTGGATAAATAAATCTTTTTCATTAGCGTTAAAACAAGTATCTCAAACAAGAATGAATAATTAATTGTGAACACTGCGAACCAAAAATATATTTTAAAAGCCGCCATACCGAATAAACAAATCACTTATTCATCCATCTCATTATAAATGAAAACAAAATTTCATAAAGTTAATCAGTAGGACCTGATTTACATTAATACTATTGAATACTTAGTAAAATTCCAGCTTCTTAAATTAAACCTCATCAATAATAATTTCCATTGTACCAATTAATCATTTTAACCAAAAACGCTTGTTGCGGAAGGCTATGTGAATCACTTTCATAAAAATATGTAGGTACGTATATTTACGATGATCGGAAGCTGATCGTAAATTGTAATAATGTTTTTATTAATTTACGTCCCCACATTTCTGTGAGGAGAATTAAAGAACAGCTGTTTAGACGGAGCGGAAGCCGCGTTCCGTAATCATATTCGGACAGGTGCGAATATTGATGGTAAGAGTAGTTCTATTGTTGTCGACACGACAAAATATTATATTGTTGTTTGTAATAGTCGATATTATTGTTGACTTCCATATTGTTTCGTTGGTAATTGTTTATTAAATCTAAATCAGGGTACATAATTATTTTATTTCTCACATACATGAAAACATAATCTATAAATTCGATTGGAACTCCATCTACGAACCGTCATCTATAAAAACCCTGAAACACGACCTTGAGGTAAGTAGTCGAATCTCTGTCCTATTTTGACATTTAAAACGAACCACACCACAAAAACAAACAGTTATAACAAATCAAATTAAATAAATAACATCACTCAAATAATTATAAACTAAAACAGCAAACCATTATAATATACACCCAAATACATGGCTGGACTGCATAATCAGAACGTATGCTGACTGTAAAAATAAAAAAACAAAATTCGCATCACCAAAGAAGTATTATAATTGTATATGTCCAAATGAAATCAGCAAAAAAACAAACAAAGGGAAGTTTTGGGTTGGATGTCAAAATTTAATGAAAAAAGTTAAGGGAAAAATATATATGTGATAGGAGACTCAATAGCGGAGTAAGTATACGAGATCACCAATACGAAACATTGATTGGAAAGCATGGAGAAGTTACTAGAAACAACAATGGAGGGATAATGCTGCTGGGCTTATACCCCATAAACAATTTGATCATAACCAACACGTTCCTTGAACATGAACACACAAGATAAGAGATTAGAAAACAGATTACATAGTAATAGAAAGCTAATATGAAAAAAACAATAATTGACACGAAACGGAAATTGAACATGATAATTTTTTGGTAAAGAAAAAACATTGAAATAAGGACAACAGCAGATAATTCAAAGTAACAAGATTGAATCATATAAATTGAAAGATGGGTACACTGCAAAAAATTCGAAGAAAGGGTGAGTAAAACAATGGAAATTCAAAATAAAGGAACAAGCAACGGGGAAATAGAAGACTGGAATTACTTTACAAATATCCTGATAAAAACTGTAAAAACAGACATCCAGGTGAAGGAAAGAAATTGAAAACCGAATAAAAAAAAGGAAAAGAAAAAAGCATTGAAAAAATATCTAGCGAAGAAAACAGGAGAAAACTGTGAAATTTATAAGAAAGAAAGGAAGATAACAGAAGAATTGATTACAGTATAATACATGTAGTACCTTATGCCCGTCTCTTTCAGCGCCCTGTGGTCCATAGTTAGATTGATAAAGCAGCTAGGATATATGTTCTTCTAAGATTTTGGTTATAAAAAAATTAATTGTATGATGAATACACGAGTGACTTGTCACGTTCTAAATTGGACCTTATGATTTGTCCCGAATAGTCAGATTTTTATAAGACTAAAATATTGCAACCCTTATGTTTATCGCAATTTTTGGTAGACTGATGTATTCGTCTCTCCACCACCTATATTTCAATATAAACAACTTATTCTATGAAATTCCCTTAGTGAGATATTTGATATAATAGTTTCACTATTGTTTACCAAAGTCAGTCATTTCTCTTCCTATCAAGGCATTGAGATTCATATTCCGAGACATAACTCTTGGAATATTAACAAAGACAGCAGCATGAAAAGGGTTGATATTGAACTAAATACATCTCAATGCTTAATAATCACATGATAGAGATTGGGGTTTCCAGATTACAATCTCACTGAGTTCATCTGCTTAAATTTGCAGCCCCACGACAATGATGATGTTACTAGACATTTAAATTGAGAGCATCGAAGCACCCAGACGACCTTTTCAAGAAAAAATATGGAATAATGAGGGTATTATTATCAAATATTGTATTTTTTGCTCTTTAGTGATTTTAAGATGGACGGAATTATTCAAAGTTTATTGAGCAGTGAGACTAAAAAACAGAGGTTATGTTTCCGTATGAAATTTTAAATTAACTCATTGTAACACGTGCTAAAAAGATCTGCTTAGGAATGGAATGAATGTATGGTGGGTAGCTAGATGGCTGCTCTCAGTTAGCACTTCAATAAATACTTTGATTTGATTTGATCATTGCTCTGAAAATACAGGGTGTAACAATAAGGTTGGTCATGAATAATACCACTTAATCTGGGGTCCAAGATAGGTATATATGTACAAAAGTGCACACAAAAAAAGTTTTAAGGTGTTGAAGATGGGAATTCGAATTAATTGTTTCAACGCTCTTTTTGAACTGCTGAATATATTTTCATAAAACTCTATTTTGGCGAGTTCGGTTACAGCAGGATATAAAACCTGGGTGGCAGCAATAATTTTTTCTCGCTTTTCTTAGGGTTTTGAAGGGTGGCACCATGCTTCTGACCCTCCAAATTTTTTTGTTACAAAGAGTGTAATCAAAAAAGGAACGCCGTCCGCCTGGAGCATTTATTTTTAAGCTAGTGCAGCAGTGATTAGACATCATGGTGGGGTTCAATCACAAACTTATAATCCCCTATAGTATTTGGTTAGGGCCCACCGAACTTCGACTTTCGTTTTCTTGGGTTCTAATGATGGTATTGAAAACTTCTTTTTCCAAAATATGTGGTTTTTTAGGCCAATGTTTCCATGATTCAGAACGAAAGTTGAAATTAATGTTTCAACAATAAATCTTGAAAAAGTAAAGCCTTAAGAATATATATGTAACTTAAATTTTGAAAATTCTGCTCTTATGGTCTAATAAACAACAACTCTCACTCAGTCGATTGCAACCAAACAATTGAAAAAAATATATATTGCTATGATTTACTCTGTGTGAGGTGTTTTTTTAAATTTTTTAATTTTATGTTATTGTTATTATTTGTTCACCTTTTCAATTTTAAGAAACCTCTTATATACTTACTTTATTTTTTGATTTGTATATCCGGCTAGCTATTCAAAAAGTGTTTCGACTCTCAGTTTGCCTTTCCTAAAATTAATTTTACAATGAAGTATATTTTAACTGATTCTTTTTAAAATTTTAATATGATGAATGTTTGAATTTATAATAAGAATATGAAAAAGAATTTTGATTGCAGTTTCAATCTTTATAATCCTCTTTACTAAATTTTTTATATTCCGCTGCAACTAAATACTCTCCTCTTTCTTCCTTTTTGTATTGTAATTAATACATTCATTCTGGTAGTTTCTAGTTTAAATTTCTAATAATTACTTGTGGCATTCCCCTCGTAACACAAAGAAGAATCGGAGGAATCGCTTTAGATTTATGTCATGCGCATAAACACTGTAAATGATTTTATTGAAATAAAATGGCTGGCAACGTTATGAACATGTGTCTCCTGAAAAAGAGTATGATTGAGTTGCTTTGGATTATTTATTTTAATAAGGTAAGCTTCCTTTTTAATTTATAACTACTAATATCAACAATCTTAACTAAATATCAAATAAGAAATACGCAATTGGTAAATAAATGTTTTTACGATGTGAAATATTTATAGGTTATTTCTTTTTAGGAACATCGTGTGAAAGAATATTCACTCCTCTGCTGTGTGGGAAATAAAATAACATCAAATCTGCATGCTGATGTGATATACACTATTGGAGAAAATGAATTAAACTTTCTCGGGAACAAATTGTCCTTCAAATACCTGGAACGCTATCTCCAGTCGAGTTTAAATATGTGAAATTAAGCTTACCGCTTTCTGGTTGATAATAAATGGATGTTATCTCTGACAAGGTTAGTACTTCTCAACTTTTCCACTTCTCCGGTTTGATTTTTTAGGTTTTTCTTTTAATTTTTCATCTTCACCATCTAAATTCTTGTACTTTCCCCTTCCCCGTTCCAAAATCAACAACATTCAATTTTTTTCTTGTTTATCTTTTACCAGAGGACTTTCCGTTCTGATAAATTGTTTTTGAAATATTTTCATTGATTTCTATCGATGTTAAAGGTACTTTCACATGTTTTAATACCATGTCCTCTATGAACTACACTTTTTTTCAACCGGTTGATTCTATTCGCTATTATTCACTGTCACTTCACAAAATTTCAAATTGATGACATAAATCTGCTTGGACTACAGCATTTTCACACTATGTATAAATAGTGTGTCAATTCTAATATTATTTATGGAGGTTTATAAAGATATTTCTGTGTTTTTATTATTTGACTTTATTTCTGTTTTTATTCGATTCACTTATTAATTTTATTTCATTCTTTCTGAAATAATTTCAATACTGGGTGTTTCAAACTAATTAATGTTGAGATATTTTGTTACTAACTAATAATATTTGTTTTATTAAACAAAACTTTCTTCAATTTCAGGTTATTCACCTACAATTGGACCTACCAATTTTCAAATGATCACAATATATAAAGTCAATTTGCGCGGTCGCCATTTTGAATTTCCCAAATTCGAAAACAACAAATTTTTCAGGAATATTTTCCTTGTATTTCTTCACCTTGCTTTTGTCATTTCGATTATACTTGCCGCTTAAATGAACAAAATTAAAATTTTTTGAATAATTGAGGATTTTTGTTTTAATCTACTTTTATCATGTAATAGGGCATAAGATGTCCTACAATTTTGATGTCCACAACTGAAAGAGATATCAACGAAAAATACTCCTTTTTCGAGTGGTCTACGCTGTGTTTGTAAGCTGCATCACAAGCTCCAGCGGAATTCATTCGAGAATTTAGGAAAATGATTCGGGATCTATAATATGTTTTCGAATAGGGATATAATATTCCATCTCAGAGAAATTGAATGTGTCCTAACTTCCCCAGACTAAGAGCTGGAATTTGTACACACACGTGCTTTTGTTTGCATTTCTTGTAGTCATTTTTTTACGCTTATAATTTTTTTGCCAACATAACCATGAGAAACCCCAATCTCAACTGTGAATGAATAAATTATTTAGTTCTATTTGTGCTTCAGATAGTGCTTCAGTTGGTATTTCTTATGTTCCTTTGTTGAGGATAATTACATTAGTTTCTCCCCATATAAAGTAACTTCAAACGGTGGTAGTTATGTGCGAATGTGTAATATTATGATGGACTAAAAATAAACAGAGCTCACTCACGCACACCAGCCTTTTTTAGTGTTTCTTGTAATGAAGCGTAAATATATCACAAAGATGAATGATGAATTGCCCAATCCTACGTTTTTCATCTTCTAGATTGACAAAATTTAATTTTCTGAGATGAAAAATGTGCCTTTGTTAATGAAAAAAATAACATCAATGGAATTCAGCGCTCAAGAAAAAAAAAATAGTACTTATCTTCGAGTGCTTTAAAAAAACAACGCTGTTGTCCCAGATGCGATGTTTAGAGGATTTTTCTATGATTAAAGCTTGAGCGGACTCCAGGGCGAAATCCAGTGTGAAATCAGCGTTAAAAACCGTTAATACCGGGGCCCAACCTTAAATGCTGCGTGTGCTGAACGTGTCGGAGTATCGTGGAATTAAAACGCTACGTGATAATCCTGAACGATGGTCGATTTTCTTAATTTGGAGTTTAGCAAAAGATATGTAGGTACTGATAGGTCTCTTGAGTAATAATGAAGGCAACACGTGAGAAAAGTTTGTATAAACATAATATCTAAACTACTCAAAATGTATCTATTTATGGGTTCAAATATCATGAAACTATCAAGCTATTAACAAACCGATATTTTGAATTCTCACCAAGATATACTCAAAGCATTTATGTCCCGCTATCATCGAGACTGCTTTTTTTATCCAAGTACTGCTATTTGTTTTAGGCTTTTTTGTAGCGCTTCCGCTATGCCACAGAAAGGTTCTGGTCCAATGGAAGCACAATGGAAAATTGATTGATATAGACAGAAAACTTGAAGGATGAAAAAATTTACTTACGTGATGTTTATGTGTCACTAATCGGTTACAACCCTCACACGCCGACAGAGCGTCACTAAAATGGCTGATGCAATAGCGTGATGGTATGACGTTTCGCGACGCACATCACACATATTGCTATCTCTTTTCTTCGCGGAGTTATTCGGATCGGAACAACCTACCCCCGGCACTTTGAACCCCGGCCTCCCCTACTCTTGAAAACAAGTTTTAAATCCAGAATATTGTTTAATATTCGTAATACCATAAATACTAAATGTCACACAATCCACCGAATCCAATGGATTGATGAGAAACGCGACGAGGGATAAATTTGAAAATGATGGTTACAAATATTGTCGCTAACGTCAACCTTAGGAAACTGTGCAATTAAATGCTTGAGACTCGAGTTTTCCCATTACTCTCACATTCAATCATGTTTTATCACTGTAAAAAATAAAAACTAAAACAAGCATAAGAAATTGGAAATAGTTATTTGTGTATTTAGAGCGTAAAGTAACAGATGCAATTTTACTTTACGCTCGAAACATAATTTTTTCTACAGTCGCCCTTTTAATAATTAAAACAGTTTTTTATATTATCTTAGGTTATAATAGGAGTACTAGAATAATCGTCATTTTCGCCATTCATCATGATTAACCTTAAAAAGATCTACTGACTAGGGATGTTAAAAAATAATCGATTTTTATATAAATCGATTATTATTTTCTTATAATCGATTTATAGTTATAGATTTTTATAGTAATATTAATCGATTTTATAAATTACGTGTTTAAATCGATTTTCGGAAACGGCTCGTATTATTTATTGACTATTTTTCAAAATTTGGACAATTATTGACCATTTTACAAAATTTTAACAATTATTAACTATTTTAAAAAATTTTAACAATTTTTGACCATTTTTCAAAATTTCACAATTATTGACCATTTTTGACAATTGTTGACCATTTTGACTGTTTTTCAAAATTAGTGACCATTTTTCCAATTTTTTTATAATTTTTGACCATTTTTCAAAATGACGACAATTTTTAACAGTTTTTAACAATAATTGACAATTTTTAACCATTTTTTATAGTTTTTTACCATTTTTGACAATTTTTCAAAAACTTTCACAATTTTTGACAATTATGATTTATTTTTCAAAATGTTGACAATTTTTTTAACAATAATTGTCCATTTTGACAGTTTTTGACCATTTTTGATAGTTTTTGACAATTATTGGCCATTTTTGACAACATTTCAAAAAATTTAACAATTTTTCAAAATTGTCCATTTTTTACAATTTTTGACTATTTTTCAAAAATTTTAACAATTTTTCAGAATTTTTGACAATTTTTCAAAAATTTTACCGATTTTTCAAAATGTTTGACCATTTTCCAAAATTATTAACCATTTTTAATAGTTTTTGACAACTATCGACCATTTTTCGAAATTTTAACAATTTTTGACAGTTATTGACCAATTTTGATAATAATTGTCCAATTTTTACAGTTTTTCACCATTTTTGATAGATTTTGACAATCATTGACCATTTTTATCAATTTTTGACCATTTTTCAAAAAAAATTTTAAAATTTTTGGCAATTTAACATTTTTGACAATTTTTGACAATTTTTGAACATTTGTGACCATTTTTGACAATTATTGTCCATTTTTGACCATATTTCAAAATTTTTTACAATTTTTCAAAAACTTTTTGACAATTATCAAATAATTGACAATTTTTAACCATTTTTAATAGTTTTTGACCATTTTTGACAATTTTTCAAAATTTTAGACCATTTTTCCAAATTTTTGACCATTTTTGACAATTATTGACCATATTTCAAAAACTTTAGCAATTTTTGACAATTATCAACTATTTTTCAAAATTTTGACAATTTTCAACAGTAATTGTCCATTTTTGACGATTTTTCAAAAATTTTAACAATTTTTCAAAATTTTTGACAATTTTCCTCAAATTTTAACGATTTTTCGAAATTTTTGACCATTTTCCAAAATTATTGACCATTTTTAATGGTTTTTGACAATTATCGATTTTATTTTATTTTTAGTCTGATAAATTATTAAATATTCACAAATTGAGTTAATTCGGAGGGCGTGGTTTGATTAAATAAGCGAGCGAAAAAGATTCCTTTTTTGCGCTAGAGCGTAAAGTAACAATCCTCGGCATTTGTCGACTTTACGACTTCATTCGAATATAGTAATTATTCATTTTACGCGCGACTGTAGAAAAAATTGTTTTTTAATAAAGATTTTGTTCAAGTTATAGTTATTGTGAGGCCTTTTGTCGAAAAATTTTAAATGTTTGTTTTAAATGGAGATTTCGATACAATTACCATTGAAATTTGTTCAGTTCATAGTCTCAAACTCGAAGTAAACGTGATTGAAGTTTAAAATTTAGATTATTGAAATGTAAAGCAATGGAGAATTCGTTTTTCAGTTCTGGAACCTTTCCAAAAACTAACCGTTAATTAATTGATTTGCTCTGCGCTTGAGAAGATATGTGTTTACGAGTATTATAAAAACGGTTTGTGTAGTATCTCCTCGGGTAGGTCGAAAATTATAGCGCCTTATGCTACAAGACCCCCTACTTTTACAGTCGATATAAAGTATTCAACAATATCATAGAACGACAATTTAGAGAGTCCCACAACTGAATATAATGGACTAAGAGTGAATAACACATTACAAGGCCATGCTGGTGGCCACGTTAATAAAATAGTTGATGGCCTGGCCAGGAAGGCAGCGGCTATCCACTTTGTGAAGGAAGTGAGAAAAAGACAAAGCATTTGGGCCAATCAGGATTGAACCAATCCAAAATATCTGTGGAAAACTTCATCTTGAGATTAAAGTCACTGTTGAGCCTCAGCAATCCTCAGACGTTTTTTCACATTGTAAACTTAATCATGAACCTGGGAGAAACACCACTACACTTACTCACAGAATGCGATCCCTTCTCACTGGAAAACATTCTTTACCTGGTAAATTAGAAAGAAATCCTCTTTTAAAAACCTCAATAGATCCTGCATTTCATGCAAGGAATAGGATTAGGGGGCGTGCTCCAATGGGTACAGGAGTGGGTCCCTTATTTGATCGCATTGGTTCAATACCCCACATGATGCATTCATAAACTAATTTAAGTCAGCTTGAGTTATTTATTTGAATATAAATTCGTCATATGTATTGGATCTACTTATACAGTGTGTAAAAGAAATACGGAATAAATTCATTATTTCGTTAATTGTTTCGTTATTGGTTTAAAACGCCTTAGCAAATGTTTTTGTAATTATACATAAGCTTGTTACGGTTTCAAATCAACTTACCTTTTTATTTAACGAAGTAAGTAAAAAGGATATTGGTTTCAATTGGATAGAATGAAAGTCGTCAGGTTTGTTATTAAATATTTTATTCACTGGAAATAAAGTCAGGCGATTAGGTAGTCAGCTCTATTAATTTTCAAAAGTACCCTTCCATTGAGGGTAATTTCGACCATTTTGAAAAATTGTTAAAGTTTTTGAAAAATTGTTAAAGTTTTTGAAAAATTGTTAAAGTTTTTGAAAAATTGTCAAAAATGGCCAATAATTTTAAAAAACTATCAAGAATGGTCAAAAATTGTTAAAAATGGACAATTATTGTTAAAAATTGTCAAAATTTTGAAAAATACTTGATAATTCTCAAAAATTGTTGAAGTTTTTGAAATATGGTCAATAATTGTCAAAAATGGTAAAAACCTATCAAAAATGGTTAAAAGTTGTCAATTATTTTTAAAAACTGACAAAAATGGACAATTATTATCAAAATTGGTCAATAATTGATATAATTTTGAAAGATTGTCGATAATTGTCAGAAACTATCAAAAATGGTCAAAAATTTTGAAATTTTTTTGAAATAATGTCAAAAATTGCCAATAATTGTCCAAAACTATCAAAAACTGTCAAAAATGGACAATTATTATTAAAAATTGTCAAAATTTTGAAAAATAGTTGATAATTTTCAAAAATTGTTAAAGTTTTTGAAAAATTGTCAAAAATTTTGAAATATGGTCAAAAATGGTCAATAATTGTCAAAAATGGTGAAAAATTTGGGAAAATGGTCCATAATCGTCAACAATTGTCAATAATTATCAAAAATGGTAAAAATTTTTAAAAAATTATCAATAATGGACAAAAACTATCAAAAATGGTTAAAAATTGTCAATTATTGTTAAAAACTGTTAAAAATGGACAATAATTCTGAAATCTCAGTGTGTATTCAACTGTAGTGTAGCTATATTGCTCTTATGAACCAACATGATGCTCAGTGTACAGACACTGCACCCTGGAAGTTCTAGAAATCACCACGGCTGAAGAAGGTCGTTTGTGTTTGTGACCAAAATACTATGCAACTGGTTACACAAATTTTTTGTCTTATCTGTTGTACTGCAAGTTACATAGTGTGTGTACCGTCTTAGTTGATATTCTCAACCAACGCAAAATGGCAGAAAGTGACAATTCAATTCACAACCCACTCAAATATTATATTTAATTCGAAAAATTAATTGTGCTGAACGTTGATACGGGAACAATAGATATTGTATATTAGATAGTAATAAGATTCACAACACTGTTACAATATTGATATATTAATTCCATATTGCTTTGAAAAGTCGGCCTTTGAGGACATTACCTCGCTAAGTCGATCAGTTTAACTGATGTGGTTTGCAGGAATTCCACATTAATTGCAATGTCTTTGAGCCGTCGATCGCTCTTCAATTTAATGTGTATTAAGGGAATTAACAACAAACCTAAATAATTAATGAATGGAAAATTATACAGTGTGTAAAAGCCAAACGGAATAAATTCATTATTTCGGTTACTGTACGTATTTATAAAAAACGTGAAAATGCGATCCCTACCTTCAACCCCCTCGAATGACAGGTAGAACCCAGAATTTTTTAAATAGGATGTATAGGCTTGTGATATATCGTTTGAAAGATCTTTTCATTCTCTATTCAAAAATGTTATCGTTTTCAAGTTTATTGCAACAATTAAGATAGAATAAAATAAAATCATGTGGTTACCGAAATTCGCTAGAATAAAATCAAAAACTAAAATGTAATGCAAACATAATAAAATGTGAAACACTAAAAAGAACTATGAATGTCAATGAAGTAGATGTTCAAAATGCTCACCGCGAACGTCTTGGCAACATCCCAATCTTAAATAAAACTGTTTTCAGTTTTGTACAGAAGGATCTTTACTTATCTCAATAAAAATAAATCTAATAATGTAAGATCAGGTGATCGCGCTGGCCATTCTATCAATCCCCGCCTCCCTATCCACCGATTGGGAAATATTGCATCGAGGTACCGCCGGATATTGCGTTGGTAAAGTGGTGATGCTCCATCCCGCTGAAACCATATCGTATTCACTGGAACTTGAGGGCTTCCTGGATCAGGATATAAATTTGCCATACTTGGAATGCAATAATTTTGAAGTAGTGCCAAATAGTGATCGCTATTCAAATTACCCTCAATGGAAGGGTACTTTTGAAAATTAATAGAGCTGACTACCTAATCGCCTGACTTTATTTCCAGTGAATAAAATATTTAATAACAAACCTGACGACTTTCATTCTATCCAATTGAAACCAATATCCTTTTTACTTACTTCGTTAAATAAAAAGGTAAGTTGATTTGAAACCGTAACAAGCTTATGTATAATTACAAAAACATTTGCTAAGGCGTTTTAAACCAATAACGATACAATTAACGAAATAATGAGTTTATTCCGTTTGGCTTTTACACACTGTATAAGTAGATTTAAGTAGATATAATTTCGACCATTTTTCAAAATTGTTGACCATTTTTGATAGTTTTTGACAATTATCGACCATTTTTCAAAATTTTAACAATTTTTGACAATTATTGACCAATTTTGACAGTAATTGTCCATTTTTGACAGTTTTTGACAGTTTGTGACAATTTCTCACCATTTTTGATAGTTTTTGACAATTATTGACCATTTTTGAGAATGTTTGAAAATTTTTGACCATTTTTCAAAAATATTTTTAAATGTTTGACAATTGACCAGTTTTGAAAATGTTTGACCATTTTTCAAAATGTTTTTAATCTTTTCGACAATTATCGACCATTTTTGACAATTATGAGTCATTTTTGACAATTTCTGAAAATTTTGACCATATTTCAACAATTTTTTAAAATTTTTGACAATTATCGACCATTTTTCAAAATTTTAACAAAGGTTGACAATTTTTGGTAGTTTTGCCAATTTTTGACGATTATTGACTATTTTTGACAGTTTTTGACAAAAATTGTCCACTTTTAACAGTTTTTGACAATAATTGACAATTTTTGACAATTATTGACCATTTTTGACAATTATTGACCATTTTTGACCATATTTCAAAATTTTTGACAATTTTCATATATTCTTATTTGATTTTTAATCTGATCAATTGTCAAATATACACGAATTGAGTTAATTCGGAGGGCGTGGTTTGATTAAGTAAGCGAGCGATGAAGATTCCTTTTTTGCGCTAGAGCGTAAAGTAACAATCCTCGGCATTTGTCGACTTTACGACTTCATTCGAATATAGTAATTATTCATTTTACGCGCGACTGTAGAAAAAATTGTTTTTTAATAAAGTTTTGTTCAAGTTATAGTTATTGTGATGCCTTTTGTGGATTTTACGATTTAATTTCACGCGCGACTGTAGAGAAAATTATTTTAGAAAAAGAAGGTTCGTACCAAATGGGGAAAGGTAGGATATAAAACGAACATTTTTATGTATAATAATAAAATAAACAAAGAATTCAAAAAACACTATTATTTCTGATAAAATTACGTAATCTTAGCGTGTTTAATCATATCTTACTAATATAACCTCTCTATTATCGTTACTATGGCATTTACAAAAAAATGTCAAATGAAAATTATGTGGATACCAGTGAGTTTTTTTATTTTAACTTCATCAAAAATACAATAGTTGGTAGATTACACGAGATGCGATGAACACTCCATACACTCAATTTTTCATCATTCACTAAAAAATGGCAAATGATATTAAACACCACGATTCTTACATTAGTATCTCAAACCGATATTTTGGGATTTTTATCTATTTTTTTCTTAAAAACCATAAATGTAACTGAATCAATACACGCAGTCGTTTAAATCGATATTTATTCACATTCATTCAATAAAACTAGGGATATTTTTCAATTTTATAATCTATGTTCAAGAAAATGCCTTGAACACTTATAGTTTTTGAGAAAAAAGGATGAAACCACAAAATGTTTTATGCATGCCTATGCTTCGACATTCTGCAATCTTAGTGTGTCTTCGACAATAGAGGTCGCTTCAGTAGATAATGAGAGAAATGTAATGAAAACGAGAAATTGGTGCAGAAACTGGTTATTGCAGGGACGGTAAATGTATTTCATAACTTGCTTTTCGTTTGTTTATTACAATAGTCATTACATTTTTTGACATCCCATAGGCAAACTTAATGACAGTTACTTTCAATACACTTAACCCAAAATGAATGATTTTCACCTGTGTTTATAACTTCACGCATTCAATAACTAATAATGAAATGGAAAACACACTACTACTGCCAAATTATATCGATTTATTGCTCCGAACAATCAACATACTAGAAAAGTAAACAGACGTTTCATCTGATGCCAACATAAATAATGTCAAAGTTTATTTATTTATGTTGTTGGAATCCACATATATCTTGCCATGTCGAATTATCTGAAAGTAATAATCAGCCAATGACTCATTTTTTTGTGGTTCCTCAATATAATGTCCTTGAATATGAAAAGTTTAAAAAGCAATTTATTCAATCTCCGATAATATACAAACTTCATTCATACATGGGTGAATGCTTAAAAAACGGGATGTCAATCTGAAGGTTTCTGTTATTCAGCATTTTTCAGTAAATGTGACAACACCGCTTATATTGAATGTTTACGTTTTTAGAAAGATGTTTGTTTGGATTTCGACCCAATCTTTTATAGCTATTGAGTTCAACTGAAATTCCAACTTGAAATTCCAGATTCCAAAACACATACAAGTAAATCATTTCTCATTACTGATCCAGTATGGATGAAGATCATTCGAGACTACACGAATTTGAGAAAAAACATAGAAATCGATATATTTTTTGTTCAGCTTAAAGGAGGAATAGTAAGAAATCAACCGATTGGGCACAATAAATTTTAACGATCACAATATTTTAGAGGGCGGGAAGTAGAGGTGTCTAATATGACACTTTCTAACTTTCAATGACGTAAGTAATGACAGCATTGCATATATGGTTGTAAATAAAATAGTTTTCAGTATTTATGCTCTGACTTCAGAAATTCCTCAGCTGGTATTAGGAGCAAAAATGTTTTTCTCTTCAAGTTAATACGTACTTTTTTCGAGTCACTGTATAAATCGGCCCTAAATTCAAGCTTCGCTCTTTTCTCGGTAATTTAGCAGATGAAACAACAGAATATATTTATGGACTCAAAATGGGATGAAACAATATTGTGTAATTTTTGTTGTATACGCAGGGAACAAACCAATTTATGTTTAAAAAAAAACTGAGCCAAGCCGAGTCTAATGAAAAATTATACTCTCGTCTATTTTTCTCTAAAGTGCTTTCTGTGCTCCGGAGACGGGGAGATTAAGCGATGAAAACCGAAATGGCTTTTGTGTTTTCACTTACTTGAATTGTTCTCATAAAAGCCTTTAAATTAACTGAAACTAGACTGATTTGTGTATATTACTTCAAATATAAATGACACCTGGATTTAAATACACAAAGTGGGAAAACATATTTTTAAAATTACCAAAGCATTTTATTGGTGCTACAAATAATATTATGAGGGCATTTACTGGAATATACACTGTAAAAACTTTGAAAAAGGAAAAAATATTTTTTTAATTAGAGTGTAAAAACTTCTTTTTTTACCTCACAAACCCCACAAACCTGTGAATTGATTTTATCAAGTTTGATGAGCTGACCTGTAAACAAAGTTGATACGATGATTTATATCAAATTAACTGGTCGCTTTATTATAATGTCAAAATTTTATAATTTATAGGTTAGTTGTCATGATGACATGTGTCGGTGAATTGTGTTATGCCATGTAGATCTATGGAACTTTTAGAATGAATCGTATTTTCCTAATAAAAAAATAAGAATTTAAGCTTAGTTTATGTTAACGAAGTGACTATTTGTACGGGTACTGGACGAATAAATTGTATTGAGTGATAACATAAAATTACCTAGCAACATATTGGGTTGAGGAAAAAAGTTTGCTTGGGACGCGGGAAGTTTTTTTGGTTTTGAGTAGAGGAAGGCAGGAGGAAAGCTGAAAAGTTACAAAATTTATAATAAAATAGTTAAAAATTCTAAAACTTTCCCAAACAGTTTAAAGTACGTATAAATGAATCAATAAACAAGTTTAATACATACCAGAAGGAAATATGAATAACATTCTCCAGTCATCAACAAATTCAAAGCACTGCAGCCATATTCGACCGGATTGGAAAGAATTACCTCTTCAAGAGTGTTTACAACGATATAGTACCCAGGTTAGTGATTAATAATATTGGTACCAATAAATAAATAAATACATGTACATCTAAAGTTATTTCATATTTCCATTTTACATAACAGATCTAAAGTATAAACTCACTTCAATAGTAAGGAAAATCCATGGTGTTTAGGTAAGAATTTTATTTCATGTTTATGTTTTTTTTTCTGTTTCACATCACAAACTCATTCTCGTAACGTTCATGTAACTTTTTGTGTATAGATGTCCTTATTTAATAATAATTAATTCGTTCGTTTTGATATTTATTTTTATTGAAGCAACAGTTCATTCTCAGTACATTCTGAGTATAGAAATTGCCTAACTTAAAGCCATATGTTCAGTAAGACATAGGCGTATCAAATTTTTATCGACTTAATGAAATAAATAAAAAGAAATTAAGAAGAAAACATAAATTTTACAATTCGTTTTTATTGTTGGAAGCTCTTAACAGTGAATATATTTAATAATAGAAAAAACACTATAATAAAAATAGAGGTATTTCATAATTTATTTGGCGCCAGAACCCAAAGAGAGTAGGAATTTTCATGTTCCCGAATTAGAGGTGAGCTAGATTAGAAAAAAGTAGTAGCGCCATTCGGTTCTGCAACAAGCTTAAATGCGATTCCGGTCCTGGTTAAAATTGATCCTTCTAGTTTTCAAGTGATAACAAGAACATATTTGGCTATCCTAAAAGCAATAAAATCAATTTACAAACAAAAATGTTATTCGGGTACAAATTATTTGGCCCACAATATGGACCTGACATAATCCATAAGTACCTATTATTATGCTTAAATAGTCAGTTTTCCTCCCGAGTTTTCCATTAACTAACATAGAACAACGAACCCCATAATTTAATTTCTCAATCATATGTGTCCTTTTGGAAACCTAAGAATATCACTTCGACTTTATTTTACCATTAACAACTAGCTTTGTGACGAATTTTTATTATCCAAAAATCGAACGACCTATTGCCATGTGACGAATATGGTACATGAATTTCATGTTCACCCGCGCAATGTAACGAATTTCATTTTCGCTGTGTGAACCTCTTCTAATGTCGGACAACGGTTGACAGTCTTTCTATACAATATATGAAGCTAATTACCCTTTTAATGAAGTTTTCTATAGAAAAAGTTGGTTGAAAAGGAAAACTTCGGAAAATTCACGAATATTTGATAGCCGCACTATAATTTCCCATTAAACTATAAATATGTGTCAGCCGTACCCTCACAGAACTCGACCATATTAGGAAAGTTGTAGCTGAATTTGATGAACATTTTACGTTCCAAAACACTAGAAGTTTTATTGGAACGAAAGTTTTGACGCAGTGAAAATATGTGGCGTTATTTTGAATGTGTTACATCTTACTGTACATGTTTTATGGTTTCCAAAGCTTTATGAAAGTATTGATCATGAATTTGTTATAATATATAGAGCTTTTCACTTTCCTTCATTGTGCGAACTGACGGAACAGTATTATGTAGCTGAATTTACAGTTATAGAGAGGTTCTGACTATGGACATTTTTGTTTTGGTCTTTTGTGGAAGCGCAGATTCTAAACAGTGATGTTATCAAGCGAAAGGAAACGTGTCTTTATTCAAAAACGAATTATTTTTATTTTGAGGTTGGGAAAACCATCAATAAAAATACGCGTAATAGAATGCGATGTTGGGAATTACATTAGGCCCGGTACGTTCTACTAAGTTTCAATTTATATTTTATTGACCATTTTTTCAAAATTTTGACAATTTTTGATAATTATTGACCATTTTTCCAAGTTTCTAACAATTTTTGACCATTTTTTCAAATTTTAACAATCATTAACCATTTTTGACAATTATTGACCAATTTTGACAGTGTTGACAATAATTGATCATTTTTGACAATTTTTCAAAAATGTTGACCATTTTAGACCATTTTTCCAAATTTTAACTATTATTGACCATTTGCGAGCATTTTTGACAGGTTCTGACAATTATTGACCATTTTTGACAATTTTTCAAAAATTTTGACTATTTTTAACAATTATTGACCATTTTTGACAGTTTTCTTCAATTATCGACCATTCTACAAAAATTTTGACAATTTTTGACCATTTATGATAATTTTTCGAAAATTTTGACCATTTTTTGAAATTTTAACAATTATTGACCATTTTTGACAATTACTGACCAATTTTAACAGTTTTGACAATTACTGATAATTTTTTACAATTTTTCAAAAATTTTGACTATTTTAGACCATCTTTCCAAATTTTAACAATTATTGACCATCTTTGACAATTTTTCAAAAATTTTGTCCAGTTTTCAAATATTTTGACAATTTTTAACAATAATTGGCCATTTTTGGCAGTCTTTCATGATTATTGACCATTTTTTCAAAATTTTTACAATTTTTGACCATTTTCAAAATTTTAACAATTATTGACCATCTTTGATAATTTTTCAAAATTGTTGACAATCATTGACCATTTTTTTAAATATTTAACAATTTTTGACCATTTTTCAAAATTTTTTACGATTATTGACCATTTTTTCAAATTTTTTACAAATATTGACAATTTCTGACAATTTTTGACCATTTTTCCAAATTTTTGACAATTTTTTGAAAATATTTGGCAATTATTAACAATTTTTTCAATATTTTGACAATTATTGACCATTTTTCCAGATTTTTGACTAGCCTTCCCAAAAGTCCTATGTCGTGCAATAAGAAGCTTCAATTTAAATTTCATTGGATTAGTGGATTATTCAGAAATCTGGCAACACTGTTGCGTGACGGTCTTTTTCGTAACGGTTACACGTTTTACGAGTTCACTAGCCTTCTCAAAAGTCCTATGTCGTGCAATAAGAAGCAAGCTTCAAGAATGTGAAAATCATAGAGAAATACACTCTCCTAATAACGCAAAAATATGTTAAAGAATCATTCCTATATTTTTCTCAAATATAGACGTTACTAATCCTTGGATAATGCATAATGGGAAAACTGGGCATCTTATGGTTTCTATGACCACAAAATTAGTTGACGAGCTAAATTTTCATAGAAATCAGTCGATAATTGGCCTTCAAAACAATTGAATCATCCATTTGATTCTGATAATTTTTTTGTTAACTGTAGGTCAACTGTAGCAATACTGTGATTACAGTCCTGATGTACTACAATGAGAGGTGTCTACTGGTGCCACATTGTAGCACCAAATTTTATCCACATTTTGGTCTTTCATCCACTTCATCATCACTGTAATTAATTGTATTCAAGCCAATTGTATGAAAAGAACTAAAACGTTAGTGTAATCTCTCAAATTTAATGAGTAAATTGAAATTTTGGGAAATAATCAAATGTAATGCGACTGATGTCGGGTGTGACAATCTTTTGTCAAAATGACCTCAATCAATCGACGTGGTATCGAATTAACTCGGTTAAACCATACAAAGCTCCTGGTCCAGATGTTATGATCCCATCGCATCTACAGCAGGTGCAAATACATCTATCTCCAGTACTTTGTAAGCTCTTCAGAGAATCGCTGGCAACTGCATACATTCGAACTGCTTGATAATGGAGGGATGCCCACAGGGAGGAGTCTAATCACCTTTGTTATGGGACTTCGTCATAGACGAATTCCTGGAAGAATCGATCTGACAATCTTGCACTGGGGAAACACCCTAACGTTATATCGGAGCTGATACAACAAGCTCTGGAAACAGTGGAGAGATGGTGCAGGAGGAAATGCCTAAGGCTGAATCAAGCAAAAACTGCGCTCATTACCTTCACTAGAAAAGGAAGCTTGAGAGTCTAGAACTGCCAAGCATCTTCAGTGTGCAGCTGTGTCTGAGCCAGGTGGTCAAGTAACTGGGCATAATTCTGGATGCAAAACTAATGGATGCATTCAGGCTGGAGTGCAATGAAAATTTGCACGAAGTAACCAACACCCATAGTCATTCCAGAATCACAGAGAGTATCACAAACTCGCTTCTTGAAATGAGAAGTGATATGGCATGTTGGCATGTTGGCCACTATTAACGACAAATAAACCATATCATATCCAGCTGAACTGGGATGGGATGGGATGCATGTAGTCAGGAAGTGGGTCCTGGAGCACGATGGTACTGTAGGCAATGGAACGGCAGAAACCCTAGCAAATCTGGGGTATGAAACAGCATTCTGTGGTTCTGAACCAGTGTTTGGAATGAAAAAACTGCCGCACGTGATTGTACATCTCAATGGACCCAAACTTAACATCAGACGTACTAGAGCCACGTGCCACAGCAGTAACAGCAAATTCTTGGTCAAAAAAACCCTCGGAGTCACTGACTAACGAAATATTAAACCTCAACAGGGGACAGATTCAGAAAGTGACGAGATTACTCACCGGTCACTGTACCTTAAAAAGCAGATCCATACAATTGGTATATATAGGGATGAACATATCTGTCGGTTGTGCATGGATGAGGAGGAAACAGCCTCACACATTATCTTCGAATGTGAAGCACTGTCTTATTGGAAATATAGACTCACAGGACTAGAGTACCCAAGGGAGGATTTCTCCAGGATTACTCCAAGAAGGACCTAGTGAAAAGACTGTTGATCCTGATAAGGGCTACTGCTCTCTTCACATAAACGGTACACCCAGCGCTCTAAAAGTATAAAGGCTGAGGTGCCAAGATCTCGAGGCCTCTGACTGTTGATACCGAACCAATAAATCAATAAATAAGGTCAGGAATTGAAAGTCGAGGAATAACATCGAATTATTTTCGTAGTGCTTCTTAAAGATATTGAAGGCTGTCAGATGAATCGGGTCTGCGTCTTTTCAGATTGCTTCACGATTATAGAGAACAACAGCACTCTGGTGAATATCTTCGATTTGTTAATGTGCATTCGAAGCCCCGTTTTCAATAAGGATTAGTTATGAATAAGCGTCACTGGAAATTCCCTACCACACCATCACAGATCCGCATTGGTAACTAAGGCGTTCCAACGATATCTTGGATGCAACTGAAGTACAGTGGCAGACCTTCACAGAAACGAGTCACTTCCTCGATGTATTCGTCGTATTGTGCTTTCACTTACCTCAACCCCACGCACAGATCGAATGTTAGTTTTGTATTATAGCTGTAATTTTACTATTCCTCAAAGTATTCAGGCAAATTCAGTGATTATCGTTTGCATCTGTCTAATATTTTCTGCCTGAACCAACCCGCCTGGTGTAATTTCTTGTTTCCATTCACCGATTCCAGGCATCTTGGACTCTTGTTCGAGGTACACCCAACGTAGCCACATAACGTTAATTTTGACCCTCCTCAATCAACGCTCAGCATCAGTTAAATTTAATTGCATTATTTCAACCACAACCACAGTATTACTACAAAACTATTGACCTAAAGATAAAAAAAAATTAGTGAATAATATGGTGGTTCAAGAGATAATCAATTTTGAAAATGTGTGAGATTTTGTTGGCCGAATATTTTGACGATCAGTATATATTTGTTCATTTGAAGATAACGATTTGAATGTTACAATTAGGCAAAATATAATGTAATATTTTACTGCCAAAAGCACTACAGTGTACTCGTATACTAAACTGGTAAGGAGTGCCTTCTTTTTATGACTGAGTGTGCTTATGGGATATAAACAGTATAAATAGCAGACTCAACACTTCTTGTTATTTAAAGGTGTGTGAAATAGGGTTATTGCACCTTGATTAACTGTGTAAGCGTGTATGGACAAATTTATGTTTTCAGTTTGTAGCGTGGCTTAGCTCGCCTTGATTAAACTTCGTACCGTTGGATGTATAATTGAGTTAATACCCATCGTTATGTTTGTGTATTCAGTTTTAAAGTTTGGCTCAACTCGCCTCGAATGAACACTCTGGTGAATAGCTGGTTCAACTGGTCTCGAAATATGTTGGCGTTGAATAATTGACCTAACTCAACTCACATAGTATATAATTTGTTTTTCTTGGTATTAAACGGAGACAGTTGTGGGTGTAAATACCCCTGTGTCAATAGATCGTTTTCTCACCATAAACCCTCTATCTAGAGGGAGTTCACTACGATATTGATATTTTAAAACGAAAACTGTGTCATCTTTCGGATACAAACAAAATTAAAACATGGTACTGAAAACGCAATTGAAAACTGTCGAAAATGGAAAATTGATATTTTTTCCACTCTTCGTCTTGAGGGCTGAGTGAAGTTTATTGAACGTATAATGTATTACATCTATCTGAGTAGAATTTAAGTATTACGCCTTAAGAGGTTTGTCGGAAAAACTCCCAATATATATGATGTCGTATAAGTTCAACGTGATTTATCAATCAATTCGATAGTTAAAATTTGAAGAAATTTGTAGATGATTGCTAAACATTTATACATATATCTTACAACCCTTCTTCAAATATAATTTGGATATGCTTGATATTGAGTATAATCCTTATATTTAAAAGTATAGCCTGTTTCCTCTGAAGATTTAAAAATAATCTAATAGAGGCCGCATTAGTGGGGGGTACTTATGCTTTGATTTTCCATTTGACAGCAACGTTAAACGTACCCAATAAAAATCTACATTCTCCCTGCTCCACTATTTTGAACTTTTTGAGGTGGTTAGGACACCTTTCAAAACTATTGGTGCAATTTTACTCTGGCCTAGACATTAATTTGTTCTCACCTGGTTGAAGACTCCCAGGAGTATCTTTGATTGTCTAAGCCTCACTAGATCTTCCTAGTAGTCAGATCTTCTCCTCTTTTCTGCGTCTCCTACTTCTTTCAATACTTCATTGGAGCTGATACCGCGAAAGGGTGCCGGTCCCCAAAACAGTGTTTTCCTCTCTTTGCTGGTTCATCTGCTTATTCACCTATCTTCTATTCCAGTGTGTTCTGGAATACTTACAATATAACATCAGGACATTGGCTAGTGAGGCCTGGATATTATTTTCGCTGCTATTAGAAGAGGAAAACTTGCCTGCGCTGAAGCGTACGGTTGTCCTAAGATGCCTTCAAGGGATAGATTCGAAAAAAAACTCATCTCTGAGACCTTTCTCAGAAACTAAATATAAGCACAATAGATCTTTTGAGTATAAGTATGCCTCCAACCTAATCTAACATACACACATCCATAATTAGTTTATAGCTTTTCTGTCAACGAAAGTCTTCTCTTGGCCATAACCATATAGTTGTTAGAGTAAAGGAAGGAGGGTGCTGGACTAGGATTACAATAAGCCAATCGGCTGCAGAGTTCTCAGACGAGCTTGTGGGAAAAATATTGTTTTATCATAAGTATATATGTGTATGAAAAAGTCATTCATTCATCCAGCGAATCATTGGGATTTCGTTTCAATTATATGGTAAATATTTTTCAAAATTGCTTCTTGAAATGTTCACAATTTTTGTGAGAATCGAATGATTTTCTCCTTTTTTTTTTCATCTGTTCTGAGGTTTATCCAGTTTTAACTTAAACGCTCAATATTGGAGGTTCCACTTATTGAAACTGTTCTTTTTAACACTTGGGTAACTTTTGTCATTCTATCATAAGAGGTTTATTAGATTTGATGTGACTAATAATTGGCGACCTTTTCAGATCTATTGTGGTTCTCATAAAAGGTTAGTTTTGTGTGTTTGAAGTAAGTGCAAGATTCAATATTAATTGCAAACCATATCCCAGTGGATGGTTTGGAGTGCTCTAGTCAGAGCATTTATCATTAGAACAGCAATTATAAAATTATCTGACAAGCTAAGAGAAACTTGAAACAATACCATCACGGCCCAATCATAAGAAAAACACAGATAAAAGTTGTACAAATACACATTGACATATCGTACATTTGTTTTCAAATGTCACTCAATCTTGTTTAAGTGAATTGACCGAAATATCAATTAATCAATATGTTGTAAACAAAAGTTGATTCTTAGCTTATAAAATAATAGTATCATATTTTAAAAAAACCTGAGATTTTCTCCTCTTGTGGATATATAGGTTAAATACTTGATAAAACTACCTGCCTAAGTAAACCTTTATTACCGATGCGAAACTCTGAATTTCAGCTCGGAAATATTGATGCTGTTAAATAACGCAAGAAAAACCTAATAAAATATTTAAGACTGTTCCGAAACCCTCCTTATCAAAGTCACATTTGCGGGTAGTATACTTACAAAATAACGATATTTTGCATATAAATAGCTCGGAAGGTTTGGGCTTACGTCAACTTTTGAATAAATCAATGGAACTAACAATACATTCTTTATACTTACCAATTAAAATGCAATTAGGTGATTTATAGTCTAGTGCGAACGCGAGACTTGAGAAGAAAGGCAATCGAAAGCGCCTCCGTTTCCTATTACTACTCAATCAACTTTTACGTAGACAAGCAAGAAGCGACACTTTCATTCAATTAATTATTTTCTGCACATTTGATGATAGGCCTAACTCCTCATTATCGAGTGTACGTAATATAATTAAGAATTTTGAACAACGATATTGTTTGATTCCTATGCGATACAGAAATTGTCGTCGAACACTTGAGATGGATAAAGAAATATTGAAGGCGATGGTTTGTGCTACTACAATTCAAGAATCTAATCTAATCTAGTAAAGAAATTGTTGCTGCAGTGAATTCAAGTGCTAGAAGTGCTAGGAGAATGCTAAGTAAAAATGGATCTGTACTAGTCAAGTGGAAACTTCCATGGCAGTTTAACTGGATGGATTTGGTTGGTAGACATTCCCTTGGGGATGAGTCCAACACCATTTGGTTCCTGGACCCACTCGAACCAGTGGCGGCTCGTGAACTTTTTAAGAGAGGAGGCTGGACATAAAAATATACTGTATTCAGCCAATTAATTTAACCTTTGCACAGTGACCGTACCAACTACAAAATTAATTGTTGTCCAGCAAGAACCAACGTGGAGTTATCGAGTTTCGCTTGCCAAAAAAATTTTGTTCGTTGTTTGTATTTAATTTTTTTTTTGGACTTTTTCTTATTTTGTTTCTTTTTTATTGATTTTATTAACTTTTTTTATGAATTAACGGAATTCTACGGTCTTCAGATTGCGAAAAATGATCAATAATTGTCATTAATTGTCAAAACTTTTAGGAAAATTGTCGAAATTTTGGTAAAAAATGGTTAATAAATGCCAAATATTTTCAAAAATTGTCAAAATCGGTCGAAAATAGTTGAAATTTTTGAAGAATGGTAAATTTTTTTGAAAAACTGTCAGAAGTTTTAGAAAATTGTCAAATATGGTCAATAATTATCAAAAATTGTCGAAAATTTTGAAAAAATGGTTAATAATTTGCCAATTATTTTCAAAAATTGTCAATATTTTAGAAAAATTGACAAAATTTTTAAAAATTGTTAAGGTTTTTGAAAAATTGTTGAAAATGTTCGAAAATTCTCAAAATTGATCAATAATTGTCAAAAGTGGTCAATTATTTGAAAATGGGTCAAAAATGGTCAATAATTGTCAAAAATGGTCGATAATTGTTAACAATTATTAAAAATTTCGAAATATGGTCAATAATTGTTCAAAATTGTCAAAATTTTGAAAAAATGGTCAAAAATTGTCAAAATTTTGAAAAAATAGTCAAAAATTGTTAAAAATTTTGAAGTAATGGTCAAAAATTGTCAAAAATTTTGAATATATGGTCAATAATGGTCAAAAATTGTCAAAATTAAAAAAAAATGATCAATAATTGTAAAAATTTTTGAAAAATTGTCAGTAATTGTAAGAAATTTTTAAAAAAGGTCAAAGATTGTAAAATTTTTCTAAAAATGGTCAATTGTCAAAATTTTTAAAATTCTTTCAAAAATGGACAATTATTGTCAAAATTCTGAAAAATAGTTGATAATTGTCAAAAAGTTTTTTGTAAAATTGTCAAAAAATTCGAAAAAATGGTCAAAAATAGTCAAAAATTTGGAAAAATGGTCTATAATTGTCAACAATTGTCAACAATTGTCAATAATTGTCAATAATTGTCAATAATTGTCAATAATTGTCAATCATTTCTGAAAAATCGGCCAAAATTAGGAAGAAAAGGTCTATAATTGTCAAAAATTTTGAAAAAATCGTCAAAAATGATCAAAAATTGTTAAAAATTGCTAAAAATTGTCAATTATTGTTAAAAACTGTCAAAAATGGTTATTTATTGTCAAAAACTGTCCAAAAAGGGTTAGAAATTGTCATGATTTTGAAAAATGGTCAAATATTGTTAATAATTTCGGAAAAATTGTCACTTATTTTGAAAAACAGTCAAAATGGTCAATAATTGTTAAAATTTTGAAAAATGATCGAAAATGGTCAACATTTTTTAAAAATCGTTAAAAACTGTCAAAATATTTGAACATTTCTCAAAAATGTTCAAAAATTCTCAAAATTGATCAATAATTGTCAAGAATGCTCAATAATTGTCAAAAATGGTCAATAATTGCCAAAAATAGTCAATCATTTGTAAATTGTTAAGGTTTTTGAAAAATTGGTTAAAATGTACAAACATTTTCAAAATGTATTAATAATTGTCAAAACTTTTAGAAAAATTGTCAAAAATTTCGAAAAATTGTCAGTAATTGTAAAAATTTTAAAAAAAGGTCAAAAATTGTCAAATTTTTCCAAAAATCGTTAAAAACTGTCAAAATATTTGGAAAATTGTCAAAAATGGTCAATAATATTATCATGAAATGTATCATTATAAAACAAAACTAACACCCACGAACCCACGCAACACGATATGTCGGTGTCGTAACTCGTATTCCGTAGTTCGTGTAACACCGCGACCGCTAGAGGCCAGCCTCCTGAGAGTGTTGCCATTTCGGCTATTTTTACGATATTAAGCAATCGGACTGGCCATAAAAACGGCAACTGTGTTGAGCAACACGTGTTTAGGTATTGAGATGTGTGTGGAATCTAGCCTCCGGGCACTGTTCACAGATTTAAAAATAACTACTGAAAACGGGAAATAAATTGTAAAATTTAAAACTTATTAGATAAACAGGAAGAATTTTCAACAAAATATTTCTAGTCCTATTTGCTGGATAAATTGGTGAGGAGGCCGAGCCTCCTTAGCCTCCTTCGAGGAGCCGCCACTGATTCGAACATGAGTTTCACATCTCGGCCCGAAAATAAAAAAAATTTAACTGGATATGGTTTGGTTGGTTATTGTTGATTGTGACCAACATGATCCATTTAAAAAAGCGTGTTTGTGATAACATCTGTGATTCTGTAACGACTGTGGGTGTTGGTTCTTTCGTGACAATTTCCATTGAATTTGAGCCTGTATGCAGCTATTCCCGCTTCCGCCTCAACATGAAGAGGAAGAGGCGGAAGATTCAGTATGACTTCCATCGCACCCGTGTATAAAGAGAATATCTTACAGCTTATTCCCTTCCAATCATTTCTGGTTTTTCTTCAAATCATTGTTCACTTTTTTCTTCCAGTTTTCTTATCTTGTATAGAACAGAATGATGTAATCAGCAAAAGTGGAGTATTTCGGTTGGAATTGTGCTTTTTATTTAATTTTAATTTTAAGTAATTTCCATGGGTACAATGAACATCGATTCGGTGACATTATTGTATAGTTCTTACTGAAAAGATTTCCATTTCAAAGCTTGCTATATGTCAAAGGACAAAGATGTATTATATTTTGTTATATTCCCATGCCTCACGAAACTAATATTCAATTAATTTCTCTATTCATACTACGTACATACCCGATATTATCGAACTATCATGATATTAGAAAGGAGCGATTGAGTTGAGAATAGTTTCCCACTACCAAAATCTAAGTTCAGTGATAAAAAGAAGTTTATAATATGAAGTTGAGTATTTGGGGAATTGCTTGCGGTGAAATTAATAATTTTGATTGTTATAGTTATGCCAAGCGTCTATCGTTGGAACTGAATTTTGATTTCAATGAGCCTGTAACAGTGTTGATGGTTGGATATTATTGAAACACTATTCACTAGTCACTTGTGGTTTTTAATTCTTCTCTAAGTTTAACATAAAAATATTTTTACTTAAACTCCGGTAAGCCCAACTGACCTCAGCGGTGTTCAATTATAATTATAAATGTGTAATCTAATATGTCATCCTAATCAAAACTATATATTTATGCTTACTACTACTTTTATGTCATTATCGATGAACATATCTATCCAACATGATGAAAGTATCAATTGAGCTATTTCGTGAATGACCTACTAAATTAAACGAGGGGCACTACAAGCCGTCAATTCTTTTTGAGAATATTGTTAGTATTGAGTTTGTAGATTATCATATGCTAACCAATACCTAATATTTGAAATTGACTACAATTAAGAGAGAATTCAGCCAAAATCAAGATCATTCGTTGTCAGATTTGGAAATGTTTGGGGAATTTAAACAGTTTAACCGCCATCATTGACTAAAAAAAACAGGCTGCGCTACAACAGACTGTAAATTCATACTGATGATAAATGGAAGTCTTTCACACACTACTCAGTATTGGAAATATTATTAAACCCCAGTATGTGACTGTATACACATTGAAAGCGACACACTGTATCGGGTGGGTGTAGTACAGCACTGAGAAAATAGCCATTTATATTACTAGGGGGGAAAGTGCAACTTTTCCTCTCACAGAATCAGCGGAGGGCGGTAATAAGTAATAATAATCCAAAGGAAGAAGAGGCAATTCACTACTGTGTAATACATATAATTTTTCCCTCTCCCACTCATTGAACCTTTTTCTGAATAATTATTTATTTTGTTTTCTTCAGCCCATTGCTTATATTGTTCATATTGTTTTTCATACCTGTCTTTAGATTTTTGTGGGAATAAGGTTATTGAGGCTATGTTGGCTTATTCCCTAATATTAGCTGGCGTATTTATAAATTCAAGATCACTGAATCGCTCTCCATTGCTTGAAAAGCCGATAAAGTTTAATGAACGTATAATTTATAACAACTTTGCACACTAAAAGTCAATCGCAATGTTTACTGTCAGTAAGCCACATACTATGATAGTTTTATTCGTAAGTCAAAAAACGTATCTACCAATCCTGAAGTTGAAATTTTTATTCGAAAACCCAACGTCGAAGTAACATTCATAATAAATGTTTACCAGAATAAAGGATATATTATATATACAAGATGTTATGGAAATTACAGAAGCAATTTGAATATAATGTATTCACAAGTTTCATAATACCTTTTCTCCCTAGGAAGGAAAGTATGTACTTTCCTCCCTGGGGTGGTATGAGTTTCATTCCTAATATGAGGTGGGAGGAAAAACATTTTATTACTAAAATGACCTCGAGAAAAACCTGGTTTTTATTTACAGACTTGTAGGTCCACCGCTAGAAGGCGTAATTAAATTTAAAAACTCAAATTTTGCAAAATCTACCTAATTAAGGAGCATAATTCAAACAATCGTGGTATCCTTCGAAAAATTATGCGTATATTTGATATTACAAAGTTTTAGTCTATTTACTCAAATGAGAGGTGGGGGAGAATGGAAACTTTGTTATGAAAAGCGCACATAACTCCAGTTCTATTCAAACGATCTTTGCAAAACTGTTCTTTTTAAAAAGAGCTCTTCTCCACCAATGGAAGTTTGATATACTCAACGCACCTCAATAAGTAACGTGCACGCTGAATGCTGATATTTTTATTGTTGTTATTGTTTCCAGTAGCAAATTGGCATTGCGGCTTATGTCAATATCTTTTTCTTATCCCGAATACCTAAATGGTGGGATTTTTTCTCCAAATTCAATCAGGCTGGTTAGCTTCAACTGAAATAAACAAATTGAAAAAGCCGAACACTGCCCTTTCTGTACCGACGTCATATTTATATTATAGTCCCCTCTGGAAGGCGTTATCTAGAAGGTAAAAGGCGTACCTACAATTGAAAATAATTAATAAAAGCTAAGATTCTGAATTATTTCAATTAGATGAATTTTACTATGAACTAGAACATAAAAAATGTCTTCTACGAAAATCGCCTAAGAACACTAAGGTAAATATGGGGCTAGTGTGCTTCTAAGAGATTATCCACTACGACCTTTGCAGATCTATTGTGTGTGCGCCCTCCTGTTATTCTAGAGTTCCTTGTCCTTATTACCAGACTTCGAATTCCACACCTTAGGTCCTCCATATATTGGGTGGGTTGTGGTTTTTCCTTCCCTATCATCGAAAACCTCAGCCTAGACAGGCCTTCGCAGTTGCACAGTATGTGTGCTTTCTCCATCTTCTTGGCAAAACCAAAAACCAAAATTTAAGTTGAATCAAAATTTTTTTGTCAGGAAATGCAGTTTAAATATGTAGAATTAGTAGATAATGAAACACCGTGTGTGTACAAAACAGTAGCATTTTATTAGTATATTGTTCAGGGCATTGAGCTGAGCTTGTTTAATTTGAATGTCAAGTTGAGCAGATCTCCTTTTTAACATACTCTTCAACTTACAAATTTGAGGTGTCCTTCTTTCGGTCCATTTTTTGTTAATAGTATTTCCCGATTGTAACTGTATAGTTTTGGGAGTTTGATGTTGTCCAGACATGGGACGTTTCCTAAAACAAATATTACATAATGCAGAACTGGAAAATACTGGTTTTGCACACATTATTATTTAGGTATACTTGTAGGTAAAATTAATTTGCGTCGTTTCACAATTTGTCGGCGAGTAAAGAAATCTAGAAGTAGGGCCGGTTTCAAACTCACAATGTGAATTTGCGAAAAATGATTGCCAAATGTCAGAAAATATTACAAGAAGTATAATAGGTACCCATAATAGTAGAGAAATTAGCTAATCATCCGGTGAGCCTTCTTCCTCACTAGATGAGTCATCCAGCTCAATTACAAATGAATGAACAGGGAAACGTTGTCTATAGGTTTCCTCTACATCTTTTACATGCTTGATGCAATTATACCACACACCAGGGCTCACTTCAGAACAAATATCTCTAATAAGTTCAATCACACTTTCAGATAGAGTTGGGGAAACATTTTTTTCCTCATTCCCTGTTTGATGTTAGACCAAATTAATTATATAGGATTGAACACACAAAAGTGAGGGGTAAACGAACCACTTCATGATCATGCTGCTTGGCAATTTCATCCACTACATATTTGGGTTTTAAATTGAGCTCTCGTAATACTTTTAGCAAATCTTCTTTTAGACAATGTATTGGAATGTTGACACCCATTTTTTGCAGAAAATCATCAATTACTTGTTTCCTAGCCTTTGGTTCAGGAATTTCTTCAGTTTGCCTGGAATGGTAAGGAGCATTATCCAGAACTATCACAGAACCTCCCGGGATGTTTGGAATTAACTGTTCCTCGAACCATTTCTCAAATAACGCAGCATTTATATCTTGATGGTAATTCGCTGAACAGCTTGGAATATTTTTGGCAGATAACAATAAGCCGTTGTTAAGGAAACCATGTTCATTACCCGCGTGGACAATAATAACTCGTTTTCCTCTATTCGGAGGGGCATTTAATGAACACTTTGGAGTCCCATCATGCCAACCTTTTTTGATAACATCATGGGTATCATACCAAGTTTCATCGAGATATATTATATTTTTCTGTAATCGCCGACAATGCGTAATTGTTTCTAAATAAGAATGTCGAAGCTCTATCATTCTCGAGGACTCCATAATTTTTTGACGGCTATTTAATGTTCTAAACCGAAACCCACAAGAGTGCAAGATCTTTTTAACGGTTTTATCTTCTTCAATATCTTCCTCTTCGAATGGTTTCCAAAAAGCCAAAATTTTGATAATAATTACCAACAAAATAGTCCTAATCAATAAAATAATTCTAATCACCCAAAATCTTAATCACAGAAACAGCTAGCAGATATATAATTCTTATTCAGAACACAATGTCTCGTAAATAACAATAATTGACTAAGCCTACTCTGCGTGTCCGTGTGGACTCGCAGTTGAAGTAAATTCTGCAAAGGCCAATCGGAACCTACATTGCACCAATGAGAATCAATTGTTCGGTTGTGGGTGGGTAGAAATGATTTATGGATTTTTTTGGGGAGCTTTTTAATCCTGTCGTACACTGATATTTTAACATGAAACGATGCAAATTAATTTTACTCACAACTATACATACTGGAATAAACAAAAAAGTAATCTTTTTAATCTGAATGTATTTACCTTTGTTCTATCTTGATATATTTCTTCGTTGTTTATTTGCAGATCTGAGTTTTCAGGGCCATTTCCATTACAACTAATATTATTACTATTATTCAAGTTTATTTTCTGTTGTTTTATTATTTAGAACCTCCAAGGTTAATTCATATATTGGATCTTTTACAACAGATGGTGGTATTCCGCCACCAGTAGCAAAATATTCCTTCCAATCATTTGCTGCAGATTTGCGAGTTTCTTCCTTTTTATTGGTGTAAAATCGTTTTAAGACATCCACAGATGTGTTTTCCTCCATTCTATTATGTGCTTGTACTTTCTTATTAAATTCAAGCACATTATTTTCTCATTTTGAGAGAAATTTGTTAATATTCTTCTCTTTCCGCTCATGTTGAAAATTCCAACCTTTTGTTTGGATAATTTTAGAAATATAAATATCTAACAATACCCTAAACATTTCTTCTGTTTTCAGATTTGGCACCATTATTACCAACAAAATCACTAATTTTCAAATTATTCCTGAATGTCAAGATACAAACTCACACCTAACACATCATTTACTTACTAATACCTTAACCACAAATGGTACAAAACACTTCACTTTTAATCAATGGTTAAAGTTAATCATGAGTTACTTAAGCCAAAAGATAATTGCAATCGGTGCAAATAGCCCTTAAACTATGATAATAATAACAAATTCTTCCTAATAAGTATTGTAACATTTTCAATTACATGTTTCATTGTTAATCGCCAGTTCTAATTACGGTTTACATCTATTTCTAGACCATTCGTAACTTCATAAAATGATAATTAATCATTAGACATTAGCGGACAATAATTAATGCTGATTTCTTTCTGATTTTGTACTCAAGAGTAAAACCGCGTTAGTTTTTTTATCGATAAACGCAGTGCTGCACCTTTAACTTTCTCCCTACCATAGTTAAGTAGTGAGAGTAGTGACTGTTGGGTGAAAATTAACGCAACAATTCAATTCAATAGAAGTTTTTCTGAACTATTATTTTGCTAAAAAATATATTTTTTTTGTTAGAAATATAGTGGTACTTTTGGAAATACCGCAGTGAAATTTAAACATCTTTCCATTAGACGCGAAGCCGACTTTCCATACAAAATTCCATGTTTAAAAGGAGTAAATTATTCATAGCGAAGGTAATTTGAGTGGTGGAGAAACAAAAAGATTTTACAGTAGCATGCTGAAACAAAATAATAATGCAATTAAATTCCAATTAAATACCACATTTATATTTTAGTTATACATGGATGGAAATTACTGAAAGGTATATTTTATGCTCAATTATAACTGCAGTACTATCATACTAAATTGTGTCCCAACAATCTGAATGACGTTAAGTTAATTTTATTTTTTATATGATGTTGACAGAAATATCAAAATAATATTAAGTCTGTAAATACCGGATCTTGAATGGGGAAAAAAATTTATACCATCAGCTTCGCAGTCATTGGTACAATTTTGTAACTCCAATAAACTATTGAACTGCTAGGAACAGAATGAAATCTTCACATTTACACCTGTTTTTATCTCTAGAATGCTGAAATAGTATTCAACAAGCATAAATGATTCACGAAGGTGCGAGCCGCAGGTTAGAGCCAGGAACAAACGCTGGAAGGGTGCGACCAGAGAGGAAGTACAGAAATGGATGAAGGAGGAAATGGAGATGAGGTGGGGAGGATTATGGGGGCGCGCTAAAAGGAGCGATTGGGAATATGAGAGATTGGATGGACCGAAAATTCGGGGAGGTGAACTACTTCTTGACACAGGTGTTCACTGGACATGGGTCGAGAGCAGGGTACCTCCACAAGATTGGGAAAAGGGAGACTGGAGTGTGCGAGAGGTGTGAAGTGGAGGATGATGTGGGGCATGTGTTTAGATGCTGGAGTAACGAGGAAGTGCTGAAGAAGTTGGAGAGGAAACTAGGGGAGGCGGTGTACTGGGAGAACAGGGGGAGATAATGTTGAAGGGGGGAGGAGGAATGGATGGAGGTGAGTGGAGTAGTAAAGAGCATGGTTAGGGAGAAAGAAGGACTCGATATGGCAGGAGAGGTAGGAGTGATAGTAGGAAGAAGTCGACGGTGTGAGTGGAGAGTGTGGGAGGGACCGCCGCCTGTCTCGAAGTATGCTAGGGTAGTGATTCCGAGACGGGAGTAACGGCGGTTGGTTGGGTTGGTAGGCATCCCCTTGGGAATGAGTCCAACACTGTTTGGGTCCTGGATCCAATCGAACATGAGTTTCCCATCTAGACCCGAAAAAAAAAGCCGCAGGCGAGTGACATAAACACCTAAAGGAAATATATTGAGTAACCACAAAAAAATGTGAGTCATTGGAAGATTATTATTCTTAAATAATAGGTTTGGCAAAAGCTGTGAATTCCAAAAAATAAATAAATAAACTTCGTTTATGTAAGCATCAGATGATGCGTCTGTTGACTCTTCCAGTGTGTTCCGTATTATTCAGAGACTCATTGGTCAGAGTGTTTCAGTCTGAGGATACAATTCCTAGGTAATGAGTAAGCAAATGAAAAGTGATAAGTAAAATAAAGCCGTTCCTTCTTTTGTAAACGATGCAAGCCGTGACAATATCCATACACATTGTATAATGATTCGGTAGCAGCGAGTTCTCAGTTCTTATCTAATTCCATTTAGCTATATATGAACTCAAATGCATAAATACATACATAGAAATGGGTACTTTATTGAAAATAAAAATTAAGTAAGCCCATTTATGTCCGAAATTTCAAAATGTAGCCCAGTGAAAATATTTCTAGATAACACATACGCGAATATCTAAAAAAAAGTAAAATGTTTTTGATGTGAACGCGCCTCGTTTGTATTTCGCTTATATACTCATTGTTTACATAATAAAAATTCGGACGGTATTTTTATAAAACTGACAGGTAATAAATCCCTCCTAAAAATATTACACAGCAAAAAAAATGTTTGGAAAAATGAGAATATTATTTAAAATATGGAACAGCAAAAAGGCAAATGCTTCTAGACTGACGTGGAATAATAGGCTTGGAAATAATATTATATATTTGATACCGAATCCAGATAAAGGACGGGTGGTTTGGGTAACATCTGGAATGTTGGGTTGACCTTAATAAAAGCAATGACTTAGCAGATAGATTTCCTCTCATGATAAATGTAAGGATATTGTTTACTGCTACCGCTCTGCTGTTTTCTTTCCTTCCGCAAACTCAATAAAATTACGTAAAGTGATAGAATGGCAATTGTTGTTGGCTGGCTCTTGTTCCGTGAACCTCACTTTCACAATCACGTCGCCGTCGGTTTATATGATAAAGTTCCGGATCCTGTTTCAGTCAAAACAAGGCAAGTTTCCCATAACAAATGATATAAATATATGGCAAATCAGTTTTCCGTGTAGGTATTTGGATATACAGTGTAGAAAAGCCAATAGGAATTCATTATTTCAGTTATTGTACATGTTTATAGGAAATCCTGGAACACGTTATTTTCAGATTATAAATTGCCGTGATAATTATATTAATTGAGGTTTTTTCAGTCTCTATTCAAAAATTTAATTGTTTTATTGAAATGAAAAAAATAAATCATCTTAATGCAGAAATTCGCTACAATTGATCCCAACGTAGCGCTACCGGAGCGATAATCAATTTCTTGTTGAACGCGTGTTTTGTCAACTGTAGTAGCGGTCGCCATTTTTTTCATCAGACTAGAGACTAGATTAGGAGATCGAACTCATAGAGAAAAATCGTCTATCTGAGCAGTTTGTTTTTTCACCGCGGCGTCGCCACTGCAAATCCAATAGATCACTCCAGAATGACGTTACTGACAGGTCGGCCATATTGTGCTGGAGGGCACACCTTCTATTTAGTTTTCATTGTTTACTGGTGAATAGCGAATAATAAAGACTGCAGTCAACAATTAGGTCTTAAAGATATCCATTATTACTAAATTGAGTAGTTCCAAAGGTTGCAAAAAGTTGCTGTAGTATCAGGTCAGTGATTTGCATCGAAGTTATTTAATGCTTTAGATTTGAATTACATTTTGTTTTGACACGTTTGAGAACTCAATCCGATGTTATTCAAAAAACGTTGAACTGACTTGAAAGCTTGGTGCAATGCAGTAAATTGGAATGTCAAATATAAAAGAATATTCAAATCGGACTAGAATTCGAAATTCCAATTTTATTTGTTATTGGATATTTGAATGAAAAACTCACCTCAACATTTTAACATAATAATTTATGTCATAACAAAATTAATAACGTAACAAACTAATTAAAAATCCTATTACAACCATTTTCTACTTCTACGCAGAAGAAGTCGCTGGCACAAGCTAGTGTTTTTATATTGGGAGGACTAGTTATTGAAAAACAGTAGGTACAGTTTTATACAAAAAACACTTCTTTTGTTTATTCCCATTTGTCTTGTCGTGAGCATTTAGACCAATCGAAGAGGTTTTTTTTTCTCTTTTTTTTTGATGATAAACTCCTATTAAAGTAATTATATCCATAAAAACCACATCATTATATAATTTTTCATCTAATTTTGTGAGATAATATTGGAATGAAATCTGAATAATTACTCAGTCATCCGGCATCGACAGAAATGTCCTGCGTTCTTTCTAAGATAATCGATAGCAAATCATTCCATTTATTGAGTCTACCTTAGGCTTGAAAGGTCTTTTGTTTGGTTATTCAATTTTTTAAAAATGCCTAACAGATTTTTTTTAATAAATGATTTCCAATTTCCAGGCATGAATTATATAATTTGATTTCTACTTTGTTTCCTCTACCCAATTTGTCCTATTGAAAAAAGAAGTTACAACTGAAATTTATGGATATTTCGTTTTTCTGGTTTGCCAAGTTACTATTCATATAAAACACTGTTTCTGCTAAGTGGTATATTTTCATGACTATTTTGATGTCAATCCTGTTTTTTTTAGGAAAATCTTTATAAAAACCAGACGTTTTCCATTTCCGATATTCATTATAAACAAATAATCGAGAAAAAGATCAAAAAGTGTATTTACATTAAACTTGAAGAATTTATCCAATAATATAATAATAACTGGATCATTCTTTTGGTATTTTTTGCCTTATTCATTGATTTTATGCCTTTAGTTCCTTTTTATTAAATTTCAATGTAAAATATGTAAATTCAATTGTTAAAACTGCATATTTTATGTTTTCAATGAATGTCGTTTTGAAGCTTCAGCTCATTATGCCAGATAAAATTTTAATAAACGCAAACATTTTGTGGACAGGTACTTACTTCCAAGAATGTTGGCTTGAAGTTTTTGAATACTAAAAGATAGCCAAGCAATAAACCACTGATGAAGCTGGCAGTGAACTTCTTTTCTTGGCCAAGAAATGTTTCTGGGTTACCTGTTGGACATTATTTAAAGTGGCGTGAACAAGGAGGGGATGAATGTATATTGGGGTGACATTCACTGAGACCTAAAAGATCTATTGTGCCCCCTTACTTCTACTTAGTTCCTGAGGAAAGTCTCAGACACTAGTAGCTCTCTTAGTCCTATTTTCCGAATGAATTTTAGGATATCTACTGGCTTAACTTAGATAAATGTCCCTCTTCTATCCAGTACTCTCCTGGATGTTGTGCCATAGGATTCTGAATTGCTGTACAGTTCGCAAGTATGAGGATGGAGGTTTCTTCTTATATGCCACAGAATCTACATTCTTCTTCCTCCACTATTTTGAGCTTTTTCAGCTGCCCATTCAGGCGACAATGTCCTGCTAGGATACCTGTTAAAACTCTTAGTGCAGTTTTACTTTGACTTATGCATTCATTTGATCTCAACAGGTTGTAGTCACTCAGAAAAATCTTTTATTGTCTACTAGATCTTTCCAATGGTCAGATCTTCTCTTTTTTTCGGCTTTGCCTATTTATCCCAATATTATAATAAATTAAATGTTGATTGTTCTTAACAAAAAAGTAATAATAAAAAGAAGATGCACTTATTCAGTTTTATTCCTGCATGTTTCGCACACCATTGATTGTATTACAGTAATGTGTTTTTCACATATAAACTTATGACAGTTGTCACATTTTTTCATGGTTTTTGTGTCCAGATTTCTGGGACAAGCCACACAACGACCACGTTTTTTCCCAGCAGGTGCACCTGCTTCAGCTTGTTCTTCATCATTCTCTTCAGTTTCCATAATCGCAGTAATAGCATATTTCATATTTTTAGGTAGCCGTTCTTGAGGGCGTGCAGCTATTAGTGGTTTCACCAGTTCCATTCCTAATTTTTCCAAAATTAATCACCTTCTGAAGGTTTTGCCCTCTTCATAATTTTCGTACTTTGTGGTAAACAAAACAAATGCATTGACTGCTGCCAAATTCAACATTTGGAAGAATCATACCATACGATCCAACGCATCTACGGACCCCTTACATTTGCTATAGTCGAAATATCCAAATCAAAATGCTGGGTTGACAGTAGGACAACACTTCTATTTTTTTTAGGAACATAGGATATCATCATGGTATCTTGAGTAAATAAGGCTTCAGTTGAGTATTCCGCTCGGATTCTGTTTGGACGAAATTGTTGAGGAACTTCTTTTCGATTTTGTCCCAGTTAGTGGTTTTCCTTTTTTTAGCAATTCTTTTGCAAGGACAAGATATTTAAAAAAGTTATCGGTTCTAACGCCATAACCCGTCCCCAAACCTTCAACCAAATCTAGCACTACTCTTTTGCCTTGTTCTTTCTCGGGTGCATTATTCGCCATTCCCTCTTGCATATTCCAGCAATATGCATTCTTCACATCGCACAGTGTCCATATTTTTTATGCCATACCTAGCAGGTTTGGACTTCATATAAACCCTAAATGGACATCTACCACGGAAGGAAACTAGCTGCTCATCAATACATAAATTGCCTTCAGGAATGTATGCTTTCTTACAATTGGAAATAAAAACATGGAATATATCCTCAATCGCAGCTAATTTATTTGCTTCTCGTCGTTCTGGGCGCGTCTCAGTATTATCGAATTTTTTAAATCTTAGAATATCTTTCATTCTATTACGAGACATTGTTGCTATTTGCTATGCAGGATTTCTATGACTCCATAGTTCTTGACATGCTTTTACGGAACCAGAAATAATGAAAAGACCTATAAATGCTTTTATTTCCATACGACTTACATTTATCCATTCATCACCTTTTAGGAGTATAGCTCTGCGATTGGATTCAGCAATTATTATATCCAAAATCTCGTCACTTATAAATAAATCCATTGCTTCAGAAGGAGTCGTAATGTTCGCACTATAAATTGTCAATCCAGGTTTTTTAGTCAATATATTTCTTGCTGGCCGTTTTCTAAGCACTGGTTTGGGTTTTTGGCCACAATGTACCATCTTTAATGAAAAAAGTATTTATTAAGGCTCCTTTAAGGGTGAAAGTTTATCGAGAACGACTACTCTATCACTCCTAGTCCGATAAATAATTACACGCTGGGGTGCGTGGATTGAAGCGGCGTTATTTTATCTCACATATTTTAAAGAAATAAAAAATGTTATGTTTCAGTGACGATCCGTCGTCTGCCATTGAAGAAGCTAGGAAAATTTTGAATAATGGGAAAATAGATCAATATTTAAGTTACATTAATACCAATTATAAGATAATCGTTGATACAATTTCAAAACGTCTAGGTCTACTATCCGATTCCGTAGAATTGATGGGAAAATTTAAAGTACACATTAAAAAATTTTAAGATCCAATTGGACGAATCATTGCAAAAAATTTATATAATGTCCTAGACAAGAATGAAGGTTTCACATTGTTCTGCAATATCTCAAACAGTATAAAATTAATATTTTCGGATGGATTAAAGTCAATAAACCCTCAAATAATATCTTCCCTAAATTTTTGCCTTCTCAACATTTTTATATCATTTTTTAGCCATAATAGGTATCTGCCTTTAAAGGCGCCTTTCACCCATTTTTTTCTGCCTACTAATCCGGGTTTTAATAATAACGTATAAAAAACTGAAGCTAATATGCTGGTAACCTTTTCCACAACTAATAAGTGCAATGACATGATAGAGCACTCTGCTGATTCATTACACCTTTCATGAAAATTTGATAGTGTCATTTGTGTAACAGAGTGGTTGTGGTTATTAACTAACTCTTTGATAGTCCATTATACTATAATAATTAGGCTTAGCAATTGAAGCCCCTCTGTGGTTTATACAAAACATGTGGTGAGGACTAATAATAAATAATATTGAAATTTTCTGAAGGACGCTTCAGATTATATTTCCTTTATGCATTGTTTTATGTTTACTAAACACTACTACCACTTTGATTGATAAGCTGAACTTGAATAGAAATTAGTTTCGAATTAAATTCAAGTCTGAGTAAAAAGGAAAATGTTTCACCAATCAACAATGACAAGTGATGCCAGATCCAATGATTTAGTCAAATTATTATGGAAACAAATTTTTTTAGCAATTCGTCTTGAGTGTGCACAAAATTTTTCATTTATTTTTCAAAAAAAATTAAGCTTTAGGTGAAATATCTGGGATTTTATCATGTATTGTGCTACTATGTGTACCCCACTGGAGAGATCTCAAGTATGTATTTTTGTGAGATGACATTTTGGAAAAATTTTCAATCAATTATTTGTTTAAAAGCTTGAGCGAATGAAGAATGACTGCAAAAAAGGTTCAGGATAGTATCCTTATAGCATATTTGTAATGAAAAGTGGTAGCTGCCCGCTTTAGGATCATATAGCTTATGTTGTTAACTTTCAGTATTTTCACCCACAAGTCATTTGATATCAATTGAAGAATTTTGTAACAATAGATGTAAAATACCGGGTGTAGTCATATGCCTTTGTGATTTCATTGTTTAAACATATAATCATGTGAATGTGAATGTGACAAAAGGAATGCAACAGCTTCTTGCGAAAGAAACGGAAAATGATAAGAAAAGGTGTTTCCCTTTTTTCGACTTACAGCACGATATGCCCATATTAAAACTGACGATACTACTTCTACTACTCTACACTGTATTATCGAAAAGTATGGATGCCTATGTTTAATCTTGGAGGAGTACATGAGTGCACTGCAGGCAGGGACATATTAGGTTTGTAAGGACAAAAAGGGCTCTTCTGAAATTTTTGTCTGAAAAGTCAGGAGTCGAAGATTTAGTTATATTTATCGACCACTGAGCAGGCCAAGGTGAAAACTGTATTATTATCTCTATGTGGCTTCAGCCTGAGGAAAAAAAATTCTAGATCATAACACATATTTTTCTTGTAAGCGAAAATACACATCTGCCATCAGATTGAGAATTTGCACTCATTGAGAAGTACCAGAAAAACTACGCGCCAGTTATCTTCTCTCACAACGAGTGGCACAAAGTCATGATATTTGCGAATTAAAAGCAGCTCTTCACTTCAACTAATATAGTATATAGTGATTTCAAATAATATCAAAAACAAAGTACGTATCAACGACGGTGAGGATATAAAATTTTCTCCCATTTTTAATATGATAACAGCAAAATTTTTCTCCCGAAGCCTGCTGTAAATAACGCCTACAAAACTATTACTTAAACCAAGAAGGGATGACCAGTGCAGATATGTCTTTCGGAATTATAAACAAAATATCCAATAAGAAGTTAGGCAACGTCAGATCACTGATAACAATAATGAAGTCTGGTTTCATATTTGTTTTGTGCGCTTCTGATATAAGTATAAGTAGTAACCCTATATGACTAAACTTTATTACTCCATACAATGCAATCGTTGGAACCACGTGCTGATTTTGTTAATAAACCTACAGTGGAGAACACATTGGAGTCTAATTCAACTTACATCACTTCAGATAATAATTATTCGAACAACGCTTCAAGGTACACTTATTTGGAATTGCAGATGGACAAATACCCAATTTTCCCTAGACAAAAGGATCGTTATTTACATTCGTTCAAGTAAAACGTGCTTCGTAATGAAATCAACAAAGTAACTACAGTCCGTTCTCTCGTATTGTATACATTTTATAATACGGTATCTGAACAACGGCAATAAAAATCAGTTCACTTCTCCAAAATCATAACAATTTCATTGAATATTGACAAATGAGAATAGTTGGCTCACTATTAGAATTAACAGATGTCAATGGTAAATTTTGTAAATTTTTTTCAACAAACGAAGGGCCACTGCAATATTGATGAATATTCAAAATTCATGAAACTCCATGTACGTAAGACATTCGTACACTTGATATAATATACACTGTGTTCATTTGAAAAGGACCCACCCTTAATATTTCAAAAATGGGACATATTAGAAAGAAATGCCGAAACACGTCAACTTTTAACTCGAGGGGGACACTTTTTGGCGCTAATGTCATAAACGTCAGATTCACCCCCTCACTACTGAAGACACCCCTTACATTTTTTCAAGTGGCACTAGGTATCAAGGCATACCTCATTCAAAAGGTCTGGTAAATCTCTATTCAATCATTTTGTTTTGCCTTTGATACCAGCCTTCCATTGTTATGTAATCATTGTTTAAAATTGGCTCTTTTTAACTTTCCGTATGCCCCCGTATTGTGTTATGATAAAAAAACTCTTTGAAGAATAAAAAATTTACAAATAGTAAAAAAACAACTGTTAACAAGAAAAAACTGCTATTTAATTATGTGTTGAAAGTGACCACCGTTAACATTCAGGCAATAAAAGTTGGAGAAGAGCCAATTTAAAAAAAATATTAAATAACAACGGAAGGCTGGTATCAAAGGCAAAACAAAATGATTGAATAGAGATTTACCAGACCTTTTAAATAAGGTGTGACTTGATACCTAATGCCATTTGAAAAAATGTAAGGGGTATCTCCAGTAGGGAGTGGGTTAATCTGACGTTTATGACATTAGCGCCAAAAAGTGTCCCCCTCAAGTTAAAAGTTGACGTACGTGAATTGGAACCAGCTTAGTTTATCTACTTTTTTTGCTCCGGATAAAACAATTCAATGAAATTTTGTTTAAGATATCATTCAGTGTTAATTACTTATTTTATGGCATTACACAATAAACTGTTTTTTTCGGGTTCAAGGTATACCATATTTCATACACTTATTCTAATTGTTCATAACTTTTTCTTTTTATAATGTAGAAAAAATTAATATTTTATTGAAAGAATGAATAAATAAAAATAATAGCGTTTCAATCATTTCGTCATTCACATTGAAAAGCATAAATTATGCTTTTTCGATTACACACAAATAAGATATGGGAAATTGTGATAACACACTTAGAGTGTTTTTGTGGTTTTTTAGGATAAAAGGATAAAATCGAAAAAGTTTTTTCTTATATTATTTTTCATTTCCGTTAATACTTTTCTGGTTTGAAGTGTTTTTTTTTGTCAATTTTCAATTGAATAGTTATAGTCCGGGAAAGTTAGAACACAAACATAATATTTTTCCGACATGGAATATTATGTTCCAAATCGAAAACATATGGACCCTCAATCATGATAAAAGTAAATTTGTAAAAAATAGCTATTTGTATAACAAGGGAGGAAAGTGCTACTTTTACTTCCTAGGATGCCGGAAGCGGAGTGCTCATATTTTCCTTGTCGTACTTGTATAAGTCGCGTTGTAAGAAAGGGGTTGATCGTATAAGTGTAAAAATTAAGAGTAATATGAAATTTTTCATTCCAAGTTATAACAAAATAAAATTAAAAATCTTGCCAAAAAAATTTAAGTTCATAATTAATAAATAAAAAATAGGGCTTGATAGTAGAGGGGTGAAAATTCAGGGTTGTATGTATTTTTGAATGCTGTATCTAAAAAAAAATAAAATAAAAAAATGTTGTCTAAAAAATAAAATAAAAAATTAAGGGGTGGACCACCCTTAACATTTAGGGGGATGAAAAATAGATGTTGTCCGATTCGCAGACCTACCCGATATGCTCACAAAATTTCATGAGAATCGGTCGAACCATGTCGGAGGAGTTTAATTACAAACACCGTGACACGATAATTTTATATATTAGATAATAGAATAAGTTATTTCATTGATGACGTACCATGACGTGACTTTTACTTTTCCTCCCTAGGGAATAAAGTACTTTCTCACCCTAGGAAGGAAAAGTACGACTTTGCTCCCTACAATGAGGCCAGGCAATATATACTTTGGATAGAGGTACAGGTAGGCGTAAAAAAAATTTAAACCTCAATTTTTCAAAAACAGTTGAGCAATTTGTAATTTTGTTTATATCAAAGTAACAGAATCAAGGTGATAATATGAGGCGATATAGAAGAAATGTTTTTGGAAAAGTTGGTGTTTCCAAATTTTGTAAATTCAAAATGGCGGCCAAACAAACTGACTTTATACTTTTTTTTCAATTGCTGTTAATTTTTTGAACAATAAAAATTTTGAGATGCGGTTTAATACAATAGACAGATTAAAAGTTTTAGTTTAATAGACCTAATGATCAAAATTTTCAAAATATTATTTACATATTTTTTTAAAGGTTGTAGTAAGAATATTTTTCATACGTTTTTTCAAGATTTATTGTTGAAGTGTGGTACTGGTGAAACGGACTAATCCATTTGTAGGACAATGTTGCCATTAAGTTATAAAAACATTTTATAAGCTCCAGAAAAAAAATAACCTGTTATGATGCATTTTTTCCATTTTGTTATTTCAACACTTTGGGCGTGGAGGATAGGGTGATTAGAGTATTTTTCTTGGACACACGTTTTCCCTTATTCTTTATTCAATTACCTCTCGATTCAACTAAATAACTATGTAAAGTATTTTGCAATCACTGGATCGACATGTTTCGCACCTGCTAGTTGTAGGACTCGTCACAACAGAGCCATTTTTCAAAAATTCAGTCTGTTAGGATCCAAAATGGAAAATGCCCTTGGGAACCTTCCCTATATGCTTGCCCTGAATACACAACTGCGTGGTCAACACTGCTGCCTTTCATTTTTTGAATGGTCGAAGCCTATGAAAAAATTAAGGGAACATAATTTTTTCAGCCGTCTCATACTTGACCTCCAAACTATATGTTTCCCATGCACTGTGTTCTACATGTACAAACTTTTCATTTGATACCCATTATCCATATTGAGAAAAACATGAAAAATTTAAAAATTTTAAAACAAATATGAAATCTGAGATTATGTACCGGTGGCCATCCTAGATTTGATATTTGTCGTAGTGTATAGCACTCTACTAGTCCCTCTCATTTGATACCCATATTGAGGGAGTTGTGAAATAAATTATTAATAATATATTAATAATCCGCCATTTTGTGGAGGTGGCCATTTTGGATTCACAATTATACTGAATAAATTGTATTGTCATCAGGTGTGTACAAAATTTCGAATCGATCAGTCAACAGGAAAAGTTTCAATTACTAAATTTGACCCAAACGAACGAACAAAAAGATAACGAACAGGGCAATATAAATAAAATCGTTTACTTATTGTTATTATTCTAGAAATGGTGAATACCTGAATCGGTGTGCTGTGTGACATCAAATTTTCTATATCTTTTGAACTGTTAACTCTATCGAGATGTCAAGATACTATTCTTTTTCTTCATAAATGTTTGAAGAATTCAGGTGTAGCATTTAGGAGTGGAAAACAAAAATGGAAAACAAATGCATCATCAACCATTCAGCTTCTTCCGTACCTGAGTTTACAAGGGAAGTGCAGATTTCTTTATAACACCAGCAAGTGTGCATTCACATATAGTGTTTATGAACGGTTGAATTTTGATTGATTTCTAATCAGTCGTTCATCAATTTACAAATTTAAAATCATTTTTAATTTTGTACCTTGGAAGCCTTTAGCATAGCCCCTCTATTATCTTTCAAGTTTTCAATTCTAGTTCCCTGGTATATCCTTTTTCGTAAACATGAATTTGTTTCTCTTTGTAAGCTCGTAAAATAAAACTTTTTTAATGTATATTGATTACTTGTGTTTATACCGATTGCTTGAACTGAATGTCGATGTTCTAAAGTTGAGGATTATAAAACTTTATGAGGTGTAAAAGCAGCGTGAAAATAAGGAAATCGTTTAATTTTCGAGAAAGTCGCTAGTCTTCTTTGTATTATTCTATTCTAGGTCACCAGCGTGCTTTGTTTAGATGACTCGGAAATTTGAATGGATCACATGATTTGTATTTAGGGGAAGTTTAGTACACGTCCCATTTCTATTACAGAATGGAGACGTTCATTTATTATTCCAAAGGGATATTATTCTGCTTCATTAAACTGTAACGTCATTTCCATATAAACGACGAAATAGGCAATAATTTTTATTATATCTTGGCGGAACCGTAACTATTTATCAATTAAATTGAAAGTATAGGAATTCCAATAATATAGTTATTTTCCTAACTAGTGTGGAAAAGATACTTTCCGCATGTGTTAGGACGAACTGAATACACGTTTTTTAGTTACCTTTTGGTTATTGATGTAATCATTGATAGTCATTAAAGAAATATTCAACTAAAATCCCCCACTATAGTCAAAACCTTGCGTGTGTAAAACTAACTTTTTCTCAGGGCGTGCGGTAAAGTAGAAGCGTGCGGAAAAGAAGAACCTTCTGAACTGAAACTAGTGAAAAAAGTATTGTTGCTATGATTCATGGACCCGACATTCTAGGAAATATTTTAGGACAATTAAGATTAAATATACACCCAGTGTACAACGAAGATCGTTCAAAATAGATTTCAAATCAGTTGAAAGCGTCTAACAGGGTGTACCAATCTTACGACAAAGTTCGGTATATGGGTTATTTTAAGAGATATCAAAATATGTTGTTGGGAAAATCAGTAGATGTCTTTAGGATCCATATTATGAAATTTTCTCTGTAGTTGAATAACTCCGTCATTGCAGGAACTGTGTTATTGCAGGCTTTTTTGCTTTGTCACATTTGTATTTGTATTTGTATTCGTGACTTCCACAGTTCGGGTAGGTGTAAAGCTTGGCTCCACATTCGGTGACGGAGTGGCCTAATTTTATACAACGAGTACAATACTCCGGGACGGGAGGTAGTTGATTGGAATTTGAGATTTCACATCTGTGATTTAGGCCCCAAAGGAAGATTCCTTTGAAGAGTGCCTGGTGAAGTTGAATTTCAGAGCTTGTGATGACTCTGATAAAGGAGGAGGAGAGTTTGTGGCTTTGGAGACGATCCTCCAACATTTTTTGAAATTGATTTGAAGATCTTTGAGATGATCAAAGATTTCTTCGTTGGAGATGTTTCTGTCAACATTCGAAATGACGAAGGAGAAGTTTGGAGAGTGGGTGTTGGCAGACGTTTTGTTTCTGGAGGCAGAAGTTTGTGAATGGAGACTTTGCTGTCTCCGATGGCATTTTGAATTTTTAGTTGAAGTTTTTCTGGGCAGATGTTCCTCGGAATTTTGAGAAGGGCGGTGGAATTAGGGTTGGCCTTCGGGTAAGAGATATTGCCTCTTCAAATTCCATTTCTGTTCAGAAGGATGAGAACTTCCTTCTGAAAGCAGAATTTGAGTGGGAGGTTTCTTAAATTAAGGGTTTGAAGCAGAGTTGTTTGTGGAGAAGAAGATTTTGACGAAGAAGTCCGAACTGAGCTCCGAATTTAGGATACTTCGTCGATTTGGCTGAGATTTTGTGCTTCGTGGACTGAGGAGGCCTGGGAGGAACGAGAAGAATGGGTGGATAAAGGCGGAGATTTGGCAGCTTGTGCATAGAATAAAGATTCTAATTTGGGGAGGATTTTTTCCATGTAGTCTATTTGTATTGGATTGTTCGAAACAGATATGCTTGCTTAGGAGTGAGTTGTATCGAATTCGAAAATTTTATTTGTCTTTGGAGCAACACATCTCGTGAATTGGTGAGTTGGTTCGTGGAATCGGAGATTCTGTGTGCTAACGTGAGAAAGATTTCATTTTGTCAAACATACCAATTTTTAATCCAAAACGACGGATATTAGTGAAAAAAATCCACAACATAAGGACCGGTCCAATTTAAAACGTTATTACTTCGAAAAGGAGAATGACAAAATTCGAGTGTGTCGAAAGTTTTTTTTTAAACGTTAAGTATAGCAATGGACGTATATTCATTGGCGACGACAAACGTGGAAAACACATGCCTGTTAATAAAACTAGTGTCGAATCAATTAAAAACGTTAAGTCCCATATAGAGTCATTTCCAGCAATGGAGTCCCATTACACAAGAGAGCACGAAACGTCAATACCTAGATATATACAAATCTAAATATTGCAAAAATGTACGGCTTGTATGTCGCATTATTCAAGGAAAAAAAGTGGATGGAAGTTTCTGGAATAACTTACAGAAGAGAGTACTAAAAAAGACCAGTGTTTAATTTGTTCTCTATATGACCAGGCAAAAGGAGCTGATAAAAATCAGTATAAACAAAAATATAACGATCATATCGACAGAAAGAATGCTTGTCAAAATACGCAAGCAAATGATAGACAAAGAGCAAGCAATGAAAATAATTTTGTTCCACCAACTTTGGATTTACAAGCAGTACTACAAATTCCTCCTGGCGATGTTAGCAAGTTATACTGCAGTCGCAAAATATCTGTCTATAATCCATGTTTTCATGGAGCGAAACTACCGAATAATGCATAATGTTATGCTTGGACTGAGATGAATGGACAGAAAGGAAGTTCGCAAGTAGGAAGCTGTTTCTTTGACTATCTAAAGAACATTACAAGTAACGTATCCCATGTCACTCTTTTCTCGGATAATTGCGGTGGTCGGGACCGCAATTAAAATGTGACTTCTTCATCAATGTATGCAGTGGGATCGTTAGATAACGTTGAAATTATAGAACAAAAATTTTTGGAGACACGCCACACCCATATGGAGGTGGACCCGATGCATTCGGCTATAGAGTATGCAAAGAAAAATGTTCCTGTGTATTCCTTACATGACTGGCTGAATATTTTACGTCATGCTAGGTCAACCAAAAATGGAAAAACCAAAAAAAGGTGAGCGGTCGTCGGACCGCCGACAGAAGCTTGCCTCTTATGCACAATAGAATGACCATTTTTCGTTTATTTTTCACCATTTTTCGAAAATTTTGACAATTTTTGACAGTTTTTGACGAATTTTGACAATTATTGACCGTATTTGACAATTATTAACCATTTTTGACAATTTTTCAAAAATTTTGACCATTTTACGCCATTTTTCGAAATTTTAACAATAATTGACCATTTTTGACAATTTTGGAGCATTTTTGACAGGTTCTGACAATTATTGACCATTTTTGACGATTTTCCAAAAATTTTGACAATTTTTAATAATTATTGACCGTTTTTTACAGTTTTTTATAATTATTGACCATCTTTTCAAAATTTTGACAATTTTTGACCATTTTCCGGAAAATTTGACCATTTTTCAAAAATTTTGACCATTTTCGACAATTATTGACCATTTTTCCAAGTTTTGAAAATATTTGGCAATTTTTGACGATTTTTCCAAATTCTTGACAATTTTCAACCATATTTATGACAATTTTTTGAAAATTTTAACAATTATTGACCATTTTTGACAGTTTTTGACGAATTTTGACAATTATTGACCGTTTTTGACAATTATTGACCATTTTTGACAATTTTTCAAAAATTTTAACATATTCGGCAATTGTTGACCATTTTTTCAAAATTTTTACAATTTTCTACCATTTTTCAAAATTTTAACAATTATTGATCCTTTTGGACCATTTTGGACGAATTTTGATTGGTTTTGACAATTATTGACCGTTTTTGACAATTTTTCACACCCATAGGTGTGCGAGCTCAGTGCGGCAAGAGAGATTGCACACAGTCGCTTGAATGAGTTATCGCGTGACGAACGCTTTTTCGTAACATCACACGTTTCACGTGTTCACTAGCCTTCCCAAAAGTCCTATGTCGGGCAATAAGAAGCAAGCTTAAAAAAGGTAATCACGTGTCAAAGCCGGAGTACATCGTCAAAGAAATGAAGGATAAAGATATCTATGACTGTACGGATCTTGCAGAAAAACTTATTGTTAATAGGAATGTTGACCAAACTGGAAAAAAGTCAAATGGCTCAACATCAAATGTTTAAAATGTATAAAAGGCCTCTTGGGTCGAATTTACTACAACTATGACCTTTCAGATAATTTTGATTATATCAATTTGTTTGAAGTGCCAATACCAAAAACAACAAAACAGTGTAATCTAGGCCCATCCCACTCTGAAGAAAAACTAAAAAGAAGGAAAAACACAGCGACAACACAAAAATTAAGGCGTCGCCAACACTGCCAAAGGTTTTGAAAAAACTTTATCAGCAACCACTCCCTATAAGCGTAGCGAAAAAGAAAGATCTTCTAAAACTATGTAAGAACCTCACCATACCGGAAGAGTATCATGGTTGGTTTCAGGGATTGTCAACCTCACCTGGTATAATAGACAGAGTACCGGAGCCAGATGTACAGGACAGTTCCGATGAAGAAGATTATTAATTTCATTAGTGAAGCAATTCAACTTTATTCGTTAAAAATTTTTAATTCTTTTAATTTCATTCGACAACTTTTGCAATTCTCGATTTTGCTACAGGAAAAACCCAACAACTCACAATATTCTGAAACTATAATTGTTTAGTAAATTATTTTTATCAACTCCGTGAAATTGTGATAATTTTTAGTTCAATTTTATGACTCTCTGTTACATTTTGTAAGAATTAAAAAATAACATAAGTCTCGTAGTTTTTTATATTAGGTAGATATCGTTTTCTGAAACCTAAAACTTTGATTATCTCAAAACAACCAACTCCGCATTTGTGGGTTTTGGCAGTAAGCCGATGAAATATACTTTACTTTTGTACCAAATTATATAACTCGTATACGAATGAAAAAAATTGATTGTTTTTGACGTTCTGGTCCATGCTGAACTTTTTATTGAATATAATTTTTTTCGTAACATTAATAATGAAAAAGAATCCCATATTTTGTCAACTTTTCCAGTCTGTGTCAAGTATCACTAAGTTTATCCACTAGTGGAATAATGAAATTACTTTCTAGGGAAATTGAACCTTTGATTTTTGCTCCCGGGTTCAACCACTAATACAGTTGATAACTATAGACTTTTTTAAATATTGCTAACATCCCAAATATAAAACTATTTTGACAACTGACAGCGTGGATGGAAACCGACCAATTGAGTGATGCTGTCTGGTGGTGAAAAAATTATATATTCATCCTACTATCAAATGGGTTACAATTTCAAAATTGGAAGTGATTTTCCAGCTTATTTCAGGTCACGCCCATGTGCCAGATCCCAAATATAATATTAGATATTCTGGAAATGATGAAAGTAGGCTTCACTATAGGCTGCTAGATTGTTGTCTGGATCATAATTCCCAATTTATCTCACTATTGAACATGAGACTATGCATTTGACAAAAAGAACCCGTAGACAATTATTGCAAATGCGGATAATCTAGTTCTGAAAATTAAAATATCCAAGAACAGTTTTCCAGTGAATGCACAATCGTATTAACTTCTGGTTTATCTCAAAAACTTTTAGGGGTGTCTTCGGTATGTAAAATCTTATAAAGGAGCAGCAAAAAGGGAAACATTTATCCATTTCATGTTTCTGAGAGAACAATTTCATTTTCCACTATACACCTATACACCACATGTTCATTTCAAGGAATGTAAAATATGTAGTTTTCTGTGAATATTCGCCTTAACAGCTCTAGAGTAGTGTTAATTTGCTTATTTCATGTGCATGCATTTTGAAACAAATCGTTTTATTCATCCAAAATCTGTGGTATTCAATTGAATAATATTATGAAAGAGAATGATTTTGAAGTTAGGGATAAGATTATAAGTGTAGTTGATAAATCATTCGAGTAAGTTGAATAATTATATCATCGGAAATTATCAAGCAACTGTAAAAACGATGTAATATGAATGTATAAATAGCATATTAAGAATATATGGATCATAGATAACAAGGATTTGCTCAGAAATTGTTTTCCTGATAGAATAGTTTAAAATAAAAAGAACTTTTCCTATTTGTGTGCAACTGGCACTTTTCCAGTAGATTCGAGTATAGGATTATACTTTTCAAAAACTACGAATCGAGCCAATTCTTTAAGCGCAATGCAACAAGATTTGAAAACCAAAATTGAATTGTAATTATGGTACGAACCAAATTCGTTACACAGAAATTGTCTGCATCTTTTAGATATTACGACAAGAAACTTTATAGCATTGGGATGAAATTATCTTATAATCTTTTTAATATTGTGATAAAACCAAAATAAACTTGTTACAAACTAGTTCTGATTTAAAATGGACTGCGAAGTCTTCAAATTATTTCAGAGTGAATAATAACACTCTTGTAATATTTGCATGAGTGTTTTATATATGTCATTTTCTCCTATAACTGAGTGAATTTATTTCGTAGTGTTCGATTTTCTGTTAGTTACAAGTTTCCAATATGATCTTTTTAGAATTTAGGGTATGGAAATTGATTAAATGCAAAGAAGCGTTCAAGCAGATAAAGAGAAAAATATTGAAAATTCTGTCCATTCGCGGTCGAAAATTTTGAGTGACTAAATGAGAATACGATCTAGAAAAATTGTTGACACTGGATGAAATGGATAGTTGGAATCTACAATACATTTTTCTTATAAAGTTTGTATTATTTTGTGAAAATCTATTCAATAAACTTAATAGATATAATTAAAATCTTATTTAACAGGAACTATTAAAACACGGATCCATGACATATCGTAACGCGACAGTTCGTCACCTCACACTTGGTAACGGACAATTCGTAACGGCGTTACTTCGTAACAGCGTCAGTTCGTTACTACAATTATTCGTAACGGTATAATTCGTAAAACGAAAATTTAGTTTTTTCAGCATTACTGGATTTAGACAAAAATGCATTTTGCACACTTTGTTTACTCTCCTACACTAAAAATAGTGGAATTTTTTTCGAGACCAATTTTACATATCTTTGTTGATATGACAACTAAAGAATATTTTCAGTTTTTTATCCTGAATTCACTTCATCTTTATAGTGATATCAGCATATCACTTTGAAGTTCTAAAACCAAGTCTGCATAATAATGGAAAAAATTAAAATCACTTCGAAAATATCTATTCATTATAATAATTGAAACAATTTATAATTGTAACATCAACAAAGACATACAATTTTAAAAGTATGTATAGTTATTTATTGTGAAAATTAAAACATACACTGCCGAACAAAAAATTTGGGTCACCTTAAATAATTTAAGAAATTACGAATAATTTTAAAAATAAAACTAATCAGGAAGTCATAGGTCTAGTAGGCGATGAGAGTTATATTGTTGGATGGCTGCTATCTGTCATAGTTGGCGTCTGTCACATTCTGTCTTTTGCAGACTTTGTTAAACAATAAAAATTAGTCCTATATAACTTTCCTGGAAGAGTTTCGCTTCTCTTTCGCTACTTGCTTTATTCTCATTGCTATTAATTTTTCTTTTAACGCCTTCTTTCTTCTTTTGCGAAACCTTTTTTGCAGCTGCTGCTGCCTCTAGTTCTTCCTTATACGAAGTTGCGGTTGATATTACTGTTTTACCTCTCCTGCGATTAGCACTCTTAACTGTTTGTAGAATTTTTGGTATAGGTAAAGCAACTTCTGGCGATAAGCAGGGAAAAAAGACTTCTTGATGACATCGGAGGAAGCAAATCCATTTTGCGCTTTCCATGAAGAGCAACCTGGTGGGGGATTTAAAATGTCACTTGCTGATGCAGTTGGAGGAGATTTAGTAGATTTTCTTACATCCTGTTTTTTGTAGCAGGAAGTGCTATTGAAATTGAAGGTTCCGTTGGCGTTTCAGCTCTTGGTGCAGTAAGGAGGTCAAAAACCTTTTCATTGGGAGGGAGTTATGCGAAATCCTTTTATCGCTGTTTTCATAGTAACTGCGTTTAAAAAGGCACTACCAAGAAGAAAATTTGAAATATGGTTATCACCTTTCCTGGATTTCAACGCAGCCATGTGCGAGCTTCATGTTCACAAAATGTACTTAACGGTTTCATGAAGGAAACGTCCAACGGTTGCAGTCTATGACTTGTGTCCGGTGGAAAGCATAATAATATTACACCATTCTCACGTGCATGCAAAATTAGGTCAAGATTTTTATTATGAGTTGCATGCCCATCTAACAAAAGAACCACTGGATTTTCTTTTGTTGCTTTAGAAAACGCTTACAAATAGCTTAATGCAATTAAAAAAAAATTCAGTAGTTATCCATCCAGAATCACTAACCGGGTGGCAAACCTAACACGAATAACTGTTGCTTCCGTTTTCTTGGAAAAATTAGCATAGGTGACATGTAAGCTCCAGCAGCAGAAAAACGGATTTCAGCCGTTATGGTTTCTCCTCGTTCGGCAGAAGTCAAGGTGCCTACCTGACGTTTTACTTTTAAGGCTAAAATTTTGGTATGGCCCGTTGGATTCACAGTCAACCCCGTTTGGTCACAGTTATAGATGCGTTCACCAACCAGGCTATATGTGTCTACCGTTTCCAAAATAAGGCGGAAGATTGTGACACCGCCACCCTATTAAAGCCCATAGCTCGAGCTCCCGAAGTTGATTCTAGTTTTCGTAGCGTCAAAGTAGAGTGGCGTTTTAGAAAACATTGCATCCAAATCTTCCCAGCCATTTCAGATGCAGCATTAAATTTATGTTGGCACTGATTTCGTCTAGCTAATTGATAAGCCAAACGTCTAAAGTCAATCATGGTCAAGCCAAAAAGTCTTGATTCCATTACTTTTAAATAGTCAACAAGTTCCATCTCATGTTTTTGTGAAAAAAAGCAGTGAAATTTTCCAGCAGATTTATCAACAACAAAATTTTGCTAATCCTTTCATTTTTTCGTGACATATCTTTCTAAAGTTATTTGGGGCACACCATGTTGTTCTACGGCCATCCTGTACCCCTTTTGTCCAGTAACAACGGCATCAACTGCTGCGTTCATGGATTCGGTACTCCATTCCTGACGCTTTGTCTTCCGAACATAATTTCTAACCATCTGAAAAAATACTAAATCAAGTACGACATTTCACGGGGCAGAGTGGGGTACCCCATTGTACCCCACCCCACTCCGCCCCATGTGTAACGTTCACTTTTGAAAAAAACATGACCCAGGGTAAAGCTAAAGTGATAAAAAAGTTGCTTAACAAACATTCCTTGCATTACATAATTGAAATAGATTAAAATTGGATAATCAAATTACTTACGGTGGTTAATATATGGGCGGCAAGTTACGTTCAACGTTCGGTTTTTACCGGCGTACGCCGTTCTACCCCGCTACCCCGTTCTGCCCCACCTTCCCCTATTACGAGAAATTTTAGAAAAATTCTCTTATCACATATTTGACATATGCTCCACTGAACATTTGGAATAAATTGATGAACATATTTTCTTCACTACTATCTTCATAAATTGGAGTAATGGATTAACGCCTTAGCGCTGGGGATCAAGGGGGTATCGAGTATCTTGAAATAAAATACTTTCCCCAATTTCAACCAGTTATCCAAATAAAACGATGGATAGAGATTGTTTTGAATCCTTCAAGAACCTTAGAAAGCAATTCTCCAATTATCACCTACTTAGTCCAGGGAACACTATGAAGAACTATTCTTCTACGCTTTCTACACTCTATCTCCAAAAACCTTGTATTTCACCGGTTTGCAGCGCTTAAGACTGCGGACGAAGTAACTTCAGAATCAAGTAAGATTAGTGTGGGTACCGGGACATAACGATATTTCTGGAAATGAGCAATCTGATGAACTCCCAAGTAAAGGTTCATAGCAACGATTTAATGTAGGAACAGAACCAGTCATGGGACCACAAGGATGTGGTCCCAGAACAAATACAAAAATTGGTGCAAAGCCAACATAGACTCCAAAACAGGTACACAGTAAGACCTTCATAGGTGAAGGGGCCGAAAAACTACTAAATATCTATAGGAATCTGCTGAGAATCATAACTGGCTATGAAGGTAGAAGATGACCTGCATAAAATAGGAATGTCTAGCGGGTATTTCAGCTGCAGACTTTATGGCATGGAGATCCAGTCTGCAACCCATATCGTATCTGACTGTGAGGCACTGGACTCCAAGAGACAATTTTCGGAGAGGCTGATCATATCACACATCCACATCTAGTGGACCTATAATGTTTTCTCGAATGTACGGGGATAACTGGGTGGTTGGACTAAATGTGGGAGTGGAGTATAATGAGCCAACCGGCTGCAGTGCTCCCAGCATGAGAACGGCTCCCAATAAGGAAAAAAAAACTTCAGTATCTGTAGATAGTATCAGATATATACCAACATCTACCCAATTTCATTCTAAAATATCTTAAAAAGTCCAGAGACTGCTCCAACAATCAATGAAAACTAGTATGAAATTCGTCATACTGGTCTTATTTCTTAGTGAATGGGAGAAAATCCAGGAACATTTTCCATTTTCGAATAATAATACTCATGGTAGGGGACTACTAACCGCAGCCTAGAACGGCTTTTCATGGTTGGAGTTAACTTAAAGTGGAAAAGTGTTAAAAAAAGTGCTGTAATGCTAACTTTACTTGACGCTTCTATAAACGTCTTCAATACGCACGACGGATATATCCGATATTTCACAAATTGGTTCCCAGACTGGTGTCGGACATATTATACGTCTCACTTCAGAAAAATTCTCCAGGCGGTTGTCGCTTAAGTTCGACACTATTCGGAGCTGTCTGTGCCTGTGGGACTATAGTCGAGTTAATTCGGCTCCACTCTTTTGGCTAAGGAATTATTGGAGAAATTCAGTCCCGACGGACAAACACGACGAGCAAATTCTCTTGTGAAAAATAAAAATAAAAACTTTCGGTATATGTGGGAAGACTGCAATGTGGGATTATGTATCGTCCCTTGCGTTCAGATATATTACACTGTTAGAAATTCCTGATATTCGTGTAGTGTGAATAATTATTTAGGATGAGCTGGCTTATTGGCTAGGAACATTTGAAAGTACATTCGTTTCCACGTATAATCAATAAATAACTTTTTTTTGGGGAGCCATTCTTATGCCGGGAGCACTCCACTCCCACGTTTAGTCCACCTACCCAGTTATCCCTGCACCTTCGAGCGAACGATATAGGGCCACTGGCCCATATGTGCCATATATTCAGGTGGCACATCAGCTTTTCCAAAAATTGTTTGTCACCTTGAGTCCAGTACCTCACAGTCAGATAATATGTGGGTTACGGCCTCGATCTCCTTACCACAAAGTTATCCACGTTTATACCCTGTAATGATTCTCAGCTCATTCCTACAGATAGTTAGTAGTTTTTCGGCCAGTTCAATGTACCTGCTTTAAAGTTTTCATCAATGTAGGGTATGATGGCTTTGTACCTATTTTTGTATTTGTCCTTGCACCACTTTCTTTGTGGACGCAAGGACTTGTTCTGGTCCAACATATATCTCTGCTGAACTTCTCCTCGTGAGTTCTTTTCCAGGAATATCGTTATGTCCCGGCACAAATACTAATCTTACTTTAATGTGGTCTGCCAGCTTATTTAGTTTTTTTTTGGCATTTCTCTTCCAGTCTGGAAGTTACCTTCCGGCTATTAAAAGCTGCAAGGGCTGTATGTCTGTTAGTTAATATGTGTATCCTATGAGTACCAGTCCTATGTTTGTTAATTCTGACATAAGTCCCCGCCTGAATTACAGAGGTATGTTTTCCCAGTGAGAAGGAACATCTTGTGTTCCTTATTTCACTATACACCCTTGCTCCTGTCCCTTGCCCAGTCTTTGACTCAATAGATCACACATAAATGGTTATTTCACCATATCGAGACATTTTTTTTAAACATTCAACATTAAACAAATAAAATTTCTATTCATGTATTTACCTCCGTCGGATTTCTTTGTCGTTCAATCAAATATGTTCTGTATGTTCCTCGTGGAATATTCGTTATTTTTTTGCAGTAAGAAATTTTTCTTAAACATATCATCAACTACTAACGCTACAGAAACGTTGAAATAAAAGTATTAAAAAATGTGATCCAATTTCCCAAGAATAACTAACAAAATAAGTTCGTCTTTCAGGCACTATCAAAGCACCATCTGTGGGGACAATGCATATGAATAAAATGTAGTGTCGAAAGAGTTAATATAAATGTTGATATCAATAAAAGGTTAACAAGATGTAGTTGATTAGATATTGCGATCTTCATTATTCCACTAGTGGATAAAGTAGCTCTTCATATGGATTATAAGTGTGGGTGTCTATGAGCTCTTTAGTTTTCTATCTGGACTTCAATGGTCGCTGGTTAATTTTGAAATAAAGTAAGAAAACACTATTACATGAATTTTTTCCACTTTGTTACACCTATGTTAAACACCTAACATGAATACATTAATTAAAGGTTCGAAGGACCAGCTACGTTTTAGTACGTAGCACGCTTTACAAAATTATGGTTAATAAACCACTTTAAACTTTTGTACTGTCGGAGATGGGAAATGGCATTAATTTTTAAAAATTTTATTTTGAAGGAAATTAATGTTAGAAAGCAAGTGCTTCTTGAAATATTATTTTTTCCTAGTGCGTCATCTAACTGCCTGTAATTTAAGAGAGGTCTTTATGAGTGCGAACCATTTTTTATTGCACTTTTTGTTCGACCATAATTTCGGAGAATGTTGCAAATATATACTTTTCGGCTCAACTAATAATTGCTAATTCCCAAATAAAATGTGTCACCATAAAAGTTTATAATGGTTTTAAAATGTAATTCAAACAGTGGGTATAACTCCAACTATCATAATGTTAATGTTGATAATTCTAGTTTAATAAAATTTCACCAAAGTTTTTAGAAAAATGAGACGAAACATTTTCCTCTTCCTGCGAATATTTTCAAAATTCAATAAGGATTTCAATAAATCAGACATCTGGCTTTATTGCACATACCTAATAAATAAATATATTTGGTCCTTTACAGTTTTTTTTCGCTGCTACCATGACTTCGATTGTATCGTAGCCGTCCCGTTCGTATTCCAAATAAGGGAAGTACAGGAGTTAATAATTTTAGAATTCCTGTAAAAGAGGAACAGATATTGGAAAAAAAGTGAAGAATTGAATATATTATTTATTACGATTGATGATGGACTCATTCTAGATAATGGAAAATTTACAATTTTTGAAGCTTGCTGACATAGGACTTTTGAGAAGGCTAGTGAACTCGTGAAACGTGTGTGACGTTACGAAAAAGACCGTCACGCAACAGTGTTGCCAGATTTCTGAATAATCCACTAACCCAATGAAATTTAAATTGAAGCTTGCTTCTTATTGCACGACATAAGACTTTTGGGAAGGCTAGTCAAAAATTGTTAAAAATTTGGAAAAATGGTCGATAATTGTCAAAAATTGTCAAAAACTGTCAAAAACTGTCAAAAATGGTCAATATTTGTAGAATTTTTCGAAAAATGGTCAATAATTGTCAAAATTTTTGAAAAATGATTAAAATTTTTGAAAAATTATCAAAAATGGTCAATAATTGTCAAAGACGGTCAATAGTTGTCGAAAACTCTCAAAAATTGTTAAAATTTTGAAAAATAGTCAAAAATTGTTAAAATTTTGAAAAATGATCAAAAATTGTTAAATATTTAAAAAAATGGTCAATGATTGTCAAATTTTTTGGAAAATGGTCAAAAATGGTCAATAATTGTTAAAATTTTGAAAAATGGTCAAAAATTGTCGAAATTTCGAAAAAATTGTCAATAATTATAAAAGACTGTCAAAAATGGTCAATAATTGTTTAAAATTTTTGAAAAATGGTCAAAATTTTTGAAAAATTGTTAAAAATAGTCAATAATTGTCAGAAACTGTCAAAAATGGTCAATAATTGTTGGGGGAATGGGAACTAACTTTAACTGTCAATTTTTACTAATGTAAATGGTACGAACACCCAACTGGATATTATCTAGAATCACTGCCAATGACATTTTTATCCCCAATTTTAATTAAAAATCTTAATTTCGCAAAAGTATGTACTGGTGAAATTCTTAAATCCTTAAATTCCAAAAGTGACCATAACGGCCTAAGAAACAGACCCCCATTTTAGACCTAAAAATTTTGTAGTGGTAGTGCTAGCGGACCGTTTAATTTTGTAGTCCGCATGCACGCATGCGCATTTCATGATCAGTTTGCCACCTAATTTATCTGGAAGGGCAAGGAAAATAATCGAAAAAGCTATACAGAAGGGACAGGGTGAATGGAATGGTTATTTTGATGTGAAACATCTATAGGCGGAGGGTAAACCTGATCTCTTCTGCCGCACTGAGCTCGCACACCTATAGGTGTGAAAAATTGTCAAAAATGGTCAATAATTGTCAAAAACTATCAAAAATGGTCAAAAATTGTCAAAATTTTGGAAAAATGCTTCATAACTGCCAAATATGTTGAAATTTTTGAAAAATTGTAAAAAATTTTGAAATATGGTCAAAAATTGTCAAAAATTCGGAAGAATGGTCAGTAATTGTCACAAACTGTTAAAAACTGTCAAAAATGGTCAATATAGGTCAACATTTTGGAAAAATGGTCAATAATTGTCAAAAATTTTGGAAAATGGTTGAAATCTTCGAAAAATTGTCAAAAATGGTCTATAATTGTCAAAGACGGTCAATAATTGCCAAAACCAATCAAAAATTGTCAAAAATGGTCAAAGTTGGTTAAAAATGGTCCAAATTGATCAAAAATGGACAAAAATTGTTAAAATTTTGAAAAATGGTGAAGAATTGTTAAATATTCAAAAAAAATGGTCAACGATTGTCAAAATTTTTGGGAAAATTGTCAAAAATGGTCAATAATTGTTGAAATTTTGAAAAATGGTCGAAAACTGTTAAAATTTGGGAAAAATGGTTAATAACTATAAAAAACTGTCAAAAACGGTCAATAATTGGTAAAAATTGTCAAAATTTTTGAAAACTGGACAACATTTTAGAAAAATGGTCAAAAATGGTCAATAATTGTCATAACTGTCAAAATTGGTCAATAATTGTCAAAAATGGTCTATAATTGTCAAAAATGGTCAATAATTGTTAAAATTTTGGAAAAATGGTAAAAAATTGTCAAAATTTTGAAAAAACGGTCAATAAAATATAAAATAAAACTTAGTAGAACGTACTGGGCCTAATGTAATTCCCAACATCGCATTCTACTGCGCGTATTTTTATTGATGTTTTCCCAACCGCTACCTTTTTTTTCGAATGAACTTTCACAGACTGAAAGCATATAAGCGCAAAATTTTGAATTATTTGTTAATTTAAACCTAAGTGAGAAAAATAATCTTCAATTTTATATTTCACCCTCTCCGAAAAACTCCCTGTTCCATCAGCGTACGGACACACAGCATAGTCGGCATACCATACTTAAACAAGTATAGTTTGCTAATGAAGTGTCTTTCCACGGAAATATTGAATAATTGCCAGGGGTTCCCAACCGGTGGTACGCGTACCACTGATGGTTCGCGGGAATATTTCAAGTGGTACGCGTGAGTGATGTAAGCAACATGCTATTAATGACGGCACCAGGGGCGGGCCGACGAGAGCTGTCTTAATGTGTTGTATGTTTTGAAACACTTTCGAACCAAAACATGAAGCCTTCTTTACTGATGTGACACCAAAATACTGAGCTCCCTGATTTTATTGGTAAGCCCATTGAATTTTTTAAAAGAAAATCCAATTATTTTTTTTGAAGGAAACCCAATGTTTCAAAAAGTTTGTCACTACTGATACTAACTTGATATAGGCGTCATACCTTGCTAGTTTAAGAACTGCAAAAGATGGAAAGCCCCACACAATCGGTGAGACGCTTTTACTGCCGGCCGCTGTGTTAGCAGAAAAGGCAGCCAAAAAAATTCAAAAAATGCCATTGTCAAATAACACAGTAAAGCCACGAATTGTCGATATGTCTAATAATATTGAAGAACAACTGGCTTTAAAAATTCAAGAATACACTTATTTTGCACTTGACGGAAGCACTGATGGTACAAACATGGCAGAAGAGTTTTTGTTCTGAAGACCACTTGAATCTAATACCAAAGCGGAACTCATTTTTAAGGTAATTGATGAATATGTGCTCAAAGTAGGCATTTCCTGGTCGAAGTGTATTGGCTTGTGTACAGATGGGGCACAATCTATGTCAGCACGATTGTCAGGGCTAGCAGCAAAGATGAAGGAAGTTGCTCCTGAATGCAAAAGTACTCATTGTGTCATCCACCGAGAAGCACTAGCTGCTAAAGGTATGCCGGAAAATATTTACTCTGTTCTAGCAGATGCCGTGAAAGTTATTAACTTCATAAAATATTATTCTCCTTGATGTTAAGAAATGGGTGTCAAGTTCAAGACTTCACTTCTGCATACAGAAGTGAGGTGGTTATCTCGGGGGAAAATTTTGAACAGTCTCTTTGAACTGAGATCAGAAATTTTATGTTTTTAAGTGAAAAAATCATGACATGAAAAAATTGTTTGCTGATGAATAATGGTTGTCAAGATTGGCTTGTCTAGCCGACATTTTTGACAAACTCAACACACTGAACTTGGGACTTTAGCGACCAAACTCAACAGCCTTCACAGACAGTGACAAAATAAACTCCTTTTTGAGAAAGTTGGTCCTGTTTTGTAAATCTCCAAATACAGGAGAATAATTTATGTCATCATTGTTCACTTGGAAGTATTTCTCTGGAGAGTATTCAAAAGTGAACTGGATCAGAAATCATTTTTCGGGAACCTCGCCAAATGAATTGGAACTAAAAGAAAGTTTTATCGATCTCACAAGAAATGTTAGTTTAAGGAGAACTATTTTATTAACTTCTGGATCGGATATAAAACCGAGTACCATTTGATCTTCCGGCAAGCTCTGCTATTTTTGATGCCATTTGTTACGAGTTACTTGTGTGAGAGTGGATTTTCTGAACTCTTGTACATAAAAAATAAACGTAGAAGCAGAATGAGTGTTGAAGAGGACTTAAGATAAGTTCCATTACTCCTAATGTTGATATTTTAATCACAGGCAAACAACAACAAGTTTTGCACTAAAGACTATGAAACCAATCAATATAAAAAAATGAGGTTTGTAAGATTCATCTCATCGACACAACGCAATAAAACTAGAAAATCGATTTAAAGTTTTCATAACGAATTTGGTGTTGATTTCCCGGTTCAAAGTTTTGGATTTATTCCTTATAACCATCGCTGGAACTTTACCAATTTATCTGTTATCCCCATTCCAACGTAATATTTTTAGACAAACTAACAATTAAACGTAACGTACGCACTAATAGATAATTATTGCCATAATACTTCAGCTATACTTTTATATTATGAGATATTTTTCCTTTTGATTCCTTTTGCATTGGTCGTAGGCGTTTAGTAACTATTAAAGAGCATATGTAGTGAAATTTCAACTGAAATTTAATTATAACGTCTGCTACACACAACACGAAGCTCTTTAGCAAGAAATTACGGTGAACATTGTTCAGGAAACTGAAAGACTTCTTCTGCTAAAGAAATCATTGACATGATAATTGGAGTGAGTTTAGTGAATTCTAGCATAACGTTATTTATCCGAGAGGAATATCAATTATGGAATCGTTTCTATTTAACCATTCAATTAACAAAGCCTAGGGTGTTCGAAATTCAGCGGAAAACATAACATGTAGTGCAAAAACAGGATTTATCAATAGTTGTGAAAGATAGAAATTCCGATCGTTAGTGCTCGTTAGAGCACGTGAATGTTTAGCTTCAAGAACCCAAAAAGACACCCTCCAAATATTAAGAAACAAGTTGGGAAATAAGTGGAAGTATAAAACCAAATTTAATAATGCGAAAGGCAATGAACGCCATTCAACGACCTGAACCTCTAGCATGAAATATTTTGGTGTGAATCGTCCTCCTTTTTTCGGGGCTGAAATGATGAAATAAAAATATCGGTATTAACTGTTTACCTGATATTGGGAGTGACCATTAGTTGGTTTTGTTCATTGAAAATAAATATGTATATTATAGGGATAAACGTATATAATATTAATAAACTGGAAAAATATGTCTAATGTTCCAGGAGTACCTACAAAACATACTAGATTATCAGCAAATTTGCATTATATAACAAACATTATTTATAAATTCACAAAAATATATAAAAATCGCAACAATGCCGGCAGTCTTCTGTCTCCGTTTGTTTTTCTTGGGTTTATCATTCATTCCTCCAAAACGGCTCCTTGAATGAAAGCATCATGCGTAGTTACCGTAAAATATGATCTTCAATCGATCCGTTCAAACCTAACAGTAAACATTCCCTCAGAGATCGAGGTGTTATCTCCCTGAAACCTAGTGGAAAACAGGGTCAAATATAAAAGGTTTCACCTACCCTAGGGTTAATGTTAAACGATTACCGTAATAAAATCTATGTATTGTAATGGTTGAATTTATTACAACACCTAGATATGATATTCTACAATAATTAGAAGTGAAGAAATACTTAACCATCAAACTGCAATATTGTTTCAAATAAGAAAACGTTACCTGGATATGATATTAAAACAGTTCGGTTCAAGATGTTTGTTCTATCCTGAAATGAGTATTTTTACGCTGGATCTTGGATCTTGGACTACTGAATTGGGATCATTGTGGTTACAGGGGGATGTTCTAATAACTACAAGGGGGAGAGAAATGAATAACGGAAACGAAGTGACATAAATAATATAGTTCAGGAAAATTTATTTATTAAGATTACATTTTTCGTAAATAGTTTCTGTTGAATGTCAGTTTTTTAATCAGGAATATCGATTGAACCAGGTTTACCAATTCTATGTTCCACTCAGAACACTGGTGAATGTGTTGCCTATAAATTTATATTGGGGTGACACCTAAAAGATCTATTGTGCCCCCTCATTTCTACTTAGTTACTGAGGAAAGTCTCAGAGACTAGTAGCTCCTTTCCGAAGGAATTTTAGGATATCTGCAGGCTCTAAATTAGGTAAATGTCCCTCTTCTATCCAGTAATCTCCTAGGATTCTGAATTGCTGTACAACTCGCAAGTATGTGGATGGAGGTTTCTTCTTCCATGCCACAAAATCTACATTCTTCTTTCTCCACTATTTTGAGCTTTTTCAGGTGCCCATTCAGACGACAATGTCCCGTTATTGTCCCTTGACAAAAATTTTGTTGCGGCTTTACTTTGGCTTATGCATTCATTTGATCTCAACAGGTTATAGTCACCCAGAAGAATCTTTGATTGTCTAAGTCCTATTAGATATTTCCAATGATCAGATCTTCTCTTTTTTCCGGCACAATCATTTTATTTCCACCAACAACTACAGGGGAGCGGCTCAAGAACGTTGCAATATCAATTGTCAAGATTATCATGTAGTACCTGTAGTATTTCATAATCTCGCTGGCTATGACTTCTTCCAATATTACATTGGAGCTGTTACCGAAAAAGGGTTCCGGTCCCCAAAAGGGTGTTTCAATCCCCCTCTTTGCTAGTTCATTTCCTTTTATTCAAGTATGTCGTGGAAAATAATACTGCCGATGGAAAGTTGCAGGACGTTGTTGGCTATGTTGAAACATAATGTCGTCACGGACAAGATATCACGGCTTATAATATTTTATCTGATACCTTCTGTTAAACATGATATTATTCTCGGTATGGATTTTCTTAAAATTTTTAACATTAAACTTCATTTTTTTAGCTTATCTCTAACAGTAAATTCACTGTCGCTAGCTGTAGTAAATACAATTCAAGATGTCTCTCATTTAACTTCGGATCAGACGATCAGATTGAATCAAATGATTGAAACTTTCAAAACAATAGGTCCTTTGGATAAAATTGGAAAAACTCATTTGATACAGGAAATTCTTCCCCCTTTCAACAAACCCAATATCCATTACCTCAACCTTTGCATAGCTTGCGTACCTAGAAAAGGAAGTAGATACTCTACTTGAACTAGAAGTTATCCAGGAAAGTAAATCGGCTTATTGTATTCCTATTTGTTTGGTTCAAAAAGGTGCTGGTAAATATAGAATGTGCTTTGATGGACGCAAACTTAATAACGTAACGCTGAATAAGGATGCGTATCCCTTACCTTCAATCGAAGTTATACTGAGTCAACTTCGAGATACTCGCTATATATCTAGCATCGATTTAAAGCAGACATTTTATCAAAATCACACTTACACAGACCTTACGTCTCATAGACACCAGCCAACATAAAATCGCTCGTGAAAAATTCAAAACCACACTAATCAACCACAGACAAACACAAAATGTGAATTTTTTCCTTTCGAGTATTATCTAAAATTTCTGTATATAATCAATTGATCAATAATTAAGTGGATAAACTAACCTCATAGTTCAATTTCTCAATCATATGCATTTTTTGCAAACCTTAAAATATAACTTGGGCGCATATGGTAGCAAAATTGTTGCATCAACCAAGTTTCTATGGAATCTAAGAATGTCAAAATCAATCATTATTCGTGTGACTAATTTTGTACCCGATTTTGATATTTACCTGCGCAAAGTGACGAATTTTGATTCGCCCAAGGAAACACTGAGATATGCCTTGCAACGAACTTTGGGAGAAATAGCCTTGAAAATTTTCATGAAGCAATTTCAAGACACTAAAAAACCAAACCACTTCAATTGTAAAACTGTTCTGCATTAAACTTGTTATTTCAAGTTTATTTTTCTCTTCAAGGAGAAGGAAAATGGGCACACTGTATATGAACAGTTATATAAATTGGTCTACACACTGTTTGTATTTCATTTCTGCTGTTGCTAACAGAGAGTAAGCGAAGCTCATTAAATATGCAAATAACAAATGTACTCATAACGTAAATGAACTATCTTCAATTTTTAAATTAAGTTAAGAGGTTTTTTTGGAAAGACCTTCAAATATTACCTGTGGGTAATTTTCGTTTTGCTTGATAAAATGAGAAACCTCAAAGCAAATTAGTTTTCAGTAAGTCTATTTCAACAATATCCATGTCTCGATTAATGTTGCTTTCATCCGTTTTCTTTCAAACCATTTCAAAAAGCTCATTTACCGAACGTATTCCAAACATAGAGATATCATTATGTATGTTTCACTTCAAAAGTTTGAGCTTCGTATAAGGGAAATCCGAACAAAGGAAAATATTCGTTAAAAATTAAATAGAGTTCGGTATTGTATGTACCTATGTAGTTCCGCAAAGTTTTTAGCTAGAAAATTGGAAGTCTGATCGTCTACATAAATTTAAGAAGTAACGCAAGGATCATGTTACCAAAATTATTGTATATAAGGACAAAAAAGTTAACCACTACGTGAAAGTTTTGATACGAAACAAAAAGCCTGCTCATCACATCTTATTTTCAACGGGTTGATTTTGTTTAACCATGTTACGGATGTGAAACGCTCCATATTCCTAAGCTAGTGTAGGTACAAAAAGTGAGCAACTTTTTTGAATGTCACATTCAACAAATTTCAATCTTCTTCAACTAAATAGCTACAAAACCAAATTTGCTCATCGAAAGTATTCAAAAATCTCTCGCAACATATTATATCTATTTATTTACAATAAATTCTGCAGCACCTGATATAAATCATCACGAATTGTGAAGATTGAATATTATTACTAAATTATTAACAAGTTACCAGCAAGAATAGTAAAAATTGTATGGCATACAATTTGTTCAGTTGATATTTTTTTGTTCCATATTTGTAGGAATATTACATTTTTTGCTTGTTCAATATTAGTAGGAATAATAAATCTCTATACAATCTCCGAGCGAGTGGTTGGCGAGTGAAAAATATGTAGTTTTCATAGTCAACCGATGGAGAATCGATGTGGAGGAGTTTGAAATGGAATGTGAACATTTCTTCGTATTCTCACATGAAGCCACTTATCAAGGCCAATGATATTGATATATTTATTTACTAGAGAAGAAGTAGAACATATGACACAACAGCCTTTTCGTTCTTATTGTTTATTAGTTTTAGAATATCTAGCATATTAACTGGATGATTACTTGGGCGCTAGTCAAAGACCACTTGATAGGTATATATGCATGAGACTTTTCTCAAGGGCGGTTTATGTTTGCGCTGCACAACGTATGTCAAAGGGTTCTTAGACATAAGGAAGCTTTAGGGCGCCAGTACTTTTTAAACGTCGAAAAACACAGAATTAATTGAAATAAAAGGAATGATCTAAGGTGAGAAAGGTAAAAACATCTTGAAAAATTCATGTGAAGATAATAATAAAAAACAAGTTAAGAACGTACGTTAACCCGGTCACGTTCCCCTTCCTACAGCTCTTAACGCTAAGCCACAGTACACACAGTACACAGTACGTCGTTGTGGGGGAGATTGAGAGGATGAATCAAACTGAATACTTTGAGATAAACCAGAAAATCCAGTTTTAAGATATGTCCCAAATTCTTTGGTATTGATTCTCCTATTAGAATATTGCTGCATTGCCTCATGCTTATCGATAATCGAAGGGTTAGACGAAATAAACTGGGTGGTGTGAGATAATTGAGAAGCTGAACGATGTGAATGATTTTCTTGAGGTGGCATATTTTCATCGGTAATGCTGTTTCTGTTATTCCTACCGAAACCGTGTTGCATGGCCCCATCAGTAAAGGTCTTCCTCCCACTTCTGCCGAAGCCTTCCTGCACGATCTCATCAATGATCGAACGATTAGGCGAACCGAGCAGGGTACTGTAAGATCCTCGAGAGGTTGAACGATAAGACTCATTTTCACAATAATGTGTCACAGATTCATCGGTAATACAAATATAGTCACGAAATTCGTATTATACTTTTTTGTTTCTCACAAAAAACAATGCTTTCGATAAATTATTCCATATGCACCGTTGCCAATTCTAAAAATTAAAATATAAAATCCCTCTGTCTAGCCTGACCGTTTAATTTTGTAGCCCGCATGCACGCACGCTCATTTTATGATCAGTTTGCCTCGTCTTGTCCTTTTGAATTCTTAGGTTAAAATAATTATTAGGAACTAATACTTGTTTTTGTTTCAAATGAGTTTCATAATTTTTTTGGTTAAAACAAATATGGGAGACATAGGGAAATGGGGGAGAAAGATGGAAGAGAGAGAGAAAGAAAGTGAATTGCGTGTGATTACAATCATTATTTTGAATTGTCAGAATATAAGACGGATTCGGTAAGGTTCGTGACCCTCGGAATATTATAAGACTTTATTCTCTTATTGGACCAATTTTTCAAAAATTTTGACAATTTTCAACAATTATTGATTATTTTTGACCATTTTTTTTTAAATATTTAACAATTTTTGACAGTTTTTGGCAATTTTTGACCATTTTTGACAGGTTCTGACAATTATTGACAATTTTTGACCATTTCTCGAAAGTTTTACAATTATTGATAATTTTTTCAAAATTATGACAATTTTCGACCATTTTTGACCATTTTTCAAAATTTTAACAATTATTGACCATTTTTGACAATTATTTGGCAATTATTGATCATTTTTGACAATTTTCCAAAAATTTAGACTATTTTAGAACATTTTTTCAAATTTTAACAATTATTGACCATTTTTGACAATTTTTGACCATTTTTGACAATTATTGACAATTTTTCAAAAATTTCGACCATTTTCCAAAAGTTTTGACAATGTTCAACAATTATTGACCATTTTTGACAGTTTTCTATATTTATTGACCATTTTTTCAAAATTTTGACAATTTTTGACCATTTTTCAAAATTTTAACATTTGAAAAATTGTCAAAAATGGTCAATAATTGTCAGAAACTGTCAAAAATGGTCAATAATTGTTAAAATTTGGAAAAATGCTCAAAAATGGTTAAGATTTTGAAAAAATTGTCAAAAATGGTCAATAATTGTTAGAACCTGTCATAAATGCTCAATAATTGTTAAAATTTGGAAAAATGGTCTAAAATGGTCAAAATTTTTGAAAAATTGTCAAAAATGATCAATAATTGTCATAACTGTCAAAATTGGTCAATAATTGTTAAGATTTGGAAAAATGGTCAAAATGGTCAAAATTTTTGAAAAATTGTCAAAAATGATCAATAATTATCAAAACTGTCAAAATTGGTCAATATTTGTCAAAAATGGTCAATAATTGTTAAAATTTGAAAAAATGGTCTAAGATGGTCAAAATTTTTGAAAAATTGTCAAAAATGATCAATAATTGTCAAAACTGTTAAAATTGGTCAATAATTGTCAAAAATGGTCAATACTTTTTAAAATTTGGAAAAATGGTCTAAAATGGTAAAAACTTTTCAAAAATGATCAATTATTGTCGAAAATGGTCAATAATTGTTGAAATTTGAAAAAATGGTCAAAAATTGTCAAAATTTTGAGAAAATGGTCAATAAGTGTCAAAAATTGTCAAAATTTTTGAAAAATGGTCAAATTTTTCGAAAAATCGTCAATAATTGTAAAAATTTTGAAAAAATGGTCAATAATTATAAAAAACTGTCAAAAATGGTCAATCATTGTTAAAAATTGCAATGATTTTTGAAAAATAGTTAAAATTTTTGAAAAATTGTCAAAAATGGTCAATAATTGTCAGAACCTGTCAAAAATGCTCAAAAATTGTCAAAAATGGTCAATAATTGTTAAAATTTGGAAAAATGGTCGATAATTGTTAAAATTTGGAAAAATGGTCTAAAATGGTCAAAATTTTTGAAAAAATGATCAATAATTGTCAAAAATTGTCAAAATTTCAGAAAATTGGACAAAAATGGTCATTTTATTACGCATGATAAGCAAGCTTTTGTCGGCGGTCCGACGACCGCTTACCTTTCTTTTGGATTGGTGTAAGTAAGGGAGGAGATAGAAAGGCAGTCTTGGACATGATGAATATGAATTGTACAATGTGATATAGTGCTGTGAAAGAGAGGGAAAGAGGGGCAATGGGCGTGAGCGGAGGGCTAATTAGGAAATTTAAAAAGAATTATTGATTTTTTTTATGTATTTTAAAACTTTATTATTAGTAATATTGATATTTAATGGTAAATAATATTTCAATTGATTATAAACAATTATAAATTGATAAAATTTAAAAAGAAAACACGTGACTATGAACGCGCCACGATTGCTCACCATAGTTGTGACGTAATGATTTTATAGCTATTGAATAACAGTACAGCGTTTACGGCTATTACACGTGACTTGACAATAATATTGAAAATTTACTGCTAAAAATCGATTTTTCAGTTAATTCCGATTTGCTATGTGTGATACAGGATTTATAAAGGCAAAGTCTTGATGTTGATATATTTATGATAACAATTTTTTTTTGAAATGACGTTTAATGCTATGATTTTAAAGGTTATGATTTGAAGTCCAGTTGAAAAAATCGATTGACTGAACTCTACTTATTTGATTTGTATACTTCGATGAATAATAATTAATAACAATGGTGTTATGAGATACTTACATCGAAATGATCTTCACAACAAATAAATTCGATTTTGTTTTGGGATTATCACGGTGCACTGCTTATAACCATTTATTTCGACGTTTCCCATCTTGTGAAATATTCAAAAACATTTTGTCAGGAGTTGTTTTTGTAGTATTCGTACGTAATGGTACAAAACAAGAACGATAATTTTTGAGTTTCAACATTTTCAATATAAATTTGAGCATTTAAGAATGACAACAAACTTACTTCTGTCAAAGAATACACCACCACTTGGAAATTGGTGTATTCTGTGCTTCTGTAAAAACTGCAATGAGTGAAAACTAATATTATGACGTCACACGCGCTCGGGTATGTTTGGGAGCTGTCGGCGTGTCGTCGGTACTGGATTCAAGAATTAATTTTTATTTTGATATAAAATTTGAATTTTTGCGAAAAAAAAAATAAAAAATAGTTTTTTTTATAAAACTTATCTATGATCTTTCCATTTATCACAAAATTTTTTTTTTCAAAAACCCAAGGACACGGTGTCCGAGTCATGTGACCTGTTCATTATCCACACCTATTATTTACTAGAAATATAAACAATAGTTAAAAAAACTTAAAAAACACGCTTTATGGGGTAATCGAACTAAAAAGTAGAAAATGATTGTTAATTTGAAAATAAAATGACTAACGAGAAAATTTTTTGCTCTAGTAGATATCCAATCAAATCAGTTAATTAGAGGTCATTTGATTGAACACAACCAATCAGAAGAACATTATACTGAAAACAGACCATGGGCTGTTTTCACTCTATTAGGTACGTTCCCATGGATATATTTGATTTATTTTGATTTTGAGGTTTCAAATATTTAATATTTCAAAATGTTACGATTTGGTCATATTACTGACAAGACCATTAATGAAATTATAGAAGCAAATATACTCTGTATTTTTTTCTATAATTAGCAAAAAATTTTCTATTCGATTAACCTTCGACCATTGATAAATGCTCAAAAATTTTATAACAACTTTCTAAAGCTTGTTGCTTATAGGCAACAAGATTTCGAAATCTGTTATAAAATTTTTTCGAACAACTATCAATGTCCTTGAGTTATTACCACTGAAAACTGCATGGATAAGTCAATTGATTTTCACTTTTGGATAGGTATTTTTTCATTTTGTATTTGCATCAGTTAACCTCACATTCTGTCAAATGGATTGAGATTTAGTTCTAATCAAGTAGGCTCTGTATTTTTCTACCTTGGTCAATAATGAACCTCAACAAAAGTCAATAAAGTTAGGTTTAGAGGCTAGTAGTGAAAAAATACATTTTTTGGAGGTTGGGATGTAAATTGACTGGATGTTCTCATTCGATTGTGAAAGAAATCATTTATATTAAATTAATTTATCATTTATATTAATTAATTAACCTTTAGACCCATAGACTACTTTTTTATCTTCCATGCTTTTCAAGTTGGATTATACAGTGATCGTTAATAACGCCAACATATTTTGGGAGCATAACAAACAATAAAATATCAAATTAATTCAACCCGCGAAATTTGGACAGTCACCTTTTTTTTAAACAGAGTGCTATATCGTCATAAATATTCTTCACAATTATTCGAGTTTTCCTTTTTCCATGGTACATTTGACCGTTTGTTTGATAACGAAAATAATGAGATTCCCCATTATTCATTCGACTCCTCTCCCTTTAAATATTTGGAATAGTATGCAAACTAACACCTGCGGCAATAGCGGCACGTTCCGAACTTTTTTGATATATATTAAAATTTTTTTTGTGACGCCTTTTGGCATCACAAACAACATTTGTCAAAATATCTTGACTAGAAAGTTTCCTCCAAGTTTTTATGTTTTAGAATCAATATATCACTCTTATAAATAAAACTAACTGTTAAATCATATAAAGTGTCGAAACCAATTGGACTTGTAGATTCTAACAGTATTACTCCTAATAATAAGTTAGCTAGAAAACTGAACAATATACCTAATAGCTAAGGAAGTGTATCTAAATACACAATTGAAAATTCAATAGAACTAATCAAATAATTAAAAACATACAACCTACAAGATAACTCTTAACTCATTTCATTTGATGTTACCAATATTTTCCCTAAAATTCCTCCGAAAGAGTGCATAACACTGGTAAGGAAATTACTAGAGGATAATAATATTAATCCACGAACAATGTATGTATTAATCAGAACTATTTTACTTTTGACATTAAAGTATATATTCAAAATGAAGGTTCACCAATGGGAAGCCGTGTATCACCAATTTTGGCAAACCTTTTTATGGACAACTAAGAAAGAAAAATCATCTAATGAAATATTTCAAAAAATATATTATATTGGTATAGGTATGTAGATGACATATTAGCTTGTTTTGTAGGTAGTGAACGACAATTAGATATATTAATAATTTACATCCAAAAATTAAATTTACGTTAGAAGTTGAAGAAAATAACTGAATTTCTGAATTTTGATAGCGAATTTAATACAGTTAAACAAATAGCCACATCCAACTGTTATCCATTGCATGTAATAAATTTATTGATTAATGAAAAAAAGAAAAAAGTGTCATTATAACTATCTTTTCCTGAAAATTACAAAACCATCATATATGCTGTTAATATTTCTAATAGTATTTCAAATATAATATCTTTAGCAGCAAATTCAACAATTCCTCTCAAAACAGAAAGCAATGTAAGTAAAAATTTTTAAACTAAAAAAATATGGGATATTATTAATTTAACTGTCCAGTATGTAATGCTGTGTATATTGGTCAAACCAGACGACATTTTGAAATTAGACACAATGAACTATTACGAGCATACAGATTAGAACAGCCAGATAAATCTCATTACGCAAAACATTTACTTGACACCAAACATTAAATATTAACATCTCCTAACACAGAACTAGAAGTATTACATATTTGTGATAAGAAACAAGCACTGGATTTCCTTGAAGAATTAGAAATTAGAAGACACTTAAGAGACCCACAATATGAAGTCTTCAGATAAATCTAGGGAGCACTCCACTATTTAAATGTCTTCTTAAGCAACAATTGCAAAGATCAGCTGATATAGTTTTGCTTGGTTTACTACATCATTGCTCAGTTATACTGATTTTAAATGAGAAAAAAGATAAGTCAATCGCATGATAGGCCACTATTTTTCGAGCCAAAATAATATTAAAAATCGGGTAGGAACATCAAAACTAACTTCTGTCATTCAGACGATGATATGTCAATATCGAGATGATTATCAATAAGTATCTTAGAATTTTAATGATTATTCATTAAATAGTAGAATTAACTAGGAACAGTTGGTTTAATTTAAAAAAGTAATATGACTAGATTCTACAAAGTAAGGGCCAAACAGTAAATTCAACCAATATATCACTCAACGCCACATTACATGTGCCGAAACGACAGATATAATGTAAATTACAGACTTTCGTATTTCAAGCTATGATTTAATTTTATTATGTTCACTGTACCATAGCTTGGGTAAGCTGAGGATAGGTTTGTAGTGATTGTGTCTATTTGGCAAAAGGGTATTGTGGCCCACACTAGTTCAAATTCCTCCAAAAAAATTCAAGTTCTCAACAAAGCTGATTAGTTTCTGGTACTTGGTTTCAGTGCAAACCAACGTCTCTGTTTCGCTCCGTTCAAGCTTGTTTCGTGCATTTATCAGAAAGATATTGGTAGGAAGTTGATTAGGAAGGATATACAGGGCTAATAACATTGTGCTGCTAGTGGCACGAGCCTGTCTTTGTATACCGCAAAGTTTTGTTTGGGCCGTTCGCTGTGTTTTTGGACTCTAAGCAATAGGTCCATATGTATCTGAGCTAATCTGATGAATTGGAACAGTAGGTCGAGCCCACAGCACCTAGGCCTCATTAGGCCCTTTGTCCATCCTCCTGGAAGTCCCTTTCAGTACGTCTATGGTTTTTACGTAGTTGATAACGTCCCCACGGATTTATGGATCAATCTTATCTTTCTGTTCTCAGCCTCGACATGAGGATATGTCCGATTTCATTCCATGAAGATGTTTGTTAAGTTGACAGTGTCCGGTCAGAACCCCTGTTGCAGAACGTAGGTTTCGCTGGGTCATCGTTGGTAATATTCAACGAATTTTACCGGGAGTATCTATTCTAAGCCAAGATAAGATACGCTACTGACTCCGAAACACTTGTCTGGCTTGATGTTCAATTCTAAGTAAAGAAGTATGAAAAGTCTTTTAAAAAACAAACCAGATGTTGAACACTTGCTACAATAGAGAAAAATCAGTTAGTTATAATTTCAACTCTGTGCAATTAAGTAACATAAAAGTTTACATCCGAGAAATTTTATTTCTCTTGTATGTTGTTCTGAACCAACAAACGATAATATACTTTATTTAACAAAGCTTAAGGGTAGTCAATTAAAAGCAGTCGCTTCGTAAAAATAGTTCTAATATACCTGAGACATTATTTTTAACTGTAACTAGTTAACCCTATGTGTAGAGTAGCTTAATTATATTAGTGCACACCTACGACAACTGATGAAGCTATTTATAATCAGTTAGTTGTAATTATTTTCAAGAAGTTTATTTCCTAATTATGGTTATTGGTTTGATATCGTAAATTCTAAAACTTTTACAATTTCACTCTTTTAATACTACTTAAAAATATTTCCAATTCTTTCTTCCAAATCAGAGGGACCCAATATTGTTATACTGACCTTATTTTCTACAAAATGTCTGAATTCATTGCTATCTTCGAATGGAAATTGAGGCCAGCATTATGCTTGTATAGAAAAAAAGTATTTAATAATAATAGATAAAAATCAGAATGTGATATTATTTTGGATTGAAAATTTATTGAAATATTTTATGTACTTCTTGATCGAATTTGGGTTGAGCGGATATCCATAGAAGTCACAAAGCCGTCGCCAAAAGAATAAGAAAATGGGATGAAAAAGCTGTCTGCATATCAATGAGTATACATGGACATTTCCAAATGGGAAAAGATACTTACATGTAAGAGTTTCTGTGACACTTATTTATACGGACTGTAGAATGAAAAATAACATTCTATAAAATATATAATCTAATGAAATGTCAGCTTAGTTCCGATTTATTGGCAAATGTGAACACGGATTAGTTTCGTTACTTTGAAATTCTCTGATGACTTGAAAATAAATATTTTCCAGAACTTTGATAAATATGATTTCAATATAACACACTCCGAAAGTGAAAGTCAATTGTATATTTTCTTCCTCCGTCTCTCTCCTGTAATGTTCAAATACGAGTTTTCTGCACTTTGAACATATGATGTTGCCTTTTCTATCGCTCTTTTGGGGACACTCAGAACATCTAGCTCGTTTTTCAAGTTGGGTCAAAGTAGCATTCCTGATTCCAAATATTGAATGGCACCTAATTTTACAGTGACCAAAAGTGACGTTAAGAAGGTTTGTTATTTCAAAATACTTCGTAATTAATATGTAATATTCTTCCAGTTTCAACAATTTTATTATTTATTACTAATCCATAATATTTTATATTCATATCCATTTTAATCGTTTATCACCAAATCATCACTTTGACATCTCCAAATATTAAAAAATACATTTTGTTAACGTTGGCAGCGCTGAGTAAACAAAGCGTGAATAATTACCACTGCGTCTGATGCTCAACTGTTGGAACTGTTGAGAGTCAGCAAATCCCGTCTGAACGCAACCGCTGAGTTAATAACTGAACCTGTCCAGTGCACGTGAAAGAGGGAAACTGAAATCACCATACGATGGAGCCAAAAACATTTTTTTTTAAGCTTGCTTCTTATTGCACGACATAGGACTTTTGGGAAGGCTAGTGAACTCGTGAAACGTGTAATGTTACGAAAAAGCGTTCGTCACGCGATAACTCACTCAAGCGACTGTGCGCAATCTCTCTTGCCGCACTGAGCTCGCTCACCCATAGGTGTGAAAAATTGTGAAAAATTGTCAAAATTTTGAAAAAATGGTTAATAATTGCCAAAAATTTGGAAAAATTGTCAAAAATTGTCGAAAACTGTCAAAATTTTCAAGAAATGGTCAAATTTTTCGGAAAATAGTCCAAAATGGTCAAGAACTGTCAAAATTTCGAAAAAATGGTCAATAATTATAAAAAACTGTCAGAAATGGTCAAAAATTATTAAAAATTGTCAAAATTTTGGAAAAATGGTCAAAATTTCTGGAAAATTGTCAAAAATGGTCAATAATTGTCAGAACCTGTCAAAAATGCTCAAAAATTGTCAAAAATGGTCAATAATTGTTAATATTTGGAAAAATGGTCAACATTTTTGAAAAATTGTCAAAAATGATCAATCATTTTCAAAGACGGTCAATAATTGTCAAAATTCGTCAAAAACTGTCAAAAATGATCAATAATTGCCAAATATTTTCAAAAATTGCCAAATATTTCCAAAAATTGTCAAAAATTTGGAAAAATGGTCAATAATTGTCAAAATTTTTAAGAAATGGTCAAATTTTTCGAAAAATAGTCAAAAATGGTCAAGTATTGTCAAAATTTTGAAAAAATGGTCAATGATTATAAAAAACTGTCAGAAATGGTCAAAACTTTTTGAAAAAAGGTCAAAATTTCTGGAAAATTGTCAAAAATGGTCAATAATTGTCAGAACCTGTCAAAAATGCTCAAAAATTGTCAAAAATGGTCAATAATTGTTAAAATATGGAAAAATGGTCAACATTTTTGAAAAATTGTCAAAAATGATCAATAATTTTCGAAGACGGTCAATAATTGTCAAAATTCGTCAAAAACTGTCAAAAATGATCAATAATTGCCAAATATTTTCAAAAATTGTAAAAAATTTGGAAAAATGGTCAATAATTGTCAAAAATTGTCAAAATTTTTGAGAAAAATGGTCAAATTTTTCGAAAAATATTCAAAAATGGTCAAGTATTGTCAAAATTTTGAAAAAAAAATGGTCAATAATTATAAAAAACTGTCAGAAATGGTCAAAAATTATTAAAAATTTTCAAAATTTTTGAAAAATGGTCAAAATTTCTGGAAAATTGTCAAAAATGGTCAATAATTGTCAGAACCTGTCAAAAATACTCAAAAATGGTCAAAAATGCTCAATAATTGTTGAAATTTGGAAAAATGGTCAACATTTTTGAAAAATTGTCAAAAATGATCAATAATTGCCAAATATTTTCAAAAATTGTAGAAAATTTGGAAAAATGGTCAATAATTGTCAAAAATTGTCAAAATTTTTAAGAAATGGTCAAATTTTTCGAAAAATAGTCAAAAATGGTCAAGTATTGTCAAAATTTTGAAAAAAATGGTCAATAATTATAAAAAACTGTCAGAAATGGTCAAAAATTGTCGAAAATGGTCAATAATTGTTAAAATTTGGAAAAATGGTCAACATTTTTGAAAAATTGTCAAAAATGATCAATAATTGCCAAATATTTTCAAAAATTGTGAAAAATTTGGAAAAATGGTCAATAATTATAAAAAACTGTCAGAAATGGTCAAAAATTATTCAAAATTGTCAATATTTTTAAGAAATGGTCAAATTCTTCGAAAAATAGTCAAAAATGGTCAAGTATTGTCAAAATTTTGAAAAAATGGTCAATAATTATAAAAAACTGTCAGAAATGGTCAAAAATTATTCAAAATTGTCAAAATTTTTGAAAAATGGTCAAAATTTCTGGAAAATTGACAAAAATGGTCAATAATTGTCAGAACCTGTCAAAAATGCTCAAAAATGGTCAATAATTGTTAAAATTTGGAAAAATGGTCAACATTTTTGAAAAATTGTCAAAAATGATCAATAATTTTCAAAACTGTCAAAATTGGTCAATAATTGTCAAAAATGGTCAATAATCATTTAAATTTGGAAAAATTGTCAAAATTTTGAAAAAAATGGTCAATAATGGCCAAATATGTTGAAATTTTTTAAAAATTGTCAAAAATGGTCAATAATTGTCAAAGACGATCAATAATTATCAAAATCGTCAAAAATGGTCAAAAATTGTCGAAATTTTTGAAAGATGGTGAAAAATTCACGAAAAATGGTCATTCTCTTGTGCATAAGAAGCAAGCTTCTGTCGGCGGACCGATGACCGCTCACCTTTTTTTATAATAATGTCAGAAAGTGACAAAAATACTATTCTTGATACTTAACGGCAGTCAGAGCTCTACCAAAAGGTTGAAACAAAAACAGGAAAAAAATCTGTTGTTTAATTTCCCAAGAAATATTTCCTGTTATTCTACTTTGTTATCTACTGCCGTTCGTTATATAAAATAGGATATTTCATTTATGAGAAGCTTTTACTTTGTTTGTTTGTTTCACTTGTCATGTTATAAAACATGATGGAGGTGAATGGCATCTAATTGAATTATTATTATTCCAATACTAGAGATACATCTACATCCACGTTACATGGATTGTTAAATATTAATAAAATATATGCTAATGGCTTCTACTGTTCAGGAAAAAGCATCAGAAGTGACACTCTGTGAGTATTTAACGATAGATAATAGCTTTTTTTTGTTATTGAGTACTCCATATACACGTTCGGTAGTTTTCGCAACTAGACGATTATAATCGTTAGCAAATAAAATAACTAAGGAAAGAGAGACCGGAAAAGGTATTTCTATCATGGAGATTTATGTTCCTAGCTCACTTCCTCAAGTAAAATTACGTATTATTTATTTGACAATAGAATGACAAAGGACCTATACTTTCGCAGCAGGATGGTTTATTTTCGCGGATCAATCAGTTCGGCGCGATAAAATTTAGTATACAGATACATTCAAATACAAACGGAACATAGGGACTTAGTGTATTCTCCGATCTAAATAGTCCACCAACAAAACATTTCTATGAGTTCACTTCAATGAATATCAAGTATTGATCTGGACAGCTGGATTCAGAATCACTGTGAAAAAGCCCGCTCCTCCTCCTTCCAAAATTTGTTAGTTATGTGCGAGGTGTGTTCGAAGTGCGAACTGCGATTTAGTATTGAATAATTATTTGATGGGGGTAGTAAACGTCGCTACATACTGAAACAATATGCTTACGTTTTATGTTGTTAAAATCGAAAATTAATTGTTGAATTCTCTTTAAAAATTAATGTTTCGAGTTAAGATTCTATGTTTTGATTTCTTTTCGCCATAACGGCTATCAAAATAAAAATAAATTCGTAAATAGAACAAAATGGAATTCATTAAATTGAAACAAAGTTATGGGCTTGAACAGTCTCACCGATCGACTGACTGACTGACTGTTTGACGCTAATTAAGGACCGCCCACAGTTGAGAATACGGAGTGGTGGGAATTGTACGATATGTTATAGGTGTCCAAATAAACGATTGTAATAATCGTGTTTTTAATCTATTGAAGCTGGATGTTGGTCGACTAGTTCAAAAGCAGTTCTTATACAATGCTTAAAATCCCTATGCTCGGTTTTTGTTTCAATGTATCTGTATATGGATGACGAAGCACCATAGTAGTTCACCTTCAGAGTCTGAAGAAGAAAATTTGGTTATCGAAGCGCTCGTAAGATAGTGTAAAGTGTATTGGTACTGTAAACAGTATTCAGTGTTAAGTATCGCCAACGGTTCTAAAATTACCTACTTGATTTTTAGTTCAGATGGAACTGTTCTACGGAACTTTTTTCTATCCGATTTTTATACACCTTCTCCACGTTTTCTGATTGATTAAGTGGGATTGGACTTGCTTATTCTGAAAAAATGGCTTTGTGAATAGACATTCTTTTTTATCTTTTGGAAATGAATGGTTATGATGGAATAAAATAAAATTGGAAATTATAAAACGACGCGACTGGTGGATGATACTTATAAAAAATATTGTGGATAAAGTTTCCTTCTTCATCAACTACAACCTGTAAGGGCCTTCTCCATTTGTCAATACAATTTTATTTATGATGTGTTGATTAAACATGTCCCAGCAATTCACGATTCCCCGTTTCAGCTCATTAATAGTCATTATATTATAAATTGTTATAAGCTATGGACTCCAGACTCAAAAATTCCCCATATGGAGTAATGCATGGGGATTAATTCGGGGCTATTAGGCGGCCACAAATTCTGCTCGATAAATCCTTCTCTGGAAACATTTGTAGCTTTTTTTAACTTTTGTCCTCTACATAATATCCATTTCCTGGATACCAGTGGTTATTGTAATTCCTAATTGAATAAATTGGGCAACTTATTCGTTTTCTCTTTCGTTATTGCTTTATTTTCTTCTCTTATCATTATTCAAGTTTTCTTTTTATAAACTTTCAATCCATATCCTTGTACTGACCATTATAACTGGATTGTCAGTAAATGCACATTCATCACATCTTGATTGGCCTGAATTGGTTCTAGCCTACACAAAGCCAACTTATATCTGATTTGGTTTCCTATAATATGATGTGCGTTATAAAAATATCAAATACAGTTCGGCTCATAGCTTGCTTCAATCCCTGGCTTGTCTCAAACGTTTCAGATGTTCGGTTATTTTTGTTTTTTTTTTATAAATACTTTTTAGTGCTTCTATCAATTTTTTATCTCCTTTTTTCCATCACCTTCTATATTATCCTTCTGGTAACTCTATTAAAAGCTTTCTCCAGGTCTATAAATGTGAAGTATCTCTTCGTTTTGCTATTTCATGTTTTCCTCTTATTTGCTTCCCATTATTATTTTTTCATAACAACTTTATCATAACTGTATTTTTAATCTCCGGCGATATAGGTGATGAATGGATCATTGTCTGAAATGAGAACTGCAAAATATTTGCTTTACACCAATTGATGGTATCCAAGCAGAGTTATTGTGTCAAAACTCAGCTGATTAGATATTTTTATATTGATACTTGAAACTACTTGAATATAATGCTGTCTATATTGTCAAACCATTCGGAATAAGACACAATGAACACTTACAGATTGAAACAGCCAGATAAATCCCATTACGCAAAACATCTGCTTACAATGCAATAAGTATTCTGGCTGAGCTGAGGCGTTTTTTGGTGCATTTTTGAGCACCGTTAACAGTTCTGCTTGGAATATTGTTGGAGTGTTTCCCAATGCTGTCGATGTCCTAGTACTAGGACCTGTAATCTCTATTCCTACTCCTTCGTTTGTTTTTGACCCATAAGTATAATAAGTGAGGGCCCCTTCCTTAATTTGAGCCATTCGTTGGAAACAACATATAACCAAACTTCCAAATCCTGTTTCACAGACCGTGAGCATCTTCATGCATTGAGCTGCTCCAACCCTTACTGTTTCAAGATGTCCAGCTAGATTTATGGTTACCCTATAGGTCTCCATATCTGGTGAAGTCATTATTGAAGGTCAAAATTATTAAAAAAATTACAATATTTCTGAAGTATGACGAAGAAGGTGCTTAGGAACACAAACGTAAGTTTACTCAGGCCTTTATCGAGTGTTATATTTATAGAAACCATTAATTATTAAACTAAGCATTTTTTATCAAATATATCCTAATATATATATCTTACCTCATTCAAATATTGTTGTATTCTACATTCCAAATTAAAATTCTGACATTTTGGGTACAAACAATTCCACGGTTGTAAGCGCTCTCAAATTAAAATTGCTAATGTCTTCTTCACTAGATTTCAGTCGTTGTGCGAGTCGAGTAAAATGTTTTCGTTTTGCCCTTGAATAAAGCAAAGGAAAATAAATAAAGAAAGTATTAAGATGGAAGTTTATTCAGGTTGAAAATAGAGGAGAATACATAAAACCGACTTTGGGAATTATATAATGAAATAAGTAAAAGCTTTAAGAAGTTTATGAAGTAAAAGTAGAGTGAATCAGTAGCAAAACCGGTTTATGTGTTGAAATTAATATTTTTAACGTATCTGCATTGGTGTTTTTGTGAGTACCTTATGTTTGACTGACAATAGTATACCGGGTGAAAATGAGTTAAGTGCCACCCTCCCAACTTTTAAATGGGTGGATAGATTTTATCCAAATTTTGGAACGGAAATCAATATGGTCTACTTCCGATTTAACGGTAAATCGTGTGAAAATGGAAAATTTTCATGTAAGATTCTGTATATCTCCACATATTCGGTTTCCTCGGCTTTATTATATTATTCATCCATCCAAAATCGTCATTTTGATATACATTTTTTGGAATAATTTTTTTTATATCCAAGATTGTTATAACGTCATTTAAAGTTCAGATGATTGTCCTAAAATTGATGCTACAATATTATTCCTTCAGATTATTCATTCCCTTACAGTTTATCAACGATTGAGTTTTTGGAACTTAGTGGAGACGTACAAGCACCACCCGTTGTTTTAAATATCACTTCCACCAATACCATTCGAAAGGAACGTTGATATGGTTTTTGCTTACTTCCAAAGTATTAAGACCTGAAAATTGCTTTTATGTTAATTTTTGCAATAAATTCAAAAACAATAATATTTTCGAATAAAAGACGAAAAGATCTCTCCAAAGATATATCACAATATAGTAGCTGTGACTAGAAGGGGGTTCGGATGAAATTTTTTCTTTGTAAGATGTTGATTCATAATATAAAATCGACTTCAAAGGCTATTCGACATCAAGGAAAAATTATTACAGGGTGTTCAAAAAATGCAGCTTTTCACCACCCTGTATTAATGTTTTCATTTTAACGATTGAACAGGAGAAAAAAGGCTGAGATAGGGAAACATTAGCCGTTTCACCAAATATTCAGTAGTTTTGTCAAAAAAATCAACCTAAAGTCGAAAAAATTTCATTTTTCTACAATCATTAATAAAAGTGACTCTTTCAATCGATTTTCGTACATAAAATATGAATTTGTTGAACAGTTTAAGAAAGTGACATTAGAGTGGGATAAAGTCACAATAGGGTGAGATAAAGTAGTTTTTTTAACGCTAATTTTAAATATTGCCGCTAATAGCTCTACAGATTGCACTCATCTGACATTTTACTTAGCGTTTTTCATGCATCCTGACAAACATAAACATTCAAATCGACGCCATTTTTAGTCCGTTTAGAGCAACCTATACAATACATTTTTTTGGTTTTTGCTTGATTGTAGAAAAAATAGTGTATGCAACATATGCATGTCTCTTTTTTCACTTATGGAATTGACGGCTCATGCGTCAACTTTTCCACTCGTGAAAAAAAGCACCACTTTATGTACTTGTTGCATAAATAACTATTTTAACGTCCCGTTACTCTGTAAATATTCACTTAAGACTTTACGTACGTAGTATTTCTAGAACCAGCTCATCATTGATATTGATAAATTGAAAAATATATAGGGTATCTTCTGTATGTTCCTTGTGGTGTATCCATTATTATTTTTGTTAATTATTTTGGGAAATTAAACCACAATCTGTTTTTATATTTTTTGCTTCAACGTTTCGGTAGGGTTCCAGCTGCCGTTATCAACAAAAATTAAGTTGTCAAATTCTGTTCTCTATCTGACACTAACGAAAAAATTCGACAACTAGACAATCAATAATATTTTGAAGTTTAAGACTGAAAAAAATTTTTGAGGTCCATCCACAGTGGATCATATCCTTGGTAAAATGTGAAATAAAATATTTTTTTGTATGACATTCTAACAATATTATACTCAACTACTAGGAATGGGATCCAGTGAAGTGCACGCTTTTTTTGCTTATTTCGGAAAAGTTAATAGAACGCGTTTGGTGTTACTTTTTTTGTGATATGAAAATTTTTGTTTTAAATATTTCTAAATCAGTTTTGTGATCTTATGCATTGAAGTGTGTATTGATTAACAACAACACCCTGGATGAAAACTCTCCTGATAACGCAGGTAATTGATGATTGGAAATGTCTCTTTTCAACGAAAACTAAACCAAAAAATTAAGAACAATCTTCAAAATCTTCAAAAAGCATTTCATATATTTAAATGAAATGCAGAAATTGCACTAATTTTCACCGCCATAATAAGCTATGTCATGTTAGAAAAAGTGCTCATAAAAAAGTACCGCGTGTGCAACACATTTGTTGCATTCAAAATCCTAATTGTTCTTCATAACGGAAGCTGGAACGCTACCGAAAAGTTGAAATTGAAAAATATAAAAAAGATTGTGGTTTAATTTCCACTTGGGAGAAAATAGTGATGGCGTTATCACGCGATAGTAGTTTACCCTGGATACTAGGCTACGATACTTTGTGCAATGAAATCACTTGCAAATATTTTCACTTATAAGCCACTCAGTCAAAGAATCCAAGAAATTAACTAAACCTTCCTACAATTGATAAAATTTTCATTGTTCTATGCTTACGAATCTAGGTCTGGTTCTGCTTTATCGATCTTCGCAGAGGATCTTCTCGATCAATTTGAAGGTTATATATTAAATCCAACTTAACTAGTGACGTGCACGTTAGAGGGCGTTATTTAATCTTTCAATCTATTTATATTTGAATAATATTAATTATGGGTATGGAAGTAAAGATGGATTATGGAAGTAAATCAAATTAACAGGCTGTCAAAAACCGCATGTCGATTTCTTTCTATTATTCCGATATGCCATGAAACGTGTAAATTACTTTCACATCGGTGAAGATCTGCGAAGATCGATCAAGCCGGATCCGAACAGACGTTTCCCTGACAAGGTTCCTACTTTCCACCACTTCTTATTTACGTAAATAAACTAAAACTTGTAACATCAAATATTTGCGGAAGTTTTTGAAGAATACAACGTTTGTTTCTATTATTCTGCTTAGATAAGCTCATAATGCTTCTTTACCCTGGTACATCACACTTAATTTTTAAGACAAGAACTTCACACTCGGGTCTCAGAGACCCATAGCTATTTTTTAGCAAAAAACAGGGAATTAAAATATTTGATGGTTTCGGAAGAATAACGTAAGCATATTGTTTCAATATGTAGCGACGTTTACTGCCCCCATCAAATAATTATTCAATACTAAATGGCAGTTCGCACATAACTAACAAATTTTGGAAGGAGAATTGGCGGGGTTTCTTACATTGGTCTGAATCCAGCTGTCCAGATCAATACTTGATATTCATTGAAGTGAACTTATAGAAATGTTTTGTTGGTGGACTATTTAGATGGGACAATACATTAAATCCCTATGTTCCGTTTGTGTTTGAATGTATCTGTATAGTACAGCATTCATATGTTGTATAGTACGACTTACAATTATTTACAAAAATGTCAAATAATTGTATAGGTGTAAATTTATCAACTAACCTTCTTTCAGCTCTAGTGTCTTTACTATCAAACCTCAGACATAATGCTGTAAACTGAAATCGCTGCTGTGACATTGTCGCCCGAAATATTCCATTTCCAAATTTTACTGACCAAAGTTCATCTAAGTTACAGTTTGATACGCGTAATGCACCTGATAAAAATAACAGCCCAATAAAAGCCTTGACATCTGCTTTATTTACTGGACTTGTATAACTCTGTTGTCTGATATCATTGCATTTACGAGTAATTTCTTCATTCGTGTATAAAACAATATTATCTATCATTTGTTCAAACAAATTCCAAGCTTGTTCAGCTTGACTGGATTTACATAGACCGGCGACGCAAACAAACCACTCACTGAGACCCAACAGTGTAGTTCCAGGGTTAAGTTTCTTGAATTCAATTATTTCCTCTAACGGTGGTCCTCCAGGTATGTGAATAGTTTCCAGGTTTTTCTCAATGCCACTTTCGATATAGTTATGGCCGACGGTCGTTCTTATAACGGTACAAATAACAATACATTACATGTATTGACTTTGAACAGAAAAAAATATTGGAGATGAAAGTTTTATTGACAAAACATCTTCTTACCCAAAGGCTTTAGAATTGTCGAACAAAATATTGCTTAAATTTGAAAATTGAGCACGGAGCTAGTGCTCGAAGCTTGTTGATGAAAAAATTGAATAGTTGAGCATTCTGAAGTTGTTTTTAACCTTTGCAGTGTGTTTCCGTCAATCCCATTTGAACTTAACAAAAAAACATGAGAATCAATTTTAACCATATGTCGATTTTCTCGAACAACTAAAATATTCGACTCTATCTGTTATTCGGAACGCGGATATAAATCTATTGACAGGGGATGTTTGGTGAACGTAGTTAATGAAATAAATTAGTTTTCCTTGTTTATAAAAAAGCGACATTGGTATCAGTAGTTAATTAATGATTTTCTGTTTTGCTGGTTCGCTACTAATCCTATAAATTTTCCACCTTATCGCGCCGGTAATTATCCTAGCCCATTTTCTCAAAACTGAAAAATTAAATTCTCATTTAACGGTGTTCTCAGCAGCTTTAACAGTCCCATTACAACAGTAATTGATTTATTCAATAAAACGACTCCAAAGCTTTTTATAAAACACAATTTAAGCCCTAAAAAAGTCTTCAATGATATATTTACTAACCAAGAAGTATTTAAATTATAAGACGGTAGGATTTTGAAGAACGAGCTGCAGTGGAAGATAATTGAAAGGAAAAAATGAACAGGCAATTAGAAGTTTGTAATTACGAGAATAAATTCTGAATCCAAGGTTATTGGAGAAAATTTCTTTTTACAAACAGTTTATTTATTTATTAATAGTTTTATATCATTAACGCCCTACGAAGTTTTAGAAATATTTTCAAAAACGTGACCGTTCACTTGGAACTTCTCTCGGACTATATGCTACGACAGACATTGAATTACATTTCTGAGTTAAATGGTCGGTATGATCTACAAGATGTAACCAACCATTCCGGTTTGCGATCAGAAGGAACAATATCACTTGTAGACCGGTTCCGGCGTATTTGCGCCTCATCAGTACAAGCTAGATATTCTCCGTCCGAGAGCTCTGTGAGCTCAATTTCGGACTGAAAGCGATGCTGAAATCACAATAAATGCATAACCTCCAGTAAAGGAAATTTTAAAGTTGTGATAACAGCGACATATTCATCTCCAACCGCAAACAAAAATTCTAATTGACCCAAACGTCTTACAGAGTTTAGAAAATATTTTCAAAAACGTAACCGTTCACTTAGAAGAAACAACTACTTCTTGGGCGATATGCCCCAACAGACATTAAATTACACAACAGTATCTCAATAAGGAGCAGAGTTGTTAAGCATTCTTGTGAGGTAAAATATTATTTTTGTCTTCTAAACGTGCAGTTATAATTTGGCCCATTACTTATAAATCACCCTGTGTGTATAGTACTACATGGTATTTCATAGGATAACATTTGTGTTTAGATGGAAGTTGTATGAGAACCGATGTCTACAGGACGATAACATTTAATGTTAGGAAATTATTATATTTTATTATACAGTGTGTAGGGAAATCGAACTTTGATAATCTATTTGTGAGGAATTGTGAACTCGAGAAAGCGAACAACTTTTGAATTAATGAAATCCTATAAAAACATAACCTGTGAAAAAATGGATTGCACCGCATCGCATTTCCTCTACCTCGAAAAGTTGTGAAATCCATTGTGAAACAAGGTTATCTCTCCATTAAATAGACTAACAGGACAATCGCACACGGCAATAGAATCTACATACAACAAAATCTTCATGATATTAGCTATTGTGGTGTGTGGATCATTCATGTTCATGCATACATAAACTTCGCCCAATATCGATAACCTGTATTTACGTACGTTGAAAAGCTATTTCCTTCATTATCAATCAATCGACTCCAATTCTGGATGAGTTGTTTCATATACCGGGTGTCCATCTTCATTTTCCCTCATTTTAACTGCCCATAAGTAACGTTTTGAGATAGAAATATGCGGTTTTCACTAAAATGTTTCATTTTAGCACAAGATTTGTTTAAAAAAGTTAAGTTTTGCCTACGTCACAACAAAAATGGTGGATGTTTGACAATTCTTTCGTTGACTTTTGTTAATGAAATTCTCAGTATATTTTTTTTTGTAGTTTGAAAGAACCGACCTTTACCTATTCTTCAGTGCAAAATTTTTTGAAATCGGTTAATGTGTGACTGAGCAAAGTCAACAAAAAAATTGTCAAACATCCGCCACTTTTGTTGTGACGTAGGCAAAACGAATGAAAAAACTTAACTTTTTCAAACAAAACTTTTGCTAAAATGAAACATTTTAGTGAAAACCGCATGTTTCTATCTCAAACCGTTTAGAAGTTATGGGCAGTTAAAATGAGGGAAAATAAAGATGGACACCCTGTATTATGGGGAAGTGCATTCAGAAGTATGAAAATACATATTGAAAAGTAATTTCGAGTGTCTTCCAAATTATATAGGGTAGCATTTGTGTCGTTCAAATATCTGTATGAGGTAAAGCTTGGCGAAATTACTCTGGGAAACCCTTCATTGAGTTTTTTATTACTCTATTTAGGCTAAATACTGATTGTGTTCGGTGAGTGAGTAACAACATTCAGGACCTTTGACTTGCGATAGTTCTTACTCTAGAAATTAAAATTGAATGTAATTTGGGAATATAATGTCCTCTTGGTCACTGGAAATTTAGACTTCCAGCTTTATCCACAACTTAGAGAAAATAATAGTAAGGCTTCGTCTTTTTTCTCCCGACCTTGCTGCTTTTTCTGTACTTAGCGGAGCACTGCCGTACCCACAGATTATTGGAAACCACTCTCAAATTGAGGAACGTATAGTTATCCATTCTCCTGTTTTCCATGGTTTATTGAAAAATAAGCCGAAATCTTCCATTCTAATTCGTACTTCATTTTGTAATTTTAATATGGCCACTTAAAAGTGGGAAAGATGAAAAAATAGTTATTCTCCTAACGAGTGCATATGCGAACTCGCACATAATCGAAGTTTAGGGATGTGTTCAAGAACGCAAAAAACACATTCGGCACCTGTTAGGAAGAACATTTTTCCTACAAGAGGGCAGCAATTGGGAAAAAATCATTCCACTTGGCACAAAATAATTAGATACGAACAAACAAGTTTATTAGTTGAAGAACATTTCACAATATTCCGTTGTCTCGGCTTCTGCCATTAGGGATTTGATAATAAAAGTTTATAAATTCATCATTGTATAGTAAACAGTAACAGGTCCGTAGTCGGTGAAATTTGATACTAAAACTAAATTTTTAAAAACAAGTTCAACTTCCATCCATTCATTGAAATTAAACAAACTAAACTATTTGAAGCATACAGGGCGGCGCACCGTATACGCTTTGAATTATTTCATCTAATTGGCGGATGTTATCTGCAAAACAGTTGAAGGTATCAAAGATACAATAGACTCGAAAAGGTACATAGTGACTAGTACATAAACTCTGACTGTAAATAAAACAAAAAAAGCTGGCAGTAAATAAAAAAAAAAAATTCCCTGTTTCGTCTTTAATTCACCGCTTTTTCAGACAATCTAGGGTTGGTATCATTTGTTTTTTGTACAGTACAATTCTTGGTTTTCTGATTTGGTTTTATTAGCGTCATTTCGTTTATTGATAATATTTTTTCTGTGGATATTGGAGTTTTGGTCAACTTACATGTTCTTTTTGCTGCATCGGTTATACTATAACCTCGATGTTTCAATGATTCAAACATATTTTTCACAATTCGCTTTGCATCCGGAGATAAATGTACTTTTTTGCCTTAGGATGCCACATACTTACAAGATCACTTTCGGAGTGAAATGTTTATTACAAAATAAAATTTTGAGACATTAAAAATAAGTATCCCAAAATCCCCACTTTCTATTATATCTATATAAATATTTCAATCCAATTATGTGAATATATGAAGGGCATTGGGAATAAAGTAGATAAGTGCAGTACAGGTCAGACAAAGGAAAACAAGCAATGAAAACTCTTCTTATATTTACACAATCAGATTAAAATATTCAAAGATAAGGTGTTAGTCAAAAATACTTTTAACTTGAAAAATAAAAATTCGGAAATGTATTTTCCGAGACCCAAATGAATAATAGAATAATACAAAAAATTAAAAAATTGATCTCAAATATTATTTTAAGAGCCAAACATTTCAGTTGTTATCGGATTAACGACTACTTGCTGTGGGTTCTGGTCTTGATATCAATTATGTCAGCATAAGTCGGAACGAAATATCTTGGAATGCACTATACCTCCTGGTTATTGAACTGATCATCAGATGCAATCACCGCAATATTACAGAAAATCTCACTTAAATGGAAATGATAATTATAACATGCACAAGTGCACACAAAAAAGTACCTATTTCCCGGAGAAATCCTATGATATCCATTATCCGCAGTCTTTAGTTTAGGCAACTGTCCCTCTTCTATTCCGTTGTCTCCTAGATACTGTGCCCTGAGATTATGTACTGCTAATCAAACCGCAACTATCTGGATGGAGGTTCCTTATTCTGTTCTACAGAATCTACATTTTCCTTGCTCCACTATTCTGAGAGATACTGTTAAAACTCTTGTGCAGTTTTACTCTGGCTTAGGCATTCACTTGTTCTCACCCGATTGGAGTCTCCCAGAAGATTCTTTAATTGTCTAAGTCCTACTTGATTTCCTCTTCTCGGCGTTGCCTATTTCTTTCAATATTACATTGGACTGATACCCCAGAAGGGTGTTTCAGCCCCTCTCTTCGCCCATTAGTTTTCCCAGGCATTCCCATATTATTTTTAAAAATATAACGCAAGAACTCGGTGCTTAAATATGGCTTCTTGACTATCTGACATGATGATAATCCACCGCCTTTTATATATCTTATCAATATTGAACTGGGCAAACTGTACCATGGCGTGAGTTTCCACTCGGTGTTTTTCCCAAGCTTTCGGAGTTCCTGTCCCAGACACTTCTATTCTAGTTCCTTCTATTGTTTTTGAGCCGTCTGTATACCATTGAATGACATTCTTCCCAGGTCCGATAATGGTGTTGAAACCCCGTTCCTTTTTGTTACTTAATTCCGTATCCAACTTCTTTGAAAAATTACACTTCCTCGTCATTGCATAGTTTCTTAAAAGGAGGAGTGAGAAAGAGTAGTATTCAGTAAGCGCAAATGTAAAAGCGTACGAACCACATTTTTCATTTTATATACGTAACCTAGAAAGAACTAGGTTTCACGGCTGGTCTTTCTCTCTCAATAATTCCTTTTGAAAAGGTATACATTGAAATACTATAAGCTACTTCAAGATGTATCAAAATGAACATTTTTGTTTAAAATATTTTTTCACTTTGTGGTCTTACAAAATACGAGAAAATGCGAAAAAAATGGTTATCTTCAACCAAGCCCTATAAACAGTTTTGCAAACACAAGAATTATGATTTCAAAGCGATTTTATCGGAGAAAGTATGAAAGAGAGCGCTATATTTTGGAAATAAAATATTTTACAAGAAACTCCAACAGGAGTTATACAATAAAATGGGAAGTAGGAGTTTGTCATTTAATTTTTAAAAGATATTTTAATCCTTCAGTAAGAAAATGTTATTTTGTTTAGATCATGGCTTAAATTAACTTAGAAAGAATAAATAATATGATTGCCAAATTCGCAACATTCGCAACATCAGTTCTTGATAATATGAAAAATTATTAATGTCAATGAAGTAGATGTTCAAAATGCTCGCCGCGAACGTCTTGGCAACATCCTAATCTTGAATAAAAATGCCTTCCGGCGTTGTTCAACATCTCAGGCGTGAGCGACCTAATCGAAAACGTTATTCGTCTTCTCAAGTAAATTTTGATGGTGCTTTTCATTGATACCATTCGGGAAGAATACGGATATGGTTTTTGCTTACTTTCTCATTATCAAGACTTAAACGAGAAATGAATTTCGAGTCTACTGTTACGGCTATCAAATTTTTTACTTTTTTGTGTCAATTTTTGTAATAAATTCAAGAACGATAACGTTTTTGAATCTAAAGTTAGAATATATATCACAATCCCTTGAGGGTTGTAAACTGACACTCGAAGAAGAATATATGGACTTTTTTCGTTGCAGGATGTTAATTTATAATCTAAAATTGATGAGTTTGAGGATTTTACATAAATATGTATGATAACTGGAATAATGAATGTATTCAGTTCTGCTTTTTCACACACTTACTTTAATATTGTTAAACCAACTCATTGCAATACTTAACAAACCAATAATGATTCATTTGTCTTATTATTCCTAAATATTTATGTTAAATTAGGAAAGTGGAAAAATGTAAATTGCCTTCTGAGAAATAGAATCATGTCAAACTTAACATTCACATAAAATGATGAAATAGCACAGCAAAAAAGGAAAGAATCACAACCTAGATGCAGAAATTCCCATTATCATTTAAGATGCAAGCGGTACATATTTAACTAGTCAAATTTATGTCATTGAAATACTTTGAAAGACACTTCGTATTCTCTCTACCATGTTTTGTCAGATGACGTTGGCATCATTTATTTACTTACACAAACATTAGTCTGAGCGACAGGTGAGTTTGAGGACTTGATTGGCCAACAAAATTAACTACTACGATTTATCTACCGTTGTATGCATTATCTAGGATATATCTTACTTTATAGTCTGTTTGGAATATAATGAAACCTAATTCAACATGCAAAACCCTCACCAGGTGGACAACAATTATTCTAAAATATTTTTTAAACGTTTGTAACCCTATTTTCCGCAAAAGTAACAATTTTCATAAAAAGTGTAACCTTGAAAAGAAGGAGTAAAAAAATATGCAACTTGACCCAATACAACTAATTTAAGATTTATTTCACGATATCAAAGATACATTTAAACAGTTAAAATCAAAAAAGTGTAAAATATGAAAACTAAATAAAAAAGTCAATCGTCCAATTCAGCACCTTCAGCACAAAAATTCAAACAATGCTCTAAACAGAGGAAAACTCCTCACTTTACGAATTTCCTCTGGCATTTTCTATCTCTGCCACGAGGACATATTCCACATCTTGAAGAATTTTTTTCTTTATTCTGAGGTTCTTGATTACCATCATTATCAAATTTTCTTTTTAATTTATTTTGTATATCGCGTGGCAGTCGATTATTCTGGCTTCTATTTCTACAATATGTTTAAATGAGTGCAAAAGCAAGTAGCTTGAGGAAATTCCTTCTTTTTGTCTTTTTTTTCGGATTATTGCTTTGATAAATGACATAGGCATTAATCCCTCCGTTATTTAGTAATAAGAATAAGCATGTCAATGGCCATCTCCTACTATTTCGGGAAACATCATACAAAGCTGACATTCCATCAACCATGTCAACTCCACCTTTTGGTAAGTTGTAAAACCCTATTATTTCAGGCTTTCTTGTATCTGCGTCAAATTCATCATCATGATGAAGTGTACAACAACAACAACAACAAGGCAATTTTGTTTTTTTTTAGGTCACAAATGAAACTAAAGATATCTTTTTGAAAGCCAAAATCTTCTCGGTTTCTAGTCGATTAAAAAGTCGGTGGTATTTCAGGCTTATTTTTGCGAATTGTGCCAACTTATGTTCACTAAGCAAATGCATCATAAGAGGAATGCTTGTAAACCAATTGTCAAATGTTATGTTACGATTTGTTCCACTTACCGGTCTTACAAGTTTGTTAACCAAATCAAAAGGGTCCTTCGAGCTGAGATCCGAGGTATACTTCTGAATTTAATAAGTAAATGTTTTGGCATCAACAAGTGCAAATATTTTAATGCCGTATTTTGCTGGCTTATTCGGCATGTATTGTCTGAAGCTGCATCGGCCGCGAAAAGACTCTAACTTCTCATCGATGTTAAGATATTCACTAGGAGTATTATAGTATACCTGGCAGTTCGAAACAAATTTTTCAAATATTGCTGCAAGTTTGTCTAATTTTTTTCTTTCTGCTCTATTTTCTATGTTATCGAATCTTAGACACTGCAGTAATATGACAAATCTCTGCTTGGGCATTGTAAGCCGAAAAATCTCTATGCCTGTACCATCTGTTGACCATAACTCGTCTAAATTTAACCTGCTAGCTTTGTGAACTGCTAAGTTCAGTAAGCCAAAGCTCTCACCTCATTCAACATTCATTCAACGGGTTGTTTACAATTTTTTGCATTGTTACGAACACCAGGAAACAGTTCAACCAAATTTTCTCTTCGAGCTCTGACAGGTTTATTAGAGCTTTTTTTGTACCATTAAGTTTTACCATCCCGATCTGAAAAGAACTTACTTTTACTGATGATATCTTCAATCTCTGGATGTTCTTGTTATGGTGGATTAGAAGTCCTTTTGTACTTTTACTATTTATTTTTAAAACTCTTCTTGTAAAACCACACTTTTACAAATACCTTCATTAGTAATAAGAATGCAATGTCAGTATGAATATATATTTCATCATAAACATCGAGTTGATGTGTAAGCACAAAGTCTAATTATATTCAACCTATATTTTCGGAAGACCATCTATAAGTAATTTTATCTATCATCTATTAGTAGTTTTGAATAAAGTCACGTACCGATAATACTCGTGTCTATGTTTATTAAATAATCTAAATATATTTTAATTTAATTGTTAAGTCAGCTAACTATTGAAATTAGTACAATGATCGACAGGGTGTCTACATTGTGATGTTGTGGCCACTTCACTTATTTGGGACGGGGTTTCAGTAGCTTTCGGTAGTTTATCTTGTTTCTGTTCAGGATTGGGTAGATCAGGTTCCGCCTCATGGTCGGAGTCGGTTATGTGATCTGACTCTATGACATTATCTTCATCGGATTCACTTTCGTTTCCCAAATCCTCCGTATCTGACACTTCGCTCCAGAGTTTTAAGAGTTTCTCCTGTTCTTTTTCCCAGGAGCTCATATTGTCGAAGCTAAAAAACTCAGATAATATACACTCAGCCCCGCCTACTAGAGAACTTTATGTCAGAAAACAAACCGCAAAAAACCAGTTAAAACTTTAATTTTGAATAAAAAAAATAGGTACTTACCTTTGAAAATTAAGTTTTTTTGTGGTGGGGTATTTATCACCAAATTGAGTTGTTTTTTTAACGTGAGCAGTGTGCTGGGGTTAAAATAACAACTGCTCCGACTAGATAAACTAGCATGCTGAGGTCATGTGTGCTAAGCACAGGTGTTAACGTGTCAGGAAGGGAGAAGGAGTGGGGATGCTAGCATATAAGTTTAGGTGGTATTTTTAACGCACAAAAGAATTCCTCGGGCGATTTTCACCCCACCTTACTGACACTGGGTTCACTTGTTCCAGAGCTTTTTCAAAATTGGCACGGACATATTTCATTTTATATGTGGTATTTTCCTTGCCACCAATGGTTTCACCTGAGCCCATATTAACTCTATATGGATATGCTCGCAATGCTAAGGAGAAAGACGAAGTATTATAATATTCCGGTCTTTGGCCACTTTGGCAATAGTATATCTTAGAAAACGATGTTTATGTATATTAACATTTGCCAGCAGTTCTTTTTCAACATATCCTTTCTAAATGTAATTTCTTTCATTAAAAGCCACTGAATGATTTCCGCTTTTTTCCAAGCGGTAGTAGGCAATTTCTCACATTTCCTTGAATGAAAAGGAGCGTTTTACAAACCAATTAACGAGTTGGGCGGAATTAGATTACCATTTGTGAAAAATGGTCCTCAAAAACATCAGCATTCATATCTTCGTGATAGTCTCCGGTATGAATTGACTAATGCTAACAAACCATCTTTCAAAAACCCATCCGTACTTCCAATACGCGTAATTATCAGTCGTTTTCCTTTTCCACAAGGTGCTTTCATTCCTACAGATAATCCATCCAAAAACGCTTGATGGGAAATGGTTACATTTTCATCTTGCCATATTTTTCCGATGGTATAACCTTCGTTTAGCCATGTCTCACCCAAATAGTAGATTGTACTACTTCATTGCAAAAATCTCCTATTGATCGCAAATAACTCCGTCTCCAACACACAGTTTCATCTTTTTCGATTGAAAGCAACTTTCTGTTCACTTTTTCCCATATAAAATTCATCTCTCGCAAAATTTTCCACAATTTATCTCTTCAAATTTCAGAAATAGTTTTGTCTTCTCTCAATGTTCATGAAATTGTGTCGAAGTTCGGAATTTCATTATTAAAGTAGAATGAATGTGCTTTCCTTCTTATAACATGTTTTTCTTCCTCGCCGATAGTTATCTTATGCCTTCCTGGGAATTGCTTTGGAGGTCACACATTTAGAGTTGATAACGAAGAAAATACGAAAATAAGTATAGGCTTTTGATGACGTCAAAATAGCGCGATGGTGGTGGGACTCACCACGCCAGTACCACGTCACGTCTGACTGTATCGCCTCATTGGCTCACTTGCAGGTGGCACATGCCCGTACCACGCCAATATCGAATTCGAATTTTCCCATTAGTGTCAGATAGGGACTAAAATTTCATAAAACCAGATTATTCTTGATAACGGTAGCTGTAATTCTACCAAAACGTTGAAATAAAAACATGAAGAATATTGTGGTTTGATTTCCCAAAATAAATCACAAAAAGAATAATGAATCTACTACAAAAACATACAGAAAATATTCCATTGTTATTTCACGTCATATAAATCAGAAAAACATTATGAGAGAACAAAATAAATGAATTTTCTGCGAACGTTCTTCAACAAATACATTCGACCAACTATTATCAACCAATCCATCACCACCTGTCCTCAGTAGAGTGATAGATTCCAAAAAAATCGAGTGTGGAGCTCTTTACAGTCTCCACCCAAGTAATTCGCTTCAGTAACAAAATTTCAGTTATTATTTTGAACACTCTGTTTTTGGATAGCCCAAACGGATCAAGTTTATTGTCTGATGAATTTTCATTAGATCTCATTTGTAGACAATTATTCATGGTATTGCCCCTTTATTGATTTGTCTATTGTAGTGTATTATTAATTATTTGTCTATTGTTAGCAAATCCGATTATAAATTTACCATAAATTGAAATACATGCTGAACAGATGGAATCAAAACACAACCGTTATCGGGAAGGGCGTTAAATTGTTACACAATCAGAGCAACATCACACTGATATGAATTTAGTTTGATGTATTTTAATTTTGACGTTCAATCGCATAATTTGAAAATTTCAGTATTCAGTTGTGATGCAGTTGAAAAACTGCTCATTATTGTTCAAATGAGGAGATTTACTATTTTCTCCCCTAAAAAATGAGTAGCACTATCCAAATCACAATTCTCAGAAAATGCCTTCACCAAGCGACATACTTATTTTGGGATTTTTGGCAATGAAACGGTGAATCTCCATTTAGAAAGGCCTTATTTGATGGCATCGACATAAATTCGACAAATAACAAGGATTTGGGAACCGTCCTCGGAAAAGCTACCATTTAAAAATGTAAAACCAAATGGACAAAGTTTATGAGGGATTCACATAACCTTTACTGTCTATTACACCCCAGCATTCATCTGCTTCACCGTATACAGGGTGATCCGGGACTTGATGCAAAAAATTCGGGAGTGAGTAGATGACGTGAAAATAAATACTGTGACATAGAAAAAAAGGTGAGCGGTCGTCGGACCGCCGACAGAAGTTTGCTGCTTATGCACAATAGAATGACCACTTTTCGTGAATTTCTGACCATTTTTCAAAAATTTTGACAAATTTTGACAATTATTAACCATTTTTTCAAAATATTTGTACAACTTTTTCAAATTTTAACAATTATTGACCATTTTTGACAAGTATTGACCAATTTTGACAGTTTTGATAATTATTGATAATTTTTGAGCATTTTTGACAGGTTCTGACAATTATTGTTCATTTTTTACAATTTTTCAAAAATTTTGACCATTTTTCAAAAATTTCGACAATTTTTTATAATAATTGACCATTTTTTCAAAATTTCGACAATTTTTCAAAAATTTTGACAACTATTGACCATTTTCTCAAAATTTATGACAATTTTTGACCATTTTTTCAAATTTTAACAATTATTGACCAATTAAGACATTTCTGACAATTATTGATCATTTTTGACAAATTTTCAGAAATGTTGACCATTTTAGACCATTTTTCCAAATTTTAACATTTATTGACCACTTTTGTGCATTTTTGACATTTTTTATAATTATTGTCCATTTTTTTAATAGTTTTGACAATTATTGACCATTTTTCAAATATTTGGACGATTTTTCCAAATTTTAACAATTATTGACCATTTTTGACAATTATTGATCAATTTTGACAGTTTTGACAATTATTGATCATTTCTGACAATTTTTCAAAAATTTTTACCATTCTAGACCATTTTTCCAAATTTTAACAATTATTGACCTTTTTTGACAATTTTTGACAGGTTCTGACAATTATTGACCATTTTTGACAATTCTTCAAAAATTTTGACCATTTTTCAAAAATTTCGACAATTTTTAATAATTATTGACCATTTTTGACAGTCTTTTCATAATAATTGACCATTTTTCCAAAATTTTGACAGTTTTTCGAAAATTTTGACAATTTTTGACAATTATTGACCATTTTTCCAAATTTTAACAATTATTGACAATTTTTGACAATTTTTGACAATTATTGACCAATTTTGACATTTTTGACAATTATTGATCATTTTTGAGAAATTTTCAAAAGTTTTGACCATTTTAGACCATTTTTCCAAATTTTAACATTTATCGACCATTTTTGTGCATTTTTCACAGGTTCTGACAATTATTGACCATTTTTGAGACTTTTTTAAAAATTTTGACCATTTTTGACAGTTTTTCATAATTATTGTCCTTTTTTTCAAAATTTTGACCATTTTTGACAATTATTCGAAAAATTTGGCCATTTTGCAAAAATTTTGACAATTATTGACCATTTTTTCAAAATTTTTGACAATTATTGACCATTTTTTCAAAATTTTTGACAATTTTTGACCATTTTTTCAAATTTTAACAATTATTGACCGTTTTTGAGAATAATTAACTCCTAAGCGGAAGGCCGATTTTGATGAAATTTTCTATGGTTGTTTGAGTGAGTAACTGAATGATTCAGATTCACAATAAGTCTCGTTAGATGGCACCGCAATCGTGTTCATACTGAACTTCTCCTAAACGGTTGGTCCGATTTTTATGAAATTGTTTGTAGTTGTTTGAGTAAGCAACTGGATGGTTTGGATTCACCATAATTCCTGGTAGGTGGCGCTGCAATCGGGTCCATAATGGACAACTCCTAAGGGGATAGGCTGATTTTGATGGAATTTTTTCTGGTTGTTTGGGTAAGTAACTGGATAGTTTAGATTCACAATTAGTCCTATTAGGTGTCGCCGCAATCGGGTTCATACTGAACTTCTCCCAAACAGTTGGTCCGATTTTGATGAAATTTTTTGTGGATGTTTGACTGACTAACTGGATGGTTTAGATTCACAATTGGTCCTGGTGGCTGGCGCTACAATCGGGTTCATACTGAACTTCTCCTAAACGGAGAGGCCGATTTTGATGAAATTTTGTGTGCGAGTGAGTAACTGATTGGTTGTGATTCACAATTAGTCCCAGTAGGTGGCACTGCAATTGAGTTCATACTGAACTTCTCCTAAACGGTTGGTCCTATTTTGTCGAATTTTGCATAGGAGTTTTTTTGGTACAATTATTGCAAAAACGGGTCAAATTCACACAAAAAAATGTTTGTTCAAATTTTCAGGAAATATATTCCCTCTATTGAAACGAGCTTAGCACAGGACAACGTCTGTCAGGTACTTTAGTTATACTATATTATTATCGAAGAACCACAAAACATTTTATTATAGAGAAATATACCTTCTTAAGGAAAGGAAAATGTTTTTGGACTTCAAGTAATTTCAGTATCCTTAAAACAACTCAAATACCACCCCTCCGAAGTATATATTCAACCTCAAATAAACTTTATTGTTGATATGTTGTTTGGAATTATTTCTTTCTTTCTTTTAATTTTTATCTCAGAAAGTTGAACTAGTCGAATTATTTAAACACGTTTGTCAGTCATCACAGATTAATAATAAAATGAGCATAAAGAAAGCGTAGAGACTAGATTAGCAAACTACAAGGTTTCGGAAAGGTTAGTTGTTACTTTGCAACTACTAAGCGGTTGCATGTTCGTAGCATATTTTTACCAGACAACAAAGTTCTACCATAATGTACTTGCAATTTTTCTGAATGAGATAATTGCTATTGGGTGCGTCCAGCTAATGATCCTCCTCATTTTTCCTTGAGTGTATCTATTGATGTGAGTTTCCATGGAAGAATAATCCAAGTGGAACAATACAGTAGCAAACTCTCTTCATAAATCACGCTTATATCAAAATCTTAATTGAGGAGATCCACATCTCTCAATTGACACCATTTTTGCAAATGTTAATGATGAAGGATAAAAGTAAAGTTGGCCTTTGGAATATATCATTCATTATTCACAATCAAATGTGTGAATACCTCACTTTTAAACAGTTTCAAAGCTGGACATTCTGGTAACTCGTAACTGGATAGAATTAGGTAAAAATTTTAACGTTTGCTACATTTATGTATTGATGAAAAATTAACCGTGATTGTTATTAAAATGGTATGCAACCTCGGTGGAAACTTTCTTTTCAGTGCCGAGCTATAACTGTAAGCCATTCACAAAAAAACTCTTTGCATTAGGAGATGTAATCTACTTTTATTCTCGTCAAATATACAGCGTTATATCTTATTTTTTTGATACCACAATTCTATTGTTTTTTTTTGTTTCAGGTAATTTGAACCATATTCCAGTTAGTACTCCTGCGAAAGGTGAGAACATCTATTTTCTTATGTATTTTTTAGTTTGATGAGGTGAAGATGACTTGTGTTTATACGCTCTTCTTTTTGTGATAAATTACAACATATTTGTCAATTTCCAATTCAACATGCTATAAAAGCATTTTTTTTTCAATATTATCTATTCTTTCTCTTTAAGTCGTCAAATGAATTCAAATTTAATTGTTATAATAACTAAATTGAAAAAATAAAAGAAATTATATGAGGTTGCCCAAGAAGGTACCCGAGCCTCCAATTCCAGTAGTTGCAAGTTTACACAATTGTTTATGATAAGTCCTCATTAATTACCTACGAGAGGTGTAGACAGCACAACAACCGAGTGAATATCGGAACTGCTCACCATTAGAGTAGCAGAGGAGACAAGAAGTAAATATATCGTCTCTATCTGCACCACCAGAGGATGTCCACAAAGAGAAGTAGCATCCCCGTCAATTTGAAGTCTGACTGTTGATGAATTATTGTGTGGTCTGACTGACCTCCTGTCAAAGATGTGCCAGGGGATAGTTACAGAATACCTTTTGCGACATCATACAAAAAGAATGAACTATACGAATACCTGGAGTAGACAGGTCGGACTAGCCATCAACCCCACCCCAACCCCAAAATAAAACTCCATCTCACAACCGTTGAACTTGATGTAAGCGAGTTTGAATAGGGAAGTGAAGTCGAGTATCTTGATCTGGTCCTAGACCGTGGACTCTTGTGGAAAAAACACGAAAAATAGATTACATACAAAGCAAAAGCTCCAAAATGGTGTTCAGGAACCTGACAGGAAAAGTTGGGGCTGTAACTCAAGGATCCTAAGCTGGATGTATTCAGCCATAGTGACCAATCATCATTTATGGAGCCATTACGTTTACCAGACTTTATTTTCTCATGTTATCTACTTACATTCCAGAAGCTTCGTGTCTTCTATATAGGCCACTAGTTTGACTGGAAAGGTTTTCAGTAGTTGTAATGGTAATATTATTTCCTCTCCAAAGTGCTTCCGTCTGAGTCCTTGTAAGTTCTCACAGAAGCAGTGAGTTGCACTTAGTTTCACTAACCCTAACCCATTTTGTGCAGATGTTTCCTCAGGGTGCAGTGTCTAGTCACCAGATCGGTAACTGTTTAACCCAGTTTCAATAGCCTGGTTGAGAGTTCCTTGTCTTCCTTGTCCAGTAAACTCTTTGTATGGAGGTGTCCTTGGGTCAAGCTCCATTTGAGTTGGTGTTCCTTATCTAGCCAGTTCCCGATTTCCCCTCTTTTTTGTAATTATACAAAACGCTTCCAGACCTACGGAATCTCCTTCTATAACCTTCCATAACTAACTCGTCCACCATTTCATCACCAGCAATCCCCTCCTGTGCCGATACATTCCTTCCTAAACAGCTTGCCCATTCCAAATTATCCAAAGTTATATTTCTGTTTATATCCCATTGAAAAGGTATTTGCACTAGCACAAAGAAATAATAATTTTTTTTTCGAACATCAGGGAATCTGATGACAGATTGATTGATTGATTATTACAGTTCATCCAGTCGAGGTTTCGAATCCTCGACACCTCAGCCTCTAGGCTTTTTGTACTCTTGGCTGTACCTGTTTTATGAAGAGACTAGTTGTCCCCATGTGGCTTGATAGTATTTTCACTAAATCCTTCTTAGAGATATCCTTCCTTGAGCGCTCGAGTCCCAGCAATTCATTTCTCAAATGACTCAGTCCTTCGGACTAGGAGGTTAAGTGTAAAGTTGTTTCTTCCTCTCCCTTACAAAAGTGCAGATGAGTTTCGTCCAATATAAACCTATGTTATGCATGAGGTTCCCTAGGGTGCAGTGACCGGTGAGTAATCCTGTCACTTTCCTTATTTGACCTCTACTGGTTCGAGACCAGAGCATTCCATTTCCGTTTTTTTTGCAGGGGTATCTGTCATTTGATTGCCTACCATACCATTGTGACGCCACAGGACTCACATAAGCGGTACCGCAGAGAGTATGAGGATCTTTCGCTCTCATTTCCTCTTTCGAATGTTCATTTGTAGACACGTGTCGATAGTGTAGATTTTCGCCTGAAATACACTCTAGCCCCTGTTCCTTTCCTATTTTTGGATCCGTCGGTGTACCGCACGAGCGCTACATCATGACTTCTAGTTTCCCTCCCATTCCAGTTTCACTGCGTGTGGAAGGGTTATTTTTCATTGATTTTGGCTAGTTCGTTCTCACTACTTATTTCGTAAAGTGAGTTTCCGTTTACTTCTGTTATTCTGGATTTAATATGGGTGATATATTCTTCGTGCCAGTCCCAATTCAATTCCATCGTTTATGCAGCCATTTTTGCTTTCGCCTTGACATGCAGAGCCATAGGCGGAAAATTGAGTATGGCTTCCAATGCCGCGGTCGCACTGCTTCTCATCGCATCCGTTATGCACAGACAGACAAGGCTCTGAAGTTTTGCTAGCTCCAGTTCAGCTTTCTCTTGATATTACTCATGGGAGAATTAAGCTACTTATTATGGAATAAAATGAACGTTGAAGCTAAAAATTATAGAACAGCTTAAGAGATATGCTGTTAAACATATACATATATCAATATCTTCCAATTTAGATGCAAGATAATTGAGGCATATAGACCATGGGTTATTTCTATCTAGATATATATCTATCTAGAAAATAATAATAAATAGAATATTCACATGAAAAATCTGTACGTATATCAGTATTTTTCTACGTTACTATAAATAATAAATTCAGCTATTCCTATTAAATACATCGAACGATATACCTAAATCGATATTTCAGTGCTTCAGCATTCCTGAGCTATTTGTTCCCCCATCAAAATCTCTGACAAATTGACGCGGCAACGTAACTGTTTCAAACCACATCTTCATTTGTATGTCACACGAAGCTGCGGGTCTTGATTTAGCAATATCCTGACCGAATGATCAGGAATCAAGCATGTTCCTGACACGGGGATTTTAATTTTGGAAATTATTGTTCCATTTTGCGTTGTTGGACAAGCAAATTCGATATTCGTTGAGTATGCAGACTACGGTTTGTGGTTTCAAATAGTATAAGGGTTGAAAACGTGGATTAAAAACAGTAGACTGATATTATAAGGGGAGGGCTGATTAAACTTTTCCTGCATTTGTGACACACAAATGTTTTTCGCTTACCGAATAAACCAAAAAATCGGAAAATATAAACTTCAAAGTACTCAAGTGACAGATGATGTAAAATATCAAAAACCGTGGTGTTAAGAATTTGCTGTCCTTGGGCTGCTAAACAATACTTTCCGCCCTATTTTTGATATCCATGTGACTGGTTTTCCGGTAAGGTAGGTGAAAAAATTTATTACCCATTTATGAGAATATCTATCCAACAACTTTGTCATCAATTGTTACTGAATTAGCTTACTATCAATATTCGACATTTTCATTTCTTCAACAAATATAATTAGTCTTCGCCCGGCAACATTAACACTTAATAATTCTCTGTTTCAAATAGCACTTTTTGAACACATCTCCAGTGGGCCAAATTTATGTATACACAAACATGGATGATATATTAGGTAGTACGAATACATTTTCAATAAAATTGCAAGATGCCGACGTCTCGCCATTTAGCAAAAATATGATCATCATCTCAGTCAAAAAAGCGGTACGACCTCGAAAAAGTAAACAAGACTAATGCAAAGGAAAGCCGAAAAACAAAAGTTCTTATAGTAATCCTCGAAAAATACTTACCTACACACGATTGCACCACTTTGGCTTAACAAGTAAGCCAGGCTTAAAAAATTAAGCTCGCTGCACCATCATCACCATCAAATTGAGCATAGCTAATTTTTAAACAGTTTTGACAATTATTGATCATTTTTGACAATTTTTCAAAAATTTTGACCATTTTAGACCATTTTTCCAAATTTTAATAATTATTGACCATTTTTTCAAAATTTGGACAATTTTTGACCACGGTTAACTATACATTTAGTAATAACCACATTGTAAAAAGTTTGATGCGCTATAATTAAAAACCTATGCATTTTACATAAAAAAGTTATGGATGAAAGTGAAAATATTATTATCTATAAAAATGATCTCTACTATTTTTGTCGTACGATGCGCGGTTTGCGAGATATTCGATAAAACGTGTTTTTCAAGATGGCGGCTGATGCCCCCCCCCCCCGATGCGCCCACCTGGATTCACAATCAGGGGACACCCCTGAACATATTCAAAAAAAAGAAGGTGAGCGGTCGTCGGACCGCCGACAGAAGCTTGCTTCTTATGCACAATAGAATGACCATTTTTTGAGAATTTCCCACCATTTTTCAAAAATTTTGACAATGTGACCATTTTTAACAGTTTTTGACGAATTTTGACAATTATTGACCATTTTTGACAATTTTCCAAAAATTTTAACATATTTGGCAATTATTGACCATTTTTTCAATATTTTGAAAATATTTCAAAAATTTTGACCATTTTATACCATTTTTCCAAATTTTAAAAATTATTGACCATTTTTGACAATTTTTCAAAAATTTTGACCATTTTTCAAAAATTTTGACAATTTTTAATAATAATTGACCATTTTTTCAAAATGTTGACAATTTTTCAAAAAATTTGATCATTTTTTAAAAATGTTGACAATTATTAATCATTTTTTCAAAATTTTGACAGTTTTTGACAATTTTTGACGATTTTCCAAATTCTTGACAATTTTTGACTATATTCGAAAATTTTTGACAATTTTTCAAAAATTTTAACAATTATTGACCATTTTTGACAGTTTTCGACAAATTTTGACAATTATTGACCGTTTTTAACAATTATTGACCATTTTTGACAATCTTTCAAAAATTTTAACATATTTGGCAATTATTGACCATTTTTTTGACATTTTGACAATTTTTCAAAAATTTTAACATATTTGGCAATTATTGACCATTTTTTTGAAATTTTGACAATTTTTCAAAATTTTAACAATTATTGATCCTTTTGGACCCTTTTTGACAATTTTTGACGAATTTTGATTGGATTTGTCAATATTATTGACCGTCTTTGACAATTATTGACCATTTTTGACAATTTTTCAAAAATTTTGAACATTTTTTTGTTGCTCTACATTTACACTTTCCAAAACCGTTTTCAAATTTAAAATCGGACAATCGACAACGCATCCAGACATGTTGAAAATTATCCTATGAAAAAATTAAAATTGCAATTGCGATAAAAGTACGTGGCGTCTGAAGAATGACGAAGATATGAATTTTCGAAAAAATGACTAATTTTCCGGTTTTTCCTGATTTTCTCGGTTCATAATTATCCGATTAACTCGGTCGACCCCTCATTGTGTTCGTATTTTAATTATCTCTACAATTCATTCATCATCTAAACATATCATTGAGATTGCTAAAAAAGTCGGTTTTTTTCGTTTTAAATGTTTATAACAAATTACTGAAAAACATTTTGCGTGCCCAAAACATAACAAAATGATACTACGTAATGTCTTTCAAATGATGGAATTATACGTTTTCTACTAGGATTTTTGTCAAAAATATTCACCTATTGCTTGGCCTATTATATTAAAGTAAAGACAAACGGTATTGTATGTAACGTAGCTTTACCAAGCCAAACATGGTATAATTTTTTAATTAGGAAAATGCCATTAAATATTGAAAAAAAATAGGTACCTACGTTAATAGTTATTTAATAAACTAGTTTGTTAATGAAGGTGATTTTAAACGAAACTGTCTAAAGCACCAACGAGCGATAGCGAGTTTATTAATCGCCCATTAACATTAACATTACAATATTTTTTCGTTGACCGTAAACTCTTTTTTTGTGACAAATTCACTTTTCCACAAAGACTATCAGGAGATAATAATGTCAACTCCATACCAATGACGTAGAATCTCATGAAGTTCATAACACAAACAATGTATCTGTTCCGTCCTTAAATTTGAACAATTGTAATATAAAGATTGTTTTTTTTTTCATGACTATAGCTGGTTGTTTATATCAAAATATCATCAAAATGACTTCAAACAACTTGGAAAATATCCACAATGACATTGGTATATTGTCTTTAGCAAAATGTCATCAAAACGTCAAAATCACAAAAAGAGTGCGTTAATGACGTCCATTAACGCATCCTTTTTTAAATAAAATAATTTATTAACATTCCGTTATAGAGCGAGAGAAAAAAAATGCCTCAATTCAAAATCCTGACACGTGCAATCCGTTCCCGAGATAATTGAGGCGGTCCATACATAAAACTCACTCTGTATATTATATTCAAGCGACAGTACTACTTATCAGATTCGGACAAGTTTAAAAGCTTTGATCAATAAAATCCAACAAATGTAGAGATTTCAATAACCAGATATTCATGCCATCCCTTTCGATATGCATATTTCAATTTACATTCATGCCGTTATAAAATGTGTACAGACTCCAACGTTTCCGTATATTCAGATCCATAGTAGGTGTACGTGATATATTGTATGGAAATATGTTACATATTTTAGTTATTTACAAGTTACTTTGGATCGGATTCCGATGTAAAGATATTGAAAATATAATGTCAAAGCATGCCTAAAGTGTATTTCGGAAGAAGGCATAAACTATAATATAGCAGAAATCCCAACAAAAGGTCTTCAAACATTCCTTGGCACTTCGGGGTGTATAATAACAAGAAAATAACCGAAATATCAAAACTAGAAATGGGTTTTCCAAAATTGCTTACTTTGAAAATTGGCTAATGTGTAATCTTTGTTTATTTTTAGCGTGAAACAATTTGATAACGTAGGCTCCTTGATATGCAAAATATTGTGAAAAAACAGACAACCTCCTAGACTAGACAAACAAGAGACTGAAATGTTCACATTTTCGGGGTAAGCCAACATCGCCCCATATTTCATTTCCGTCTTATTCTCTCCTAGACACATTCTGGCCATATTTAAACAAAATTATGACAAAATACCTAATTGAACTTTCAGAAAATCTTGAATAAATTAGCGATTCTCATTGTACATTCCCATATCCAATAAAACAAATACAATAACTTTGTAATAAACATGATTATATTATATTATAACTGAAAAATTCATCATAAATATACTTCAAAAATTCCTTTCAACATAGCCAACAACGTTACTGCTTCCGTTTCTGCTGAATTGATTAATTATTCGCGATGTGGCCGGAAAGTGAGTCAGTAATTAAAGAGTTTTCGAAACCTCTCAAAAAACACTACGATTAACGCTATTTGACAATTTTGACATACGGTATGTCGTTTAGTATATACCGCTCCCAGTATTTTGAATTATAGTCTAGTATAGTAGGTACATACTAGTTTTTGTATTAAGAAAGGTATAATGAAAAGTATCGTTCATTACACATCCATAAACGCTTTTCCCGTGCTTGCACGACTTCCCGTTGCGCGCACACGGGAAAAGCCTATTTTCTGGACTCGTAATGAAATATACTATATCTGTCAAAATAGTCGTGGGGTTAGGTTTATGTTAACCTCTAGCGGCTCAGGATATGTACGTTTTCGAAAACTCCCTACTATCGTTTCGGGAGTTTTTTAGTAGTTTTAACATTTTGTAGTGATATTTTTGTCAAACTTTTTGGTAAATACTGAACATCCGAGCTATGCTCGAAGTAATAATTAGGCTGCAATTAAGAGTTATTGAACAATTATGGTTCGTGATTGTGTAGTTGGTAAAAAAGTGGATCGCTTATGCCCGAACTTAATTTTTTATCGGCAAGTGTCTTTCTGCTATTTTTATTTTGTCGACTTTCATAATAAGTATATTTGACCTTGCTTCCACTTTTGATTTGGGAAATTATACGAATATATTCCAAAATCGTTTTTTTCAACAAACTTGAACTTTTCAATATCCGTCCGAATACGGCAGATTCGGACGGTTCATTGTTTATGAAATGTAACTAAAGTTTGATAAAAGGTCGTTAAGCATACTTTGCATTGATATTGTTATGGTATGAATAGTTACTCAATAATAAATTTAAATATTTAATAATCATATAATGTAATTGATATTTGTACAACCAACTCTATCACTTGATATTTAGAATCATTTATTTTCCACAGTGGAAGAATATAAAACCTATTGAGTAGGTCCATCACAAACCTAAAATAAACGTATGAGTTAGAAACATTCAGAAGAAAAAAAAACATGTAAAATTAGTTTTGATACACCCTTTATACTGAATAATTAAAGTCATACAATGACAAACAGTAAAATAGGAACACAAACTTTGAAATAAAATATTAACAGAGTACCAACTTAAAAAGTGATGATTGTTAAATTGAAATATAAATAAAATAAATAGAGAAAATTATAACTTAAAATTGAACTATAAATAAAATAAAATAAATCATATAACTTAACATAAATAAACTATCAATATAATTAAAAATAGCAATAATAATTCAGTAAGTAAATTTTTCAAAGACAGTCATTGGTAGAAATAATTTTAAAATAAAATCTAAGAGCGTTTCTTGAAAAAACAAAAGAAAAAATCAACAACGGGTTGAGATTTTGAGAAGGAAGGAGGTTTGTTCAAAGCAAAAATTTAAAAAACTAAAATTATGCAAAAATATTCAAAAACAAATGATAAAAAGTTGTAAATTTAAAGTAAACTAAACTAATAAAAAGTGATTGCAACAACAAATAAGTAAGTGAAAAGTTATACTTACCAAAAATACTAAATAATAAGTGAAACACGGCTATAAGCCATACAATATTCCTATGTCCAAGGCATATTTTTAATTAATTGAAAGTAGAAAGCAGACAATATTGAAATCGTTTATCCAGCACAGAAAAAACTTTCCAAATGATCCAGAATTTTAATCCAGGTCTGCCGAGCATTGAAAATTCAGTGTGACCTTCAAGAGAAGAAAAGAAATCAATGCTTAATTTCAAAGACAGTCAGGTATCATTTATCCATATAATTTAATGTTGAATATATTAATATATAAAATTCAAATTGTTCAAATATAAAAAAGGTAATACATAAGATTATACTTACTGATAAAATTTTTCAAAAGTATCAAAGAGATATCGACTATAATTGATTTAGACGCCATTTTATTCTAGAAACATTGTGTCGAATGTCACTTATTCACGTATAGAAATTAAGAATTTTCTTTGAAGTTTTTAAATAATAGAAATATAAAACCATAGACTTTGATAAGTATAATCTTAATTTCGTTGTGAATGAGGGAGTGAATGAAATTTAGATAAGAAATAATTAGTGTTAACCATTTTTTGAATATTTTTGGTGTTGATTAAGCCGTTTTGAAGAGAATTAAATAATAAATCGAACGTTTAATTTGTTGAACATTTATTTGAATTGAATGTGTTTATTTTCTTTTATATCCATGATATATTTTTTACAATCAACACTGGTTATTGGCGTTGGAACTTTTTGAAGGTCAAAAGACAGAGTTGGCTCCACTAAAATTTGAACTCACAAACAAAATATAATTTCCCTGAGATAATTCAAATGAATTTATAAAATAATATTCAAATTACATAATAGAGTCTCATAACAATCATAATAAAAAAATATAAATAAATGATAAAATAAATATTATTGATAATTTTCCACTGAGCTAGTTTGATAAACAAAGATAAGTATTAAAACTAAAAATAATAGATAAATAAAATTATAATTTATAAAAAGATATGGAGTTATTATAAACATATTAGTATTATAGACATATTATTATTATTATTAAAACCATATCAATATATATCGAAATTGTTTGGAAACATCTTGGAAATCACGTAATTTTACTGCCATCACCTATTATTATTTACCTTATAGATTCACTATTATTTCTCCTATTTGTTACCATTATGTAGAGCCCCTCAGGGAGGTCATCATGTGGCTACTAAAAAGTGTCAACTCCTCTTCTTGATTACTTTACAGGGCGATTTGTCAAATTGACTATACATTTTAATTGGCTATAGTGTTCACACGGCTCTAATTTTTCCATGATACAGTGAACTACTATCAAGCATTCGACTGGTATTAGCTAAACTTAGAAATTCCAGGACCGGCTTTGGAAAAATTAATTTAGTGATTCGTATTAAATATTGCACCCTGTATATATATATTTTTTTTAAATGGAATAAGTGATTTTCAAACTTCAAAAATAGCCAATGGAGACGATATATGCGACAATGTTGTCGCACTTTTATTCAATTTTTAGCGAACGATCAAATCTTACCAAAAATAGCCATAATGACGTAACACATAATCAGGTATTAATTTGAACAAATGTTATAAATTCAAACAATGATAGACTGTATCGAATAACAATAACAACAAACACTAAACAACAGAAAACAGTAACTAATAACAATAACAAACAACAATTTTAAAATAATAACTAAAATTACCTAGTTAAGATAAACGTATAAATAAGAACTGAAAAAAATACAATAATGGTAACAAAATAATCATAATTCAAAGTAGATTCTCGAAATGGAACCCTGCCGCCTCTACACATTTTTTTGCCGAATTGTTAATTGCCGTATTGCATTACGGATACACTGGGGATAGTTTCTAATAATATTACAAAAAATATAATTCTATCAATTAATTGTTGTCGTTTATTAATATTCTCTGTGTAAACTAGTTGTTTCAATCGTTCCCAAATATGGTAATCAACGGGATTGAAATCAGGTTATCTTGAAGCCATAAAATAGGACCTATCCACCTGTTGCCATAAGCATTATTTAAATGTTGTCTTACTGCCAGTAAAAAGTGGGGGAACGCCCCATCAAGCTAAAAATGCATCCCTCGGATAACAACGTTCGCAGATTCGGCAACATATTTCGTAGAAAGTACAAATAGATCAGTCCTCTTAAAGGACCATCAAAAAAGTGAGGTCCTACTAATTGTTCATTTATGACACTGAACCATACGTTAACGAAAACCTTAACTGGGAACGACATTCTCGTATAGCATGTGGATTTCCTTCTGCTCACACCTTTGAATTAAGGGAATTATTTATCCCGTCTCTTGTAAATTGGGCTTCATCTGTAAATAGTGTCCTGTACAGCGTTGGTCGATGATTGTTAATCCATCTACAAAATTCCAACCTATGGATTTCATCTTCAGGATGTAGTCGCTGAACCATCTGAATATGATATGCGTATAGATTATTTTTTTTAAGACTACTTACTTTTGATTGAGTAACATTGAGTTCTCCACCTACTTGTCTAGTGTTTATTGTAGGTTTCATAGTAACAGCGTCAATAATGTCTTCTTCCTGCTCTTCCACTAGGAAAAGTGCAATTTTTTCGCAAATAATTAAAAACTGACCCAAATGTTGGATGACTGGGAGTTCGACGATCAGGAAATCTCCTGTGATATTATCTAGCAGCTGCTCTACCATTCCCATTACATAACCCATGAACAAAAATTATGTCGGCATGTTCTGTGGTCGAAAATTGATGTGGCATTTTGAACGAAAGTAACAGAAGCTCTACTAAAGCTAACACAACTATAACAGGAGAAATATTTATTCTTATACATATAAATAACGATTGATAAAGACAATGGGTATAAATTATCAAGAAACGTCAATCGTTCAACGCCAATCTTGATTTCAAAACTTCTTAGAGTAGTTCCTTATTTTTATTTGGTACAGTTGATACGATGTATTATACGTGAGGTTAGACTAATAATAATAAAATTATTTTTTATACTTTTATAAAATGGGTAACGTACGCCATTGGTACGTTTATGACAGATATCGTCCATGTTTCCTCGTCCCTTACCGATGCCGCGTAGCTTCAGATAGACTTGCCAAACTATAGTTCAGCTTTTCGGAGAAATTCGACACGGAATTCAATAATAAGGGATCCCAACACCATTATCGCACTTGGAAAGAATGTGATTCAGTTGGTATATAGATCACCTCACTTTGGGTATCAGGACACACTTGAGTAAAAGGAAATAAAATAGCAGATGATCTAGTGGAGAGAGGGGCTGAAACAACCTTTGGGGGCTGGATACCTTTTGCGGTATCGGCTCCAATGTAATATTTGAAGAAATTAGCAGCGTCGAACAGAAGTGAAGATGTGACCATTGAAAAGATCCAGTAGAGCAAGGGCAATCAAAGGTACTTCTGGGTAACTACCACCAGAAAAATATAAATTAATGCCTAAACCAGAGTGAGACTGTACCAAAAATTTTGACAGTGTCCTGGTCGCCTAAATGGGCCTCTCAAAAAACTTTAACTGAGTAGAGCAAGAAAAATTTAGATTTAGTGGAATAGAACAAAAAACTTCCATTCATGTACTTGCAGAATGCATCGTAATACAGAATCCGTTCTGTTGCTCAAATAAACAATGAATTGAAATCAGCAAATAACTCAATAAAAATAGATTTAAGCAGTAAGGAAATAACCCAGGAAGAGTAGGCACTTCAAATCAGATACTTACCAAACGGAAGGGAGAAAAAGTTAACCACGAGCAATAAATTAAAATAGCTATTTGTGTATCAAGAGCAGAAAGTAGTACTTTGGCAGTCGAGACAGAAAGTTGCCGCGCGACGCGTGAGCGGAGCGCGGCAATCTGTCGAGACTACCAAAGGACTTTCTGCTCGAAATACACACAAGATTTTTTCTACGATCACACCAAAATAAAATTAATTTTTTATTAAAAACGTGTTACTTTCATCACAATATTGGAAGTTTATTTGACATATTAAGCCTACTATTCGAAGACAAAAGATTACTTGTGTATGTTGTGTTGCCTACTTATGACAATAGACTTTATGATTTTATGGTTGTATGAATATTATAGTTCATTAAATAAATTACAACTTTTTTAAATTTTATTTGAACGGAATACAGAACGATAATAAACAAACATACCTATTACTTATTAACTAAATTAAAATTAAAGATACAATTTTGGCAATTTTTTATGTTTATGCCTGAGGTAGATGTCTCTGAAAGGTTAGAAAATGTCAAATCTTTCTGGTGATTGCAAGTATGTTGTGTTGCCTACCTATTGCCATTGTTTGTATTTAGCAGTTTCGTGTACCTATGTACGTAGGCAACACTTATTACATTAATGTCAGATATTTATTACATTAATGTCAGATATTTTTTAGATTTCCCTATTTCTCATTATATTATTACGGAAAATACTGTTGGATGCTTTAACATATTAGAAAATCAACTAAAATGTTTATTTATTCTACAGTTTATATTAAAATAACTACTAGCTCTCTTTTATCTATAAATAAAATTAGGCGTGCGCCAAAGTTACTTTCTGATTAAGAGCGCCAATAATGTCAAATTATGACAGCTCGCGGAAAACATCAACTTTGCGGTTAGATTTGAGTGTGCAAAAGCCTACTTTGAGTAGTGATCGTAGGAAAATATATTTAAATGCTGCCTTCTTGGTGACATATAACGGAAATAATTAAATTCGAGAGTTCAAAACTATTTTAAACTATCTAAAAATGGTAAATCAATAAAAATGTCCTCTTTTGGAATGGCTCTGGAACATGAGAACGGCGTATTTATGAATGTTGTGGAAATTTTGAATTAGTAATTAAAATGTGATTATTTGATTCTAATTTTGGTTTAGTTCCATAGTTATTTGAGGAAATTTATACTTTCCCACACATGTTGACAACAACATTTTTCCTACAAACTGTCGGAAAGTTCAAAATATACATTCAATTGAACACAAAAAAATCTAGATACAAACGAATACGTTCACCAGTTTTGGGTATTGATGTAATCATTAGAAGTTATAAACATAAAGTTCAACATTTGAATGAATAGTGAAAATAATCATGAAACTTAAGCATTGATACCTTCCTTACCTATAAGAAAGTAGAAACGTGCAAAAATGTTCCCTATACCTGAATGCTACAATTTCTGAGTTATAGCTACATTTACATTATCTTCGCCGAAGTTGGAATATTACATTTAGATGGCTATGATTGAATAAACTCGTTTAATTTTCAATAATTTATATCCTAATAGAAATATTATAACAAGGTCTACTGTCAGTAAATTAGTAAAAAGTTTAACGAAACTGGTGCAGTTAAATTTTTATCCAAATCATGGCGCAGAAAACCTACAGCAACTGAAGACAAATATTTGAATGTTTGTTTCATGTTAGAGGTTAGTATGCTTACTGGCGGTTAATTTGTCTTTGTACATTTCGGGTCGCGCGTAATCAAAATCTGTTAAAGATTCTTTTTGTTTAGGACTCAACTGTTCACTTTTAACATCCATATTATATTTTTCAAATTATATCAACAAAAAACAAACAATAATAACCAAGACAAAATAGTGAGGTTATGGATGAATGAAATTATTAATTCGGTTATCTTGTCTGTCAAAATTTCTGCAAGTTCATTGGTTAAGGCAACTGGCAACGCTGTTCCTCAATTTTGCACCCTCATTGCTGCTCTCCGGTACTTTTCATTTTTCAAGAATATAATGTTTTTTTTATTGGATAGTTCAAATGAGGGAGCCCTCCCTGGGAGCACTCCTTTCTCGTTATTTCAAGAATACGCGTCTTGTATGTCTTTTCCTTCGTGTCTTCCCGTTCTCATCGATGTACCTTGACTTAGATTAAAGAAGGAAGAGTGTTATATCAGCACAGTGATGACCATGCATCTCAAGTCCTGTGGTCAGTAAAGAGGGGACCAGATCTGTATTTATTTTCTTATAATATTGAGTTAGTTATTACTTTATTACATACCTACATAACGATGTTTTGTTAAGACCACCAAATTTTTCAGTCGATCTTTCATACCCTTATAAGTATAAAGTATTTCGTAATTCTTGATGCGATGGGTAAGCGCGTGCCTTCCACAGTGAGGGTCGTAGGTTCAAGAAAAAATTTTTTGCTAAAACAAAAATTCAATTAAATTCTGTAAATTGGATGGAAAAATTGAACTGTCACAGAAGGGCAGTTGGGAGAAGTTCATTTGAAAAAAATAATTATTGAACTTCATGGCATTATATGAGATTTACGATATAAAATTTAAAAAAGAAAACTCAACTGTAAAAATTAAGAGATTCAGCGGGTGGCAATTTTTCTCTTATTCACATTTACTTACTTGAAAAAGTCTTCATTCAAATATGTGCTTAAAGCTGGAAAAAAATTAAATGTCTTCTACTACAGTTACTTTTTGCTTAATAGTTGATAATTGGCTTGGATCGAAAAGAAAACATTAAACAAGATAATTGCACCATTAAATTGTGCAGAAAAAAATTGGGACCAAAATCATTTTTATATGGCTCCAACAATACTAAGTATCAACTTCAAAGCCTAGTTTTGAATAATTGAAAAAATCACAAAATCACAACTATACAATACTTCTATCGATTCGATACAATTGAAAGATGTTTCCAAAATCTCAACACGTTATGACATCCCTTGTAAGGGCAGTTCACAACCCCAAAACTCTCTCTGTTCCATTTTGTGTAGCATGCCGTTCAGCTTGTTACATTTCTCGACTTAAAATTATTTTAGTGGCCCAATAGTCTTAATTTCTCACTGAATTTGTACAAAATTTCTAAACATGCCGTTTCCTTGTCGCATCAGCCACTCCAAAATGAAACATTATTTTTTTCGAATTTCCCTTTCATTTATGGTCTTTAGATATTCTTATTATTTATTTTCCTCTCACTGCCACTAATAAGGAAACAGTCCAATAAATTTTCAGATTAATTGTGTGCTGAATAATTTTATATCGTCCGGCAATATTTGGGCAAGTTTATAGCAATATTTAGGCATGATCTAGGCAAGTTACAAGGCAAAATATTGATATGAATTTTTAAATTGATATGAATTTTTAATTTATGGTGTTAATATGTATTTTAATTTATTTGTTATAATATATTTATTTGGGAGCCAATTAATATGAATTTTAATTCAAATATTAGTGATATCATCACTCACCTTTTATGATGACTCTTCACCTCAGGTTGGGTTCATGGGTCTAATGCTCACTTAGTTTCTTTTTTTTAATTTTATTATTTAATATATTCTCAGGCCGGTCCTGTGTCCTTGCCCTTGAATAATAGTAACTATCCAACTGTGAAGCAGTTTTGCCAACTTAATAGGAAGAAAACTCTTTATATTAGAAATTTATGAAATATTATTTAATTTATTTTTTAATGAACGGCGTATTTATATAGAATTGATAAGTGAATACATAAGAAACAATTCAAAACACTTATCTAAATGATCTTTCGCTCAACGTTCACACTAAATGAAGTTCTTATATCTAATAAATATATGAAAATTATACAACTCTTTTAACATGTAACACTAATAACCAAAGACAAAATAGAACATCTGTTTTTAACAGATTTTATATACAAATTTGACGATGTTGTAATCGTAACGAAGATCAATAAATATTAAGTTCTGGATTTGATCACACGCACGTAAGTTTAATAATGTAACTTATAGTTTATGAAATACCTTTTTATCTTGTATTATTTTCTAAGATTTTCTATGTTTTAGACCTTTCTGGGCCTTGGAGTCTCTCGTAGAAGTAGCTTCAATATGGCTTCGGGGTCGGCTTGGGAAGATTTTCAGTTTTGTTTACCTCTTGGAACCTTCACTAATGGTTTGTTTAAAGAATTTTATATTTACAGATATTATTCAACCTCTTTTTTTAACAGGAAAGGTTAGCAACACCAAATCACTCTATAGTTTCACTTTTAATACAACGTAGTCTAATTTTAAATAAATTTTTAAACATGAAAAAGCTTATACTTCTCAATTCTGTATATTTTTTTGTAACTAACCGTTTTCTAATCAATAGCAACCAATATAAAATTTTTCTATCTTTTCAAAATCCATATGTCTCTTTATTTTTGAGTTTTTCTATATTTGCTGACCAATCAAATTCATTTAATAATTTTTGATTTCTGTTATTTGACTTGATTGTTTTATAATTTGATCTTTTTCTGATATGAAAGTTTATTATTGTTTTTATCTTTTAGTTAAAAAATTTTAAAATTATTTGACATCTGTTTCAATTTCAGTTGTCATGACCTTTCTTCCGTTCGAGTTGACAAATCTAGATTCACACTTTGTTATATATGTTCATAAGTGTACTTCTTCTATTTTTACTAGTGTCAGATTTTATAACTTAACTAATAATTTTTAATTTTCAGGTTCTTTCTTTTTAGATTTATGATGAGCCAAGAAACTTTTGCAAAGCTTTTGAAAATTCTGAAACTATGTGATAAGATTTCAATAAATTAGAGAAAAGTTATACAGATTTCCGTTTAAAGTTTGGGTTGTAAATATTTGTCAGGTGATTTGTTTATATTTTATTTAGATTTTATACTGAAATAACCCTTGTTTGGTGTATGTGTTGTATGATTTCACTTTCCATATCAATATAGTTTTAATAATTTCCGTCAAGTTCCCGTTCCTGTTTCCGCCATGTCGCTAGGAGCTGCAAAAAACCCAGCACTTTAAGATAAATTCCTTCGTTTCATATTAAGCGCGTATAAGATTCGAATTTGGCGAGTTAATTATTATAACTTGGTATTCTCCACGTTTGGTTATTTGGATACACGTGTTCGGGGATAATTAGTTGAGGTTTTTTTCTATTTTTAAGTACCTTAACGTTCATATTCTACAAGGTGTTTCTAGCTTTCCACCTTTTGCCTTCTTTTTTTATTGCTTTCGTTTCGGTTAAAAGTTGGTGGCGTCCAATTTTATCCCATTGATAGCGTACAAGATCATTTAATTTTCGACAAATTCCACTCCGTGAGGTGGAGTGCTCTAGCCCGGTGCTTTATGAGTTACAATTTAATCTGTGATAATTTTGGATTGTTTCTAAAACAGTTCAATTTTTTGGTTGCAAGCTAGAAACTTGAACGGTTCACTCTTGCTCAAGCAAAATCTTTTTTCGAAGTTAAAATTTTATTCCCAGGAGTATTTCGCAGATTCAGTAATTTGCTTAAGTTATTCTCCAGCTTCATATTTTAATTAATTGTAATTAAATCACTGCTTTTTCAATCTCAGTTTTATCACAATTATAAAAACTTCCATTGCATTACTTGGATAACTTTTGAGAGCATATTAAATATTCACTGTGCAAAAATTCAGCTTCATTCATATTTATCGTAGCCTAGCTTCTTTTTAAGTAATTTAGAGAAACTTCTGCGTAACAAAACATCTTGTTTTGAGTAACCCGTTGTGGTTAATTATAAATTCATTCGGTGATTTTTGAAGTCTTTTCTCCAATGAGAAAAAGATAAAAAAATAGATGAAAACACCACAGTTTTGCTGCAGGATACAAGAAATTCCCTGGAGTTCAGAAGTTTTGTAGTGGCATTCGGAGTGAGAAGGGGACAACAGCCGCCCCATTCGCCTTTGGATCTTTTACTTGGTTACGACTCCGTTGCGGTTTTTGATAAAACTTCTCGACTTTCAAAAGTCAGTAATATATGGTGAAGACCGATGTTTGAGTTTGACCACTAGCCAAAAGAAATCAAACAACTTTGTTGCTTTAGTGAGAAAGATTGGTTTTACGTTGCCCGAAGGAAATTATTTGCAAAAACACAAAAAAACTTCCAAGTTCAAATGTTAACTTAGCGTAAATCAATTCGTATAGCAAAGACATTCCCAATGAATAAATTGTCACTAGTTTGGGAAGTTTGAAGTCCACGCAAACATAGTATCTTTGGATTTGCACAGTCGTATCTCCAAAAATGAATAGACTTAGTTAGGTTCGCTAGATCAATTTTAGATACTCTATCGCAAAATTTAATCAATAAAAAAATCGATTTTTTTAACCATCTAACCCTATTTCGCCCCCTATACGTTGAATACTTTAGAGCCTTGGATGCAGCCTGGCTATGAGATGCAATGAATATTCTGGCTAAGTTGAGGCGTTTTTTGATGTACTTTTGAGCACAAAAAGTACACACACTCTTTAGATCATATCAACGGAAATTTCAGTGGCCGGTGTTAATCCTAATGATTTGTGTATCTGGTAATATCGTATGTATGTATATTGGGTTGACATTCACTGAGACCTAAAAGATCTATCTGGCAATATTAATCCAGAATAAAAATTAGAACGAGCACCACAAATCTTTTAAAAACAGTTTATTTTCCGAATTTTTCTGCTGTCACACAAAATAATAAAATTTTTTAAAAACAATTTATTTTACGAATGTTTCTTATTTTATTTTTATTTTTTTGCTGTCACTCATAAAATGATAAAATCTTTTAAAAACAGTTCATTTTCCGAATTCTTCTCATTTTATTTTTTTGCTGTCACTCAGAAAATAATAAAATCTTTTAAAAACAGATTATTTTACGAATTTTCCTTATTTTATTTTTATTTTTTTGTTGTCATTCACAAAATAATAAAATCTTTTAGAAACAGTTTATTTTCCGAATTTTTCTTATTTTATTTTTTTGCTGTCACTCACAAAATAATTAAATCTCTTAAAAACAGTTTATTTTACGAATGTTTCTTATTTTATTTTTTTGCTGTCATTCACAAAATAATAAAATCTTTTAAAAACAGTTGATTTTCCGAATTTTTCTTATTTTATTTTTATATTTTTGCTGCCACACAAAATAATAAAATCTTTTAAAAACAGTTTATTTTCCGAATTTTTCTTATTTTATTTTTATTTTCTTGCTGTCACACATAATTATAAAATCTTTCAAAAACAGTTGATTTTCCGAATTTTTCTCATTTTATTTCTATTTTTTTGCTGTCACTCAGAAAATAATAAAATCTTTTAAAAACGGTTTATTTTACGACTGTTTCTCATTTTATTTTTATTTTTTTGCTGTCATTCACAAAATAATAAAATCTTTCAAAATCAGTCTATTTTCCGAATATTTCTTATTTTATTTTTATTTTTTTGCGGTCATTCACAAAATAATAAAATCTTTTAAAAACAGTTTATTTTCCGAATTTTTCTCATTTTATTTTTATTTTTTTGCTGTCATTCACAAAATAATAAAATCTTTCAAAAACAGTCTATTTTCCGAATATTTCTTATTTTATTTTTATTTTTTTGCTGTCATTCACAAAATAATAAAATCTTTTAAAAACATTTTATTTTCCGAATTTTTATTTTATTTTTATTTTTTTGCTGCCACACACAATAATAAAATCTTTTAAAAACAGTTTATTTTCCGAATTTTTCTTATTTTATTTTTATTTTTTTGCTGTCACACAAAATAATAAAATTTTTAAAAACACTTTATTTTACGAATGTTTCTTATTTTATTTTTATTTTTTTGCTGTCACTCACAAAATGATAAAATCTTTTAAAAACAGTTCATTTTCCGAATTCTTCTCATTTTATTTTTTGCTCACTCAGAAAATAATAAAATCTTTTAAAAACAGATTATTTTACGAATTTTCCTTATTTTATTTTTATTTTTTTGTTGTCATTCACAAAATAATAAAATCTTTTAGAAACAGTTTATTTTCCGAATTTTTCTTATTTTATTTTTTTGCTGTCACTCACAAAATAATTAAATCTCTTAAAAACAGTTTATTTTACGAATGTTTCTTATTTTATTTTTTTGCTGTCATTCACAAAATAATAAAATCTTTTAAAAACAGTTGATTTTCCGAATTTTTCTTATTTTATTTTTATATTTTTGCTGTCACTCACAAAATAATAAAATCTTTTAAAAACAGTTGATTTTCCGAATTTTTCCTATTTTATTTTTATATTTTTGCTGTCACACAAAATAATAAAATCTTTTAAAAACAGTTTATTTTCCGAATTTTTCTAATTTTATTTTTATTTTCTTGCGGTCACTCACAAAATTATAAAATTTTTTAAAAACAGTTTATTTTCCGAATTTTTCTCATTTTATTTCTATTATTTTGCTGTCACTCAGAAAATAATAAAATCTTTTAAAAACAGTTTATTTTACGAATGTTTCTTATTTTATTTTTTTGCTGTAACTCAGAAAACAATAAAATCTTCTAAAAACAGTTTATTTTCCGTATTTTTCTTATTTTATTTTTATTTTTTTGCTGTCATTCACAAAATAATGAAATCTTTCAAAAACAGTTTATTTTCCGAATTTTTCTCATTTTATTTTTATTTTTTTGCTGTAACTCAGAAAATAATAAAATCCTTTAAAAACAGTTTATTTTCCGAATTTTTCTCATTTTATTTTTATTTTTTTGCTGTCATTCACAAAATAATAAAATCTTTTAAAAACAGTCTATTTTCCGAATATTTCTTATTTTATTTTTATTTTTTTGCTGTCACTCACAAAATAATAAAATCTTTTAAAAACAGTTTATTTTCCGAATTTTTCTTATTTTATTTCTATTTTTTTGTTGTCACTAACAAATTAATAAAATCTCGAAGACAGTTTATTTCCCGAGTGTTTCTTATTCTATTTTTCTGCTGTCACACAAAATAATAAAATCTTTTGAATACAGTTTATTTTCCGAATCTTTTTTATTTTCTCTAGACCATTATCATTCCACACGAAAATAATTTTCTAGATTAAATTATGCAGGTATTTATCATTTTTGCAAAAACTGAATCTCAGAAAACAAACAGTAAGTAGAAGATTATAAAACCGAGTTTGTAGGTGAAGTTTCTATTGCCACCGGCCAATCTAATTCTCTTTGAAATGCGAATTGGAAGCCTAAAACATTTCACGTTTACAAAAACGACTTTTTCAAGTAAAAGCTAATCCGTTAGAAAAGCGCTAAAAAATTAAATATAATAAAATTGCTTTTATGAATATATTAAGATTTAGTTAAGTCAGCTCACAGCAGAAAATTATAGAAATTACTCATTATTACAAACGGCTCATGGATTTTAGATTAGAAAGAATTTATTTATTTTTAATCCAATTTTGGATGCCCAAGATGGGTAAGGCAGATCAACAAGCAAAGAGCAGGGGCTGGAATATCCTTTTGCAGGCCGGAACCCTTTAGCGGTATCAGCTTCAATGTAATATTGAAAAGAATAGGCAACGCCGGAAAGGAAGGAAAATCTGATCATTGGAAAGATCTGGAAGGACTAAGATAATTCCTGGAAAACTACAACCAGGTGAAAACAAGAATGCCTAAGCCAGAGTAAGGCTGCACTCTTGTGCAAAACGGATCTCAGTGAATTTTTTTGAACTTTTGATATGTTGTGAAGTTCAATCTCCTGGAAAAAAGTCATATGATTGCTTGTTGAGTTGGAAAGTGGAGGTTCTAAAAAAAATAATATTTCGCAAAGGGAAACCTATTTCTCACAAATGTTTTGAACGACTATTAACCAATGGGAAATTAGTTTTAGTATAATTTTTGACCCAAAATGTTGATGCGTTAATGGGCCAAGAAATATTTTATATGAAATTTTCACTATCTGTTGCTCTTTACTGTAGATAATTTAACGCACGAGCAGAGCGAGTGCGTTAATGTTCGAGATTGTTAATTGCCCTTTTAATACTCGTGTTAGTTACAAAGCTTTTTCGTCGACTGTATCAGTTGTATTCGTTTTTCTCAATATTTAAAAACTAAAAATATTTATTTGTTTCATAGGTAAGTACTGTCAAAAATAAATATTGACATTGAAATGTCACAGAGAAGGTCGCTAGTTCAAATGTCACTGTTTTCGTTTTTCTTACATTATATTTTGGATGTTTCATTGTTTCAACACTAATATTATTATAATTTTGTAGAATAATAAAATAAAAACGATATGTAAGTCAAAAACTAGAAGTATTCTATACTAGGATTCATTTTTTGAAGACGTTTTTGTATGTTTGGTTGCCTACACCACAGGTAACTGTCAATATAAATATAATGTATAGGATGTGCGTTGGGTTGCCTGCAGAAAATCGTTGATTAATGTAGGTAAATCATGCATTAATGGGGGTCATTAATGTATGATTTTGTCTAATTTTGAGAACGTTAATAGCATATGTTAATAAACGGTCGACGGAAAATATCATTAAAAGCAGCTAATGTGCTGAAATTGTCATTATTAAAGCAGCTAAAATCGTAATTATTTGTTTGTCAAAATGGAATATTTCAAAATTTCATACACGGTAAGTCAGAAAGTTGCATTTTTTGTAGCTATTTGAACATGTATTTATTATACAGGGTGTCAATTTTAAAACTTACAATGGGCTGTACCTCGTGAACGGAAAGAGATTTCAAAAAAATTTCAAAACCGTTTCTAGGGTAGAGAGGGAGAACTGAAATAACATGAGAGAGAAGGCACCTCCATCAACCCCATATGCCCCACCTTCAAAAATTTAAATGGCAACCCCCTACTTGTGATACTAGCTTCGTGGATACTTCACTATAATTTATTCGAAACATTATCATATGACCTGATGCTCACATTTAGCGTGAGACCAAGGATAGCGGATATAGGTAAGTGAGACTCATAATCAACCTATTTTTGCCCTCAGAATATATGTGGTATAATTAATGACCAATCTGCAATAAGCAGAGTGAGAACCACGTGGAAACACTATAGAGATGATCACCAAAATGGCAAATTCAATTTACAATATTCACATTCACTTATACAAAATGGGTACTTTTGACCAGACATTTGTTAGATTTATCAGTAACTTAAGTGTGTATCGTTTTAGTAGGTAGGTATATTAAAGAGCGTAAGACATGGGATTAGCAATAAGTAACTACATTTTCAACAGTTAATTTAAAAACATGTCTGTGAATTATACCTAAAAAAATAAAGTACAATTGATTTAACAGTTGAATGAGCTGCCAATTTCCATAAAATCAGATTTATGTTCGAAATATCCAGTTGTACTACGTACCGATAACGATAATGACATTGGTGATTATGAATTCAGTTTCAAACCCCGAATTTAATTAGATCTACCTCGTAAGACTTGAGGTTAGCGTTGTAGGTACATAAAATCAACCCGCTCTAAGAGAAAATTAACTGCTGCCATAACTGTCGGGTCTGTCATTATTCTGTTCAATTAAAATAATTATGTATGAATTGTGATCGTATGTACTGGCCTGGTTTATGCCCGCATCAAGAAACCAGCGAGATTTTTCTTTGTGTTCTCATTTTGTTGACCCCAAGATTTTGCATTTGGAGCCAGCTGCACTCGCCACAAATTAATTGTACTCCAGAATAATGTAGGTACGAGATACTCACCACGAATTCATAATTGGTTTCTGAAACTTGGTTTACGGAGAACGTGCTAAGATTACATACGGGGTGATATGGGAGCGCTCAACTAATATATATTTCACTTTAAACTATGAAGGAGATGGTTGTCGAATTTTTCGGTTAACACATACATATTACGTGCCGTAAATTACAATATATATATAGATATTTTTTGAAGTAATGGAAATGGAGACTTGAGGTTTGGATTATATTAACAAATATGAACTATGAAAATCTGAAAGAGCGATACAAAGGATTGATTCAAATTTCAAAATTTTTGAAATAATTTACATAATTGTGGACTAGACTATTTTAGAGAAAAACATTATAGTAGAAGATCCGAAGTAAGGTCGACCTTCACCGAGCTGATAATAGAATGAAACATGTTTTATAATAAATTTGGTATATTAGAAAATATATTAAAAATGGGTTGCCTTAAAAAATCCTGGACAGACTATTTTTAATTAATTTTAAAAAAATTAAGTTTTTTACGAAAAGAAATTTTTAAAAGTTTCATCAGTAAAATCATTTGAAGAATCGTCCGAGACACACAAAAACACTTTTTAGCCATTTTTTATCACAACGATACAGAATAACACGTGTTTTCGATGCAATAATAATAATAATAATATAAGTCATTAGCTACTCCAAAATGTCAAAATGTCATTCAAAGATAATATACATAAAATGTCATTCTCTGTCGTATAAATACCGAGCATGCGTACTTTCATTGCATGCCGTTGCATTTTCATAATTAAAAATAGTCTGTCCAGGATTTTTTAAGGCAACCCATTTTTAATATATTTTCTAATATACTAAATTTATTATAAAACATGTTTCATTCTATTATCAGCTCGGTAAAGGTCGACCTTACTTCGGATCTTAGACTATTAAGTGAGTAAATATTTTTGCAAAAGATGGTTATGTGGGTAAGCACATTTCAGATAAATAAAAAAGTGAATTTTTGAAATATTTTACTTCACTAAACCGAAATAAAAATGCAAACAAAATATTTTTTAAGGTACAAAAAAATCAATTATTAAGAAACAAGAAACTAAAATTACAAATCCATCTGCCTCTATGTCGAAGTCTAATTCATTATTGAATCGATCAATGTCTTCCATGATTCTTGGAGATAAAACTCGATGTTTCCTTCCTCGTTACTGTATGTACACAAATATCCTCTGTGTCAAAATCAGTCTTCATGAAACTGTAATATGGATTTTCTTTTTCCAAAGTTATCTGCCTTACTTTTAGTCAATTAATTTTTTGTTTGTTAATGTCTACTTTTCTAATCACTATAGAATTTTCCTGCTGGGCCCCTAAAACCACTCCCCTTTCATTTCAGTTACAGCTATTGAATTCTTACGGCATGACTTTATAATATTCACATAATATGAGGGAGCATAAATGCGTTCATGTCGTTTTAGTTGACATTCAATGTCACCAAAATTTTTATCACTCGGCAAAAAACTATGACCTGAAACGAGGAACTTACAAGTGACACTTTTCAAATTAGGACTTGACTGAAGTAAACTTGCCATCATTAGTGTAAGTTCAATATTGCGCAAGAGTCAGACCACAATATCACGTGTTCAACTGTGTTAGCCAAGGTTATTGAGTGCCTTGAGAGACAAGAGCCAACTTCCTGCTGTTCCTTCAATCCACACATAGCAACTAGTTTCATTTTGTTTCCCAGAAAATATTCCCAACTTGTCTTTTGTGAAACATTATATTACTAGGGATTATGGGCAAAGGAAGAGTCTTCTGCAAATCGAATGTTAGAAATTCTATATTTTACTCATTTCTGGCTCTTTGCAAGCCATTCTTAAGTGGCCTTTTCTGTCAATTCTTGGTGAGTGTCTATTTGGATCTGCTATAGCTGTTTGTTATGTTCATCCGATTCTTGTTATAACTTGACTCGCAAAGTATCGCAGACATGTATTTCGGTATTTTATTCACTTGCTCCATAACTTGTAGGATTTTCTCATCCGAAATTTTATTCAAACCTCCTTGTTTTGTCTCTCTTTGGTCAAGAAGTGGATCACGATTATGTGCTTCTCTGAGAGCTGTTGTAACTCTCATTGGAGTAATTCTTAAGGTATTTAGAAACATCTTCTTACAAACTTGTTTGTTGGACAAGTATTTTCTTGTATATGAACGTTTTTCGATATTTCTTCCATAATTCCTTCTTTTTGGTATTTCTTGTACCAAACTTGCAATGAAACCTGTTTGAGAGTTGTTACAATTAAGACTCCAGACACGAACATATTCTTTTTTTCCTTTTTCCACAGAAACAACCTCTCGACACTTTCGTGGACAGTTACAGTCGTAATTATTCAGGAATGGTTTCCCTGGATTTAATGTAACTTTATAGTCAATGTTAGGTTTATTTTTATTTCGATGAACTTTGGGCATATATCAATTCATCAACTTTAACTATTTCACACATTAATGTTCCTCTTCCAGACGTTATTAAAAAAATTTGCGACAGCATCTAGTAAGCTGAATAAACGAAAACGCACTAATACGTGATCTATGCTGATCTCTGGATGACTTACATCCTAATGTGAAAACATCGAATTTATCCAAGAGGTTTGGACTCTTTCGGAAAAATTGCGTGAAAGACTCCTATTTCGAGTGTTCTACGATGTCCTTGCAAGCTGCATCGGAAGCTCCACCAAAATTTATTCGGAAATTAAGTCCTAGCTTCCCCGGACTATCCATGGATTATTATTTACGGGCGTTCGCCTATTTCACTGTGGCCAGAATACTTGGAAGCAAATATAGAATATTTCCTATTTCAAGAAGTTGACGGAAACACTATGCAACAGGTAATCTAATTAATGCAAAACCAACATAATCAACAATACCTAACATCAATTACATTATTTGGTTCGGAATACTGGCCTAGTTTCCTCGTTTTGTGGCTTTGTAAATACAAATTGCTTGGGTCTCTTTCACGAATGACGCTATTATCCATTCACTGCTTATTTTACTCGAGAATTGTAGAGACAGCCCTACCAAGGCACATAGACAATTTAACAAAGTCAAATTGAACCCGGCACAAAGGTGATAAATGGTTTCTTGTCGCTTTCGAATTTACTACAGAAACTGGACTAAAAGTCCAATTACAAAACTAAATGTTACGTGCTCACAAAATAGTGCATACGTACCTTAGTTGTTGCATGTTGACATGTAAGTAATTTAGTTGATATATAGAATCTTTCGTATGCATTACGGAGTTCCATTTATTTTCAAAAGAACTCAATTTAGTGAGAATAGCTGAAACGTGAGTGGAGCAGAAATTAAAAACAAAATGCGTTGCTTGAAATGTGCTAATAGACATGGTTAGTTATGATGAATTGTCATCGTATTAAGGCTCACATAAAAAAATAACAATTTGTATATAGTTTTGGGAAACTCCAATCCAGATTTGAGAAAGACAACGAATGAATAACAAAATCAGCTAATTTTTTTCTCCACGGAAATTTTTTTCAGTGCAGCAACAAAAACTGCCCTAAAATCATTCCACAGTAATAATACTCAAGAAAACCTCATTAATCTAAAAAGAGCAAGATCAAAATTCAGATACAAATTAAAGGAACTTCCTGGAGAAATTACGTCTCTTCCATAAATGAGAAAACTATCCCCTAGCTATGAAGCAAAGTTTTGCAGTAAAACCAACCAATTTTTCCAAAGTCACTTCTTCAAACTTCTCTGCCTTCATCTCCTCCTTTTTCAAGATGTACATATGTATTGAGATAATATTCACTGAGACCTAAAATATCTATTGTTTAATCTACTAAGTTTCTGAGGAAAGTATCAGACACTAGTAGCTCCTTTAGACCTATTGCCCAGAGTAATTTGAGGATATCTGCACGCTTTAATTTGGGTGAGTGTCCCTCTTCTATCCAGTGGTCTCCTGGGTGCTGTGTCCTAGGATTCTGAATTGCTGTGCAATCTGCATCTATATAGATGGAGATTTCTTCCATTCCATAGAATCTACATTCCTCTTACTCCACTATTTTGGGCTTTTCAAGGTGCCCATTCAGGCGACAGTGTCCCGTCAAGACAGCTATTAAAACTCTTAGAGCAGTTTTACTCCGCCTTAGGCATTCATTTTTTCTCGCTGGATCGTTCCCTAGATCTTTAGAAGGTCAGATCTTCTTTTTTTGGCGTTGCCTGTTTCTTCCAATATTACATTGGAGCTGATACCACAAAAGGGTTCCGGCCCTCAGAGGGGTGGAATGCTGTTCTCGCCTAGTTCATTGAGGTTCCCTAGGTATTCCCATATGGGGAAAGGCGTATGAGATAGCGGTGAAAATGATGAGTAGAAATAGAAACGAGGTGCTATAGGAAGATTGGGAGAAGGAGATAATGAGGAAATTAATCGCAGGGGAGAGAAGGATGAGTGGGGGGCAGGATTCGGGGAGTCAAAGATACTAGGAGGGTAGTGAAAATGAGGGGGATAAGGCAGGTAGAGAAGTGAGAAGGAAGGGGGGGCGGAGAGACATTAAAGTAAGGAAAGCCCCAGGGATAGATGGCCTGAGAGGTGCTATGATGAAGAAGCTGTTGAATGACAATAAGGAGTACTTCTGGGAACTATTCAACAGGGTGCTGAGGGAGGAAGAGTTACCAGAAGGATGAAAGGTGGCCAGGGTGATACTGATGAAGAAGAAGGGTAGAGGGGGAAGGACTACAGGCCCACTAACCTGCTGTGTGGTATGGGTAAATTGATGGCGGGGATAATCAAATATAGGATTGAGTTGGTTGGAATGGGGGTTTTAGGGTAAGCCAGCACAGGTTTGCGAAGGGGAAATCATGCATCTCGGCGCTGGGCAGGGTGATGAGGTTGGTGGAAAGGGCTAGGGAGGGCATCTGGAGGAACAAGAAATTTGCCCTTCTCGTGTTCTTCGACGTCAGGAGGCTGAAGCTTGGAGTAGGGGAGATGTTGGTTAACCTGGTAGAGGACTACCTGACGGGGCGTGTGATAACAAACTCTAGAGGGATGAGGAATGAGACGGAGGCTGGAGTGCCCCAGTTCTGGGACCGACGCTCTGGAAGTGTGTGTTTGATGAGGTTTTTAATAAGACGGTGGGGTTGCTACTGAACGGACGGAGCAAAACGAGAGAAGGGAGGAAGAATTCGTACGAAGAGGTCTGTGAATTCCCTAGTGGTGTGGTTGGATAGTCAATTATTCTTCAGAACACACATGTTGAAGGCGACACAGAAGAGGAAAGTGAGGGCAGCATGGCTGTGGAGATTGATGTGTAATGTGAAAGGGCTGGGAGACTGGAAAAGGAGGGTATTTGGTGGGACGGTAGAGCAAAGTATGCTGTACGGTACAGAGGTACAGTGGAGTGGAAGAGCGGGGGTGAATGCGAGGGTTGGGCCACTCCTGCGGATGCAGAGAGTGATACTCCTGAGGGTTATGAAGTGGTACAAGACATTGGGTGGACTGGCAGCAGCGTTACTGTCAAGGTCCTACCCATTGGACGTGATGGCTAGAGCCAAGAAAAAACACTGGAGGGGTGCGACCAGAGAGGAAGTACAGGAATGGATGGATGATGAAATGGAGAGAAGGTGGGAGGAGTATGAGGCAGCGCTAAAAGGGGCGATTGGGAGTAGGAGAGATTGGATGGACCAGAAATTCGTGGAGATGAACTAATTGCGTGTGCGAGAGGTGCGTGTGCAAGAGGTGTGAAGTGGAGGATGATGTGGGGCAGAACGGGGAAGAACTGGAATTGCTGAAGAAGTTGGAGAGGAAACTAGGGGAGACGGTGTATTGGCAGTACATGGAGGAGATAATGCGGTAGGGGAGGAGGAATGGATGGAGGTAAGTGGCGTAGTCAAGAGCATGATAAGGGGGAGAAAAGGACTCGATATGGCATGAGGGGTAGAAGTGATAGGTAGGGAGAAGACGACGGTTTGAGCGAAAAGTGTGCGAGGAACCGCCGCTAGTCACGAAGTATGCTAGGGTGATTACTCCTAGGAGGGGGTAACGGCGAGTTTGAGGTGGGTTTGGTTAGAAGACACCCCCTTGGGATGAGTCCAACACTGTTTGGGTCTTGGATAGAACCCTTTCGAACATAAATTTTCCATTTTGTCCCGAAAAAAGGTATCCCCATATAATTTTAGAACTGTGAAGTACTTCAATAGTTGCTTGACTATCTGACATTATGATAATCCTTTGCCTTGTATATATTTTATCAATATTGAACTGAGCACATTTTCCTATGGCGTGAATTTCCAATTGAAAGATTCTTGGGGTTTTTCCCCAAGCTTCCGGAGTGTTGCTGGCCCGTATTCTCCTATCCCAGTCTTTTCTATTGCGATGGAGCTGTCTGTATACCATTACGAAGTTTGGTAACGGTGTTGGGATCCCATTCCTTCTTGTTGCTTCATTCCGTATCGAGTTTCTTCAAAAAATTATTCCCTAAACATATCCTTACCTCTGACAAAAAAATAGTAAGGAATTTTGCTAGAGATTTTCGAAAAGTATACTCAAATTGGCGGTATAAACGAAATAATGCTCAAAGTAAGTCACTTATACCAAAGAATACCCCAGCTAACACGAAGCGAAGCCCGACGCATTTTCTTTGATGTTTTGGTAACCAAAATTTATGACCTTGAGAGTCCGTCGTTGACAGATAACTTAGTAAATACACTGAGAAAATGATAAAAATTTCAAATATCGGCGATATAATTGGTCGACAAAGTGGATTATGACAAGTATCTTATTATAAAAATGGCGATTTTCAGACATGCGCATACAAAAAATGATCGGAAGCTTCGCTTCTTGTTGAGTGGTGTATTCTTTGCTTATACTTCAAGTTGCGACAATTGCTCAAGAGTCAGATGCTGCCTCTGAGTATTCAGCCAGGGAACTTGTTTGCAGGCAAAGTGTATCCATGAATATAATATTTGCCCAATAGCTTCCGTCGATTAAGGCAACTTCAGGGGATTCGTTCCAAAAAGTGAAAATCAAGAATGTTTAAATATTCATTGTTCACAGATATTTGACATTTCGGTAGAGTGAGTGAAGCCGATAACATGAATCCAAAACAATCACTTTAATTCCAGGATCCTCACATAAATAAAACAATTTATTAAAACATGTACACTTGAATGAGTTTATTCATTCGCTTGCTCTTTTCCGACCCCTACTTTAATTGTTGTGGCACTCGTATCGTATTTCTTGATTGAATAACAGTGGTTCGAAAGAAACAATTATTTCTACTCATAAAAACAAAGCTGTATAGCACTGCATCTCTAGTGCTATTGTTTCGGTAAATTCTGTGGGAGCCGTGAATACGAATCTTTCAGTGCTCGTGATAAAGCAAAAACCAGTTTGAAATTCGGTGTGTCAGTTTTTCATTAGAAAGTACAAACAAAAAATACTTGTACATCTGTGGGGGTATTATTGAATTTGTACATCTCTCATCAGCAAGAACTGCAAATACGTCATTATTCCTAATCCACAGGATATATTAATAAAGTCATCGAAAATAGTTTGAATAGTTATTTTGCTCATCTCAAAACGTCGAGAAAATGTGCAAATGTTATTTGAATTAAATGATTGAAATTTGAAATTCATATTTTGGAACTATAGGAGTGACTAAAAAATTACATTCGTTTTGGTTATTTTTTCTTTACTGTGCACTGGAATAATCGTCACCCTCTCTCTTTTTATATAATAAAAAAGAAGCTCGAACAGGTCGATTTTTATGTACTTGATCTTCATTTTTCTCAAGTGAGAAAGTGCATCATTCTACAACACGTTTGAAAGCTCTAGAAACACTAATCTCCAGAATGTAACATTTTGGTTCCAAACTTTACGAATGATGGGTTATGCGAGGTACGCACCTGTCCTTTTTTGGGGATACCTTGCAAATTAATTTGTTTATTAACAGATGACATACTTAAATAGTATTCAAAAACTGTCAATCAAATTATGTTACTACTTCAAAGAAAATTTGATTATTATGAAATTTAAAGATGGTATAACCTCGCAGTTCAGAAGAAAAATACGAAATAATGTTAATTTTTAGCGAAGCTGGCCGCAACTATCATGAGTCGTTAAGAATGTTCATTAAACGCTTGTGGAATGCATGGCAATCCCAGGAGACTACTGGATAGAAGGGGGACACTCACCTATGTTGAAGCCTGCGGGTTTCCTAAAATTCCTTTAATGAATAGGTCTAAAGGAATATGAAACATTAGTTAACTTATGACGTTTTGCGTTAATGAAACAAAAATTAAACTAGGCGTTAATGAAATTAGAAATAATTCAGTTGTTGTCATCTGCCTAGAGATTGTAAAAAGATGATAAGGTACACTGAAGTGTGAACACAACCAATCAGACCAACATTACACTGATAAAAGACCATGGGCTGTTTTCAGTGTAATGTTGTTCTGATTGGTTGTGCTCAATCAAATGACCTCAAATTAACTGATTTCATTGGATATCTACTAGAGCAAAAAATTTTCAGTAAAATTAAAGATAAAACACCTAATAATAAATAATAACATAGTTTATGAAATTCCTTGCAAAAATTGTGATAAGAAATACTTTGCTCACTCAAAAAAGTCTCTTACTAATAGAATAACATCCATCCCATAGAAGTGACATCAAACTTCACCCAGAGAAATGTGCACTTGCTGAACACGTATTTTCTGGGGAGGCCACACAATGAATTATGAACATGCCGAAATTTTATCGACAGAAATGATTTATAAAAAACGGATCTCTTTAGAAACAGCTTCATATAGATCAAGAAGATCGATGCATTACCAAAAAAACTGATCTAAATAATCTAAGTATAATATTATGCATATCTTTTGGATATAGAAAAACGAAATTTTAAAAAATAAAGAAAACTAAATACTATGGAGAATTTTCAAACAATTGAATTTATACATCAATCATATACTTCAAATTTATTATTTTATATTGAGTTTTTATATACCAATGTTTAAATTTATTACATTTGTTTAAATATTTTACCTATAATCTCACTTAGATATGTAAGTATTATTTAATTTTATCTGCTATATAATTTATTTGACCTTATACATATTTTAGTCCTTGAAAATGAATACATAGATATTCGAAAGCTCGGAAATAAATTCTTAAAAGAGTACACTCTGGTACTATTGCCACATCCCCACAAAAATTGCTAATTGCTAAAAGTTAAAATATAAAATTACAAAAATAAAAACGGTTTTGAAGCTCTACAAACTACTTTTCTTGTTGAAGATTCTTCTAACTTATAATCCTATGTTATCTGGGAACTGAATCCAGGGAAATTTACTTCAGGAGCTCACAATAGGAACTTACTCCAGGAAACTGTGCATTCCAGGAAGTGTTTATTTCAGGAAATGTGAATTCTAGGAACTTTCTACAGGAAACCATATATTCAGGGAATTGAGTCCAGGGAGCTGTGGAATCTGGGATCTGAGCATTACAGGAACTGTGCTAGAATTATATTTTTTGTTACAAAAAAAATCTAAGAACTTTAATGTATGCGGGATATGTGTCCAGGATGAATACATAAAATTATACATTCATTTATCAATTAGCTCAATGATTCGTTCTGGAAAAAGGTCTATTTAATTCAAGAAACATTACAAGAAAATGAAAGGAATATCAAGTAAGTGAATTAAATTCGTATGGAAAAGGTGAAAAAGTTAGTAGCCATTTTGTATATTAATTAAGACAGTACATTAATATTTCAATCTTGAATTATCTACAAAGCTATAAACTTCTATATTCTTATATTTCTGGAAGATATTTACCTTAATATTTTTAAATAAGATATTAACGCTTACGATAAATAACTGAATAAAATTAAAATTAAAAATCCCTAAAAGATAAAAACAAGATTATTCACTAATCTAATCAGTTAAGTTCCTTCGATGTCTTCAAAATTTAAAATTCTGGGTTGACTACCATCTTCAGCATGACTGTCTTCAGAAAAATCAAAATCAGAGTCACCATCCTCACTAGAATCATCTTCTATGTCGATGATTGGTAGTCAATTTCCAACGGACATATGCATCTGGAACAAAGCCTTTTTCGCTGCCTGCATTTATTATTATCATACGAGGACCTTTGCTCGTAGGTTTCATGAACTCTGAAGTGCCAATGTTTTCTGTATTAAATGGTAAATTTGATATAATTGGCAAAATATATAATGGGTTCCTGTCGTGTAGCTTCTTTCTTCATAAACTTTCAAAGATTGGATACTAGTTCGCGGCATTGAACACTTAAAGGTTTATTTCTTAATTTACTTTTAAACTCCATTCTAATAACTATAAGCTAAGACCACACCTTCCATAAACTAACTACTGATTATAATTACCGTAACTAAAAACTACTAAAATACTACTACGCCACTGGAATTACTGCGATATTAACCGTTTGAGGTGAAAACAGAGACGGGTCCTCCATTTCAGTGAGTCTCGAGCGATCGGATGTTCTACCGCGCATCTCAGAAGTCTAAAGTCCAAGTGCCAACTTACACTGGGCGAGTTATACCTAAATTAAATTGGAAATTTATAACATACCAGTAATCCTAGTGAAATTTAGACAATTTGCCGAACCATATTTTCAAGAAAAATTCTACTACTATAATGAGCTACAGCACAGTTCCTTATTACTTTATGACTCCGAAGGCAATGATGAACAGAAAGCCTGAAATCTCTCTATCCATACTTATATGAAATTAAAATATTTTAAATTCCGCGGTAAAGTAAAAACCGGAAACTATCATTAGACTACATTATTGATTAAGTCCGAATACACTGTCTATTCCACCAAAAGATAAATTTTAAGAAATTCTCATATCTATATTACTTTCCTCAGGAACTAGCTAAACGAAAGGGGACACAATAGATATTTCAGTCTATTACAACAGTAATATTAAAATATTTGTGAAGAGGTCTACTTCACAGACTGGTGGCATGAATATCAATTCTATTAAATTCTGGATTTAATTGCAGCACATTCCAAAAAATGTTCAGTATGTACGTTTAATTATTAGTCCCTGGCAAATTATTATTTTGATATAAAAGCAATATACGTCACTAAAACAAGGTTGACACAAAATTCATTAACTAAAGCGTTAATTACATTTTGTACAGAGTTACACTTGTTCATTGTGGATACGGGCAATTATTTGAAAGTTATTCAGCTAACACGGAAATGTATTACATAATAATTATTCGTTTTTTGAACATTCAGGTCATCACTAGCTGCGCTGATTTTTTTATATTTAATAGTGCTGTTTGTTTTTATCATTGTTTCAATTCATTCTATTTATTTACATTTGGCAATGTTTGTTTGTTTTTTTCCCATGGCTTGTTTTTAAATATTTCCACTTTAAGTTCCTTGACGTCGTTTCCCAGTAACATAACAAGTTATATTGAAATAAAAGTCAATTTTGATTAATTCAAAATTGTTAAAATCCGTTCCGTATCTAGGTACAACCATAGCAGGTGATTGTTTTTTTTCGTAGCATCAACAATAAAAAAGTTTCCTATATGCTGCTAACTTCTTCAGATATACTGTATAACAGGATAACTAAAAAAAGTATTTTCGAAAACCACGTCTGCAAACACTTTCAGTAAGTTATATCCCTATCCGCACAACTTGGTAATTTACTATGAATATGACCGACGTAGTTTCAAAGTTTGCTTTCGGACATTCTGACTAACCAGTTCTTGTGTGAATTCAAGTTTCTCATACTTCTGCTGAATATGCTCTTATAATATATGATGAAGATATTTACTCTCTTGGTCTTGACAGTTGAAATTTAGTTTGATATATCTATATACTAAATCTCTATTGCCCTTTTCCACGATATTTTCTTTCCTTATATGCCATGCAAAAATCTATATTAGCATCCGTATAATATTGAAACATGAAAGGACATGAATAGCTGCAAGCTACAAGTTACATTAGATCTGTTCCAACCGCAATCAGAAAAATTCAGTTATTCTCTGATCTGTGATGCCCTTTGGCCTAACATAATAATATAACAATAATATTTAAATAGGAAATAAATTCCCTTGAAACTAATTTCAATAAATCATTAGAACGTTGAAATATTACATAAATATGAATAGAAAGGTCGACAGGTACGAAGTCAAGTTCAGCACGTGAAATAAACATGAACATGTAATATTTAATATTTACTTACGGTGAACTTGAACCGGTGTATAAATATACATGCACCAATCAAGACTAAATCAATCAATAATAGATCGATCAGTGGTCACTCACCAATGATCAATCTAAGATGAATCAATCATCAGTAATCCTTAACTATAAGTATGCTATACGGCTGGGTCTTATATATAGATAGTTAGTAATCTTAAGTATTGTAATGTATCGTAGTACAGTAATTTAATAAATAGAACTTATTCCAGTGCCAGTAGTAGTTGTTTTATTCCATTAAGATGACACTCCGAGTGACCAGCAACACCACCAATTAAGAGGCCTATCCACACCTTTAAAACCCAGCTTTACAGATTGTTTCTGACAGTTTCTGATTGCAGCTGGAAGAGACCTATAGTATATGTACCATCTATTTCCCCAGTTAAGTTGCAATGCGAATAACATAGTAAATCAAGGTGGATAACTAAAATGATAAAGTGGAGCGTGCATGTCATTGTTAACTAAGTAAACAGTAACATGGAAAAGTACCGAACCAAGTCGATTTTTAATTTCAATTTTCACTATTTTTCAACAGAATAATTCTTAATACGCAATAATAACCATTGAGTGATGACATTAGCACTAGTTTTTCAAATGAAACACTTTCGTTTTTTCCAATTTGGGGTTTACGTTTGCTGATCTGATTTACAAAAATAAATCACAGGATGATTGAAAATAGTACCAGGTCTACAAAAATGCGGAAGTTATCAGTTTTATCCACTTTGATGAGTGATCCTAGACGCTCGACTAAACAGGAAAAGTCTTTGAGTATTCCTTCCCATTTGTTTTTTAATCTGACGTTGAAAGCTATAAAAAATATTCAGGTACCATTTCGCATTTTCAATTTTTGTTGTTTTGTTGGAATGGCTTTAGCTGAAAATGAAAGCATTGAATTTTTAATGATGTATAAAAGGAAAGGCTGTTATTAATAAACACTCTTCTTGAAATTAACTTGCATATTATATCTGCATAACATTTTCACATACAATCTACATTTATAGTTAAGGCATCTGACTTCAGTGGAGTTCAAGTTATAATTGTTTCTTTTCTATTCTTAAACTGACATCAATATCAAAACTATATATATTTATGCTTACTAATAATTTTATATCATTTTTGATAAACATATCTATCCAATATTATAAAAGTATTGATTAAGTAATTGCTGACGCTATTTCGTAAATGACCTACATTTTATTAAATTATACGAGGGGCACTACAGATGATTGGTGTTGGCGATAAGATGCGGAGTCAATAATTATTGAGCATTGATTCATAAAATCCACCCAACGTATCTTTTACTTTGCGAAAAGTAGAATGGAAATAAAATACGGAGAACGAGGACACGTTAGGGGTACCGAAGAAAGGTAGACCCATACTTGATTCAAAGTATTTAAAAAATAGTATATTCTATTACTAGGAGTAAAAGGCGTGAGAGGTAATTTGAGCGAAAACGATTAATAAAGTCTTCTTCTCCGAGTAATACTGGGTGTCACAGAAGTATCTGACCCATTTTAACTGTAAAAATCTCGGAACTGAGAAACGATAGGGAGGTGCGGTTTTCTACGAACAATTTCTTTTCCTGTATAAATGTTCAATCAGTGAAATATAGGGTGTTTTAGAAGTATTTTTAAAATGCAAATATCGTCTATTTTTTTAATAAATCACCCTATATATTTTTATTCTATCTGAAAGCTGAACTCTTCCCCTTTCTGAAAATGTATAGTTTGTTGAAGATGAAAAATGAATAAGTTATTTGATTTTTAATGATAGGCTGTTATGTAGGCATCTAGAGGCGTATGCTTTGACTTGACGATTCCAGACTTTTTTATATGGTTTTTTTTTTATCAAAGATAGAAGTTATAATCCCATTTCAGAGACTCTGGAACAACTGCGAAGCAACATTGTCCAAACATTTCAAGAAATTACCCCGGAAATTATACGCAATTCTTTTGATCACTTTTTGTTCAGGTTGCAAAAATGTATAGATCAAAATGGACAACACTTGGAACATCTTAAATATTTTCATTAAATTAGATCATTTATAATGTTAATTTTTATTGAAATTTGATTTACCTTTCAAATTTGTTTAGTTGTTTTAGTTATTTTTAATGTTAAGTCATGCTTCTTTCAAAAACATTCAGTATATTTTTTTAAACGTAGGTATTAGCAAAGATTACACATTTTTTGGTAATCTTTGGTATCAGTTAGCGGCAAATTTTGTAATTGTTTTTTATTTAAAACGTATGTGTCAGACACATTTATCTAATGAACAATAATCATTAAAAACCAAATAACTCACTCATTTTCCATCTAAACTTCAACAAATTACACATTTTCGGAAAGGGGAAGAGTTCAGAATGAGAATATATAGGATGTTTCATTGAAAAAATAGGAAATATTTGCATTTAAAACACCCTATATAAGATGTCACTAATTAAACATTTGTACTGAAAAAACTTTATATAAAAAGAAATTGTTCATCTAAAACCGCACCTCCCTATATTTTCTGAGTTCCGAGATTTTTGCAGTTAACATGGGTTAGAAACTTCAGGGACACCCAGTATATACTATTTTTTTTCGTAGGTATAGATAATTCAGGTTATATTGTAATTCCTTAGACATTTTTGCAAGATCTACTACTACTAATTTCAGTGAAAATATTCGCGAATTTAAATTATTTTACGATGTGCTTGAGTAAACGGAGCAGATACGATATGAATTAGGCGAAAAATATTGATTAGGAGAGTGGTGCGATGTCTAGGACCTACCAAATTATTGCATGAAAGAGTGCAGGTAGCCGCGCATTGATGCTATAATATACAGATTGCGAAAATCCCTTTCTTACAATGCGACTTATAGAAGTACGACAAGGAAAATATGAGCAAAACTACGTGACAGAGAGAAATGACTTGTTAGCCCAGCGATCAGTCCCCTCTACCTAAAACAGTTGGGCGTGTGTTCATCGCCCCACTATTTCAACCGCTGTTGCCAGAAGCTCAGATTAATTTGTACAAATGATATTTTTTTCTCGTTATCGTTAACTTTTTTTCGGGCTCATGCACTATTAGGTAAAATTAAACACTTTCATCCGGCAACAGTGTTCACCTTTAGAACGGATTTTAAGTAAAATTTTTTCAAGAAGCTCATATTTTATGTTTAGAATGAGTACTTATCCTATTGTAGTTAGAAATTAATTGTCAGCTTGGTCAGAAAAGATCAAATTGACAAAAATGAATTTTAAGATGTACAGGTTACGTAATAACGAGTGTATTTTTTTATTTCTTTAACAACCTCACTCCTTCCATGTTGGGAAACTACTGAACCTTTCAACCTAGTGATCTTACTCACAGAGTGGGGAAAGTCAATCTCTGATGTTACAGCAGCGTTGCCAGATTAGAATGTTTGGTACTTTCTAAGTAATAAATAACTTATTTTGCATTTGACTTCTAACACCGGATAAAGGAGTATTTAGTGGGGGAAAATCGAGATTGGTAATATTGACTTTTGAAAAATAAGTGAGATCAACACAAATAAGAATAAAATAATGGAGTTCAAGAAAAAAATTGGACAAATTACAATCTGCAATAAATAAAATCCGTACTCTGCTTGCGATTTAACAATTATTAGTATTTAACATTGATGCCGCTTAAAATGCCGTTGAAAAATTTAAAACAACGATAGTCAAAAATTGGGAATAACTTTTACAGATGAGTACATTTGGCAACACAACAGTTAAAATAAATAGGAGGGGACTGAATACACGCCCAACTGTTTTGGTAGAGGGGACGACTGATCGCTGGGCTAATAAGTCTTCTCTCTCTTTCACGTAGTTTTGCTCATATTTTCCTTGTCGTACTTGTATAAGTCGCATAGTAAGAAAGGAATTTTCGCAATCTGTACATATATCTATATCCCATCGATGCCGGGCTATATATTTGATGACTGAAGGAATATGCTTTCGGAGCGATTTTTAGGATATATATTTCCCCCCTCTTGCGTTGCGCTGCCCGCGAAGAAAGCAAACCGGTGTTGACATATTTTTTACGTGATTTGATAAATAGATTTTGTAGGTTTGTAAAATTAGTTGCTATTTCTGTGAAGAATATGGAACATTTCATAGAAAGTGTGAGAAAATATCCAAATTTTTCGTCACTTAATTCGTTAAAAAGTGTAAATTCTCCTCGTTCTTTTCGGTATTTGATATGATTAGGTAACCAGAATCTCGGTGTTACTTTTTGGTTACTAACTATTAACAGGGCGAAGTAAATAAGACCGTTTGATCAATAAAAACCGATTCACACTATACGGTAACGCAACCGCAGAGCTTTGTTGTTTTCTAGAATAAATCTTGGACGCATTTAGGGCCGATCCTACCACTAACAGCTACCTTCCTAGCTTGAAGTAAGTTCTAAGTTCATTACTAGTTTTTATGGTATATAACTTTTAGAATAGCGCTAAGACCGTCCCTTAGTCTGGTGAAATATTCACTGGTACATACCAGGAGTCTCGAAAGGATCAAAACAATTTCGCTTGATATAACTTTTATAATACAAAAGTCATCCAAGATTTAATGTAATATGTTTTTGAGATATATTTGATAGAATTTTACTAATAGTGACCTTGTCTTGAACATGGTTTTTTTTTGTATCGAAAAAATCTCTCAATTTTCCCACTTAAATCCAATATATCCACTGAATTACCTTTTAGATGACATTTTGATGGAAATTGCCTACATTGACATTACTTTCTCGCATAAATTAACTATTCCTTATAAACCTCATTCCCGGTTTATTGTAATTCGTAACAGTCAGATATCATCGTTAAAACTTTATCGATGTGCCATATTTTAAATTGAAATTTATGACCAATCTAGTTGCCCCATAACTTAAAGTGTGTTATATGAAATTCAATTTTCATTGATTGAACTGGATATTCGCGAATTTATTATAGCCATGCTGCATATGAAATTTTGATTGCTGAAATTTTCATAAATAAACTGAAATTTCTCTTCGTTCTAACATACCTGAGTTTTGAACTTTCCTAGTAGTTATTGTTCATTGTTGCAGCAAGTTCTAAGGTGAGATTTGGAGGAGATTGAATTGTTCAATTGAGTATTTTGTTTTGAGAAACTTATTGATAGGCATGTGAGGGGAATCTTTCCCATTGATAAGTCTCTATATTATAACCAACACGCCTATTAATCAGGAAAATCCTGTGAAACAGCCTTAAACAACTGCTGTCTTAACTTGATGCTGCCCTAGGAAATCAAAAAATAGTTCTCGGAGTATTTCTTTGTATGGATGGAGCGTTCGACCACACCTCCATTAATTCTATGATAGCTGCTGCTGCAACGCGTGGAGTTGACAACACCACATGTCGGTGGATGAAAAAGATGCTTTTTAACAGGACAGCAACGACCACCTTATTTGGAGATTCCATGGAGGTATCGATAATGAAGGGATGCCCACAGGGAGGAGTTTTATTACCTTTGCTGTGGGACCTCGTCATAGATGAACTCCTGGAGGAATTGAACAGGGGTATGCAGATGATCTGACAATACTTGTTCAGGGGAAATACTCTAATGTTATATCGGAGCTGATGCAACAAGCTCTGGAAACGGTGGAGATATGGTGTAGGAGGGAATGCCTAAGGGTGAACCCTGAAAAAACTGCGCTCATTCCATTCAGTAGAAGAAGAAAGCTTGAGGGACTAAAACTCTAGCCAAGCCTCTTCAACGTGCAGCTGCGTGTAAGCCAGGAGGACAAGTATCTGGGTATAATTCTGGATGCAAAACTAACCTGGAATTCACACACACTTGACAAATCCAATAAAGGAAAAATGGCCCTAATGGTTGCCAGAAGAGCGATAGGAAACACATGGGGACTAAATCCACGGATCGTACACTGGCTGTACACAACTGTGGTGAGACCCATGGTTACCTTTATAGCCTTAGATTGGTGTCCAAAAACAGATCTGAGTGAAGCTGAACTGGAGCTATCAAAACTTCAGAGGCTTGCCTCTCAGTGCATAACGGGTGCGATGAGAAGCAACCCGACTGCAGCAATAAAAATCGTTCTCAATCTTTCGCTTCTTCCTCTGCATGTTAAGGTGGAAGCCAAAATGGCTTCATACAGGCTGGAATGCAATGGGAATTGGCACAAAGGAGTCAACACCCATAGTCATTCCAGAATCATATATGTTATCACAAACTCGCTGCTTGAAATGAGAAGTGATAACATGTTGGCCACAATTAACGACAACCAACCTTACCATATCTAGCTAAACTGGGATGTGTTGGAAGCATTCAGCCAGGAAGGAGAGTTGGTGTGGTACACAGACGGATCTAAAACTTACAAAGAAACAGGAGCTGGTGCCAGACCCAAGTACAATTTCTCCACGCATCGTTGGGGAAATTTGCATCTGTATTCCAGGCAGAAATCCACGCTATCGACACGTATTTGCAAATGAACATCGAAAGGGGGTATAGATGCCAAATGACCTTAATTCTCTGAGAGAGTCAGGAACAACTGAAATCTTTAGCATGTACCAATATCAGATCTAGACTTGTCTGGGAATGCCTACAAAAACTCCTAACAATGGCAAACTATAATAGGGTAACTCTTAAGTGATTCCCTTACACAAGGGTATCTTAGGTAATAAAACGGTAGACACCCTAGTAAAGCTGGGGTCTGAAACTGCATTCACTGGTCCTGAACAAGTATTTGGAATATCAAAAACTGCAGCACGTAGTTGTAAATCTTGGTAGATGTGAACAAAACATCAGACGTACTGGAGCCCGAGGTCAAAGCAGGAACATAGCAGAGTTCTTGTCAAAAATCCCTTGGAGCTACTGACTAACGAAATATTGAACCTCAGCAGGGGCCAGATAGGGGAAGTGACGGGATTACTTACCGGTCACTGTACCCTAAAGAAGCTTATGCATACAATTGGCATAAATAGGGAGGAACCTATCTGTCGGTTGTGCCTGGAAGAGGAGGGAACAACCCCACACATTTTCTTAGAATGTGAAGCACTATCTCATTGAAGACATAGACTTCTCGGACTAGAGCACGCAAAGAAGGATTGTTCCAAGAAGGTCCTAGTGAAAAGACTGTTGATCCTGATAAGAGCTACTGGTCTCTTCATATCAACGGTAGAACCAAGATAAATGAAAGCCTTAAGGCTGCGGTGCCGAGGTCTAGAAGCCTCCGATTGGTGGTGCCGAAGTAATCAACCAATCAATCAATCTCTATATCTTTGATCCCTGGTCCAATGAAAATTTCGCTAATTAGATATGTTGATCAATCCTATGAAAGCAAAGAAATACTCAGATCAATTGTCGCGCTTATCGTTGCGCGGCCACCAAGCTTGTCTCGCTCGCTCGCTCCATCATTTTCTCAGCTTTGCTAGTATAGCTGCTTTCAACGTTTAACGAAACTTCAACATAAACGCACCCTAAGACCAAAATGATTTTCCAGCTTGCTGTATTGATCTTTCTATTTGGGGGCTTGTTAAATAGTTATTTGTGTATTTAGAGCGTGAAGTAACAGATTGCCGCTTGAGAAAGAATGTTGCGGCGATCTTTCGAAAGCGGCAATTTCACTTTACGCTCGAAGAACACACATAATTTTTTCTACAGTCGCCCTTTTAATAATTAAAACAGTTTAGGAGTGCTAGAATAATCGTCATTTTTGCTATTCATCATGATTAACCTTAAAAAGATCTACTGCCTAGGGATGTTAAAAAATAATCGATTTTTATATAAATCGATTATTTTCTTATAATCGTTTTTGAGTTATCTATTTTTATAGTAATATTAATCGATTTTTGGTAAATCGATTTCATAAATTACGTGTTTAAATCGATTTTCGGAAACGGCTCGTATTATTTATTGACTGTTTTTTTAAATTTTGTCAACTTTTGACGATTATTGACAATTTCTCAAAATTTTAACAATATTTGTCCATTTTTAACAGTTTGTAACAATAATTGACAATTTTTAACCATTTTTGATAGTTTTTGACCATTTTTGACAATTTTTCAAAATTTTAGACCATTTTTCCAAATTTTTGACCATATTTGACAATTATTGACCATTATCAAATATTTTCTAAAATTTTGACAATTTTTAACAGTAATTGTCCATTTTTGACAGTTTTCAACAATAATTGTCCATTTTTGACAATTTGTGATAGTTATTGACAATTATTGGCCATTTTTGATAGTTATCGACAATTATTGGCCATTTTTGACATTTTTTCAAAACTTTTGACAATTTATCAAAACTTTTGACAATTTTTCAAAAATTTTAACAATTTTTCAAAAATTTTAACAATTTTTCAAAAATTTTAACAATTTTTCAAAATTGTTGACCATTTTTCAAAATTATTGACCATTTTTGATAGTTTTTGACAATTATCGACCATTTTCCAAAATTTTGACAATTATTGACACATTTTGACAATATATGTCCATTTTTGACAGTTTTTAACAATAATTGACAATTTTTAACCATTTTTGATAGTTTTTGACCATTTTTGACAATTTTTTAATATTTTAGACCATTCTTCAAAATTATTGACCATTTTTGATAATTATTGACAATTATGGACCAATTTCAAAAATTTTGACAATTTTTAAAAAACTTGAATAATTTTTGACAAGTATTTTTCAAAATTTTGACAATTTTCAACAATAATTGTCCATTATTGACAGTTTTTGACAATTTTTGACAATTTTTGACAATTTTTGACAATTTTTGATAGTTTTTGACAATTAATGGCCATTTTTGACAATATTTCAAAGTTTTTGATAATTTTTCAAAATTTTGTACCATTTTTCAAAATTATTGACCGTTTTTCAAAATTTTAACACTTTTTGACAATTATTGACCAATTTTGACTATAATTGTCCATTTTTTTACAATTATTGACAGTTTTTGACTATTTTTGACAATTATTGACCATTTTTGACAGTTTTTGACAAAAATTGTCAATTTTTAACAGTTTTTGACAATAATTGACAATAATTGACAATTTTTGACAATTATTGACCATTTTTGACCATATTTCAAAATTTTTGACAATTTTCATATAATTTCATTTGATTTTTAATCTGATAAATTGTTAATTATTCACCAATTGAGTAAATTGGGAGGGCGTGGTTCAATTAAATAAGCGAGCGAAAAAGATTCCTTTTTTGCGCTAGAGCGTAAAGTAACAATCCTCGGCATTTGTCGACTTTACGATTTCATTTGAATATAGTAATTAGTCATTTTACGCGCGACTGTAGAAAAACAATATTTTTGTGTAATGTGTACTATTTCATAAATTTGCCCGATCAGAATATTTAAATATAATTTTTTTTCCAGGTTAGTATCCACTTAATAACGAAATACTGAACGAGTATTATAAGCGCTGAAGGCGGAAGAAGAAAAACTTATGCACGCAGGATAAAGTTTCAGGTTTGTATGCAGTTTCATAACAAAGACGCAGTATGTGAGAATGACTAATAAAATTAAAACTATCCCTTCCTTTCCACACGGTCAGCCATGAGCTTCAAATTTTACGCTTCATAATCACGAGCTCTCGTCTCTGCGAAAACCAATTTTATAATGGCTTTGAGTTTCTTTTTTTTATATGTATAATTTAAAACTACTTTAGGTTTGTCATATGTGCCGCTACGTGTAGTAATATCAAAAACAACCTGCAAATTACTGGAGCTTATAACAATTATACATAAAATGCTATCTCGGGAACATCCACGAATTTTATGCAAAGCTCTGACCACCTAATTAGAATAAACTTCCTAATATAACGAGCCAGTGGAAGTGAGTGTGAAAAACTACGTTTAAAGCTGGACCTCATTGTCAGTGTAATAATAACAATATTAATGACTTGAAAGTGTTGCGGACACGTTGGACTACAGTTTTTGTCTCATTATAAATTGTTAGCTGTGATAGTCTTCTTGTGATATTTTTTTTTACATATACTGCCCGCACAAAGCACCAACTTTTTCCATTAGATATCGCCACAGATTACCCTCCTAATCTGTGATATCGCTGTGTTTACTTTTCAGGGTCATAGTATGTATACCAAGTGAGTAAAGGAGTTGTTGTAACACTTGAACAATAGGATTCACTCAATTGTGACTGTGTAATTTATATTAAGTGAAGTGAAGTCCGGTCCTGCTGGTATATTCAGGAAGCTTGAGTTCTGCTCCTTAAAATAATTTAATATTTGTGGATTATTGCAATAGTTTAATTTATAAACAAAGCTTGATTTAACATCTTAGTGTGATAAGTGCCTGATGAAAATTGCAGTAGGAATAACCACCAGCCAAGTAAGATTATTTAAATATTTTAGTTGTATGCCACATTAAAATTAATATTCATTATTAAATCAGTAATCAGCTGGTAGACAAACCACTAGTTTTTTAGTTGAGATAACACAAGTAAATTATAAACATTGGAACTTTTTCGAAAGAGCTCTCAGGATTGGCTTCAAGTGCAAAGATTACTGAACATGGAAAATTATGTAAAAGAAATTTTAGACAAACTTAAAAACGGAAGAAAGAAACATAGGAATTGAAAAAAATTGATGATATACAAACCAAATTAACTAAATTAGAAGCTGCAAATCAAGCAAGAAAACAGGAAAATGGTAAAGATATAAAGTGAGCAAATCGAGCAATTGTAAAGAGAATCAGAAAGAAAAAATATTATTATTTTTGGAATAGAGGAAGCTAATAATGAGGACCAAAAAACGCAAGAACATAAGGTAGCTGAGGTGGTAAAGATAACAGGAGTAGAGTTTGATGCAGAAAAAGATATAGTTGGGATTAAAAGTATAGGTAAAAAACAAGACAACTTCGAAATGGTAATACAAGAATTGACATCCTGAAAGCCAGTTATCAACTTAAGAGTACAAAATTCAACATTAGCGAAGACTGCCCGAGGGAAGTACATGAACAACGTAAAGTCCTTAGAAAACATTTGATTTCGGCAAGAGAACTAGGAAAGCCGGAAACAATGCGGCACAACAAACTCATAGTACCTAAATGAGACTGCGTACACAATAGAGGAATTGTTGAAAAGCCAAGAAATATAATACGGGCAGAGACACCATGGCGTAATACCGCGAAGAAAACCAAGCACAAGAACCACAAGTGAGAGAACACCAACCGAAGAAGACGTAAATAGAGAAGTAATGAAAATTACCAGAGCAGACCAAAGACTGCCATTATTATAAACGAATTGCTCGGTGTTTGTTTTTTAGAGAAAAAAATTACAATCTCGCATACGAGAAACTGCTGGAAATTATTTTTAAGTTCCCAACTTCATCGCTAGAGGGCGTAGTTCACAATAATAACACAAAAAAATCATTTTTCTATAAAAAATGTACCGTTATAGAAAAATTTTAATATTCGTAAACGTTAGATCATTTCACGTGAGTGTGCTCCAGTACCTTTTTCTCTATCTTGTGAAATAACTGGTAGGGATGAGTGGGAAAGTTGACTCAATAATTGTTGGTTATTGTAACAAGAATGTGTAACGGCTACTCAGTTTAGAGAGCACCTCAGGTGTAGATTCTGAGACCAAACTAGTAAAAATTCAGAGAGTAGTCTTACCGGTTCTCGGGTAATCGGAAGGAAGTTCATTATTAACCAAGTTACTGAAATTAATAAAAGAAAAATCATGAAAGTTAAGAAAGGTAAGTGGGCGCCACCCTGAATAATGCTAGTCTATTTGTTACTCACATCAGCATCATAGCGACAAATCCTGGAATATTGGAAGGGGTTGTTCTATGTTGAAGAATTGAAGAAGCGATGAAATATATAGATGTTACTTTCCTGGAGTGATAGAGTCCTGGTTCCAGATAAAGTCCTTGACAGATGGAGTCCTTGTTGAAGTTCCTGGTAAAATTCTGGTTTCAGGTAAAGTTCTTGTCCCAGGTAACGTTCATGTCTCAGGTAGATTTCCCAGGTAGAGTGTCCCAGGTAAAACTTCTGTCCCAGGTAAAATTCCTGTCCCAGGTAAAATGCATTCACACGAATGCACTTTTTAAATATAAGATAAGATACAGTAGAATTTTGCTTCAATAGCACATGTTCACAGGAAAGAAGAATGAAACCTCTTCGCCACTATTTAAATATATGAAATCATATGAAAGAAAACAGACTTACGTCTCGTGTTCATATCAAGCTCAGACGCTTTGACCAGAAAAGGAATTTACATTTCAATAGTGAATTCTTAATTCACATTTAATTATTAATTAGTAGAAGAAGCGATAAGAACGAGGTCGAAGTGGGAATAACAAATAGCAGTGGGTATTTTCACGACAGACGGAACTCGTTCGGCCCGTATAGAAACGTTGATTACGACTCTCGTCGACAGGCTGAATATAGCCTTGAAACATTTCTCGGTGTTGGGTATGAGAAAGGACTGGCTATTCACCGCCCATACGATAATTTATTATTAATAACTTATTAATAATAATTTATTATTATTAATTTATTATTAATAATTTATTATTAATAATTTATTATCAATAATTTATTATTAATTAAATAGAGAGAAGTAAAGTGAACGAAATTATCGTTACAAATACTGAGTTTGTCAAAATCCTATTTTCATGAATACCCATTTTTTCACGTATCTTTGCTCAGAAAATAGATATTGACACCCGGCAAATGACACAATGATAAAAATACTCCCAGGGCAGGTTTCATTTTATGGATACCAGATCTTGGTACACATTATTTGAAACAATGGTATAGGGTAATTAAACGTAGTAAAAACGTGATAACAACGATATGAAACAAAAAAATGTTAGAATATTTCAATAAGTTACAGATATCAATTAGAATTGAGCGTTTTAAGCAGCATAAATAAGATTCAAGCGAAAGGAGAAATTGGCAAGGCAATCTCCGAATATATTAGGATGTCCCAAACTATAATCTGATGCTTCCGCAACTGTTTAATTTTATTAGTATTTTTTTATAAATACCAAACTCCTAATTGGTTTCATTAGACAATTTGATCCACTAATTTTACCGATAGTGCTTTAAATCCAACGTCAACATAGGAAAGTACATGCTCTTCTGCTAAAGCAAGTTCCATTTGTGTAGTAAAAACGGAAAAGCAAAGACTTGAGATGAAAATTCATTAGTACCCATAGTGATAGTGGAACATCTAAGTATGTGGTGAGTTAAAAAAGAGCATCAATTGTACCCTCACCACATTCAACGTGTTCAAGCTCGTTTACCTCGATATTTTTCTCAGCAAGTTACATTTTGTGATTGGATGACAGTCGAAATACAACGAAATCCACAGTTTCTGGAAAAGATATGAAGTACATTAGAGTATCCGTTATAAATTTTTATAATAATCACGTACTGACAGACGAAATTCCGCACAATATTATAGAGCACCGTTTTCAACATGTTTTTTCACTTAATTTGTGGATTGGAATGATAGGGGACTACTTAATTGGGCATCATTTTCTGCCTTAGTCATCAAAAGGAATTACTTTTACAAGTGTTCTCCAAATGATCTTCTTGAACTATTTAAAGACATATCACTCAATCTAAGTGGTCTATGCAGTATGGTGCATCAGTAGATCAGATTTCTGGGAAATACTTAGATGCAACTCATACCAACCGTTGGATTGGTAGAGGAGGGCCGCAACATTGGCCTCCTCGATCTCCAAAATTAAATCCATGTGATTTATGGTTACGGGGGTTACCTTAGGTCATTAGTTCACATCACACCAATACTTAATATCAACGATTTGAAGAAACGAATTCGAATAGCAAATCTATCGGTTTTAGGAACGAACTTCGAGAGTGAAAAAAGTTTTCCAAAACAACGGAGATTTTAAATAATGTCATATTTCACAAAATTCTATCTCGAAAAAAAGATTTGATATTGTACACTATTTTGACACATTGAATATTATTCTCGAATATTTATTGACGATAGTTTGATATACGCCTACTCAATTATTCTGACAGAAGTCACCTTCGTTTTTGTTCCTTAATCGAGCTTGGCGTGTTTATAAAATTCCAGGCTTTTATTTGAATACGTGTATCTTCAAAAGAAATCAAGATATCAAGGTGAAATAAAAACTGAAACATGGCGAAAATGATGGTATTTGAAATAAACTGAGCGAAAACTCTACAAATTTTCCGAAATGCTCCACAGGGTGTTAAGAAATTGGACTACAAATTCATGGTTTTTTTCACCCTGTTTAAATTAGCTATCAACATTTTTGAAAAACTTTTCTGGAGTTTGTTTTAATACCAAAAAATGTATCTACAATTTGGCGTAGAAACAATTGAAATTGATGAAAAATTACGAAAGTTCTTGGACAACGAACTTCAACAAAATTTTAGGTGGCCGGTTTTTTTTTGCCGGTGAGTGAGTGAGAATAAAGTAAGGGTTGATATTTCACTTCCTCATAATGTCACAGAAATGTTGAAGGAATAAGCAGAATTTACAAAATGTCAAGTTTCCACCTTCACTTATAAATAAAAACTCAATTTCTCCTTTTATGGGTGATATCTGGGAAGATCCTTCATAATTTAGTACGAGCAATCACCGGACCAACTACTATTAGTCTAGTCTAGTCTATTTCATCAAAAACTACATTTTTACAAAATTATTCAATTCTTAAATCTGAAGCACTATCAGCCAAGACGAAGTTTCATTCAACCAAAATGAAATTTCTCATGAAATTATGAAATATTTGAATGAAATGGTATTTCCTCCAATGACCATGTGTGTAAGAAAAATTTAGTTTAATAATTACTCATTGGAAAGGTAGATAAAGGTGAACAAGTTACTAGATTCAATGTTTTGGAAATATATTTATGAAATTGCCAACAGCTTCTCTCTAAAAGCTGGTTTTTACTAATTTTGTTTGTTCATTTTGTGTCCATTTCAGGATCAAATATGCAAAAATAAACAAGCATTTGGATATTTACCTTCATACATCCTGTTTTTGCATTAAAAAAAAACGCATGCATATGCTAGCAAATATTATTTTTGTTGTTGTTTTTTTATCACTGTTTGGAGCTCGTAGCCAGCGGCATAATCTGGCTATAATGAGCTTTGATAATTATCAAACTGAAGTTATGTTATGACCAAAGTAATAATGTAGTAAACTAATGGGCAAAATTTTCACAATTGGAAAAAAGTCATTCAACTGAACCAAAAGCAGTAATCACTCATCATGCACAGGATCTGCGCATAACAAAGAAGTTTAAAAAAATGTGGTACATTTAGTGGAAAATGTCTCACTTCCTTCTTCTTGCGTTGTTATTTCGCTTTGATGAGGAGGTAAATTTCTCGCCTAATTGCTAATAAATAATGCAAATTCGCTTTTAGTTTTGGAAAGAATAGCCTATTCTCTCTCCTTTATTGTCTCTTAACGACTTTTACGGCATTTTTTTAACCCCCTGATAAATGTAACGAGCAGTCTTTTTTTCAAGCAATTTTGGAATTCTGCAGGCTACTCCGCGATGTTCCGGGCAATATAAAATAAAAAAATAACATTTAAAGCGGATTTTTCAACTTATGATAATTCAGCTAATATTGATTTATGTGAATACTCCCCAGTAGGGAGGGGGTAAATCTGACGTTTATGACATTAGCGCCAAAAAGTGTCCCCCTCATTTTTGAAATATTAAGGGTGGGTCCTTTTCAAATGAACACAGTGTATATAAACTGAATAAAAACAATTATATAACTCGATATTGAATTAAAGATATGAATAATAATTTGATAACTAAATTTTAGTTTAGTTTATTTAAAACATTTGAATGGAGGCAACAAATGAAATTTTGAAGAAGGAAGAGATTTTCTCTGTGATAGAATAAGATTTTGATGAAAAAAACCAAAAATATTCGAAGAATAACTATAAATTTGACGAATATAGAAAGTAATTAGCTGAAATAATGTGATTCTAATAAGACAAAGTGAAGTGAAAGTATTATTTACCTAGAGTATCATATGGGTTAAGAATGGTCTAATAAAACTTAAAACCATTCCATTGTACAAGTAAAGATACGTCAATTATCAATAAATCACAAATCTAAAGCTGAAAAAATTTGAATAAAAACTTTGTCCAGCTCCAATGCAGAAGTTTGCAATGAGTTGCCAATCATTATTAGTCTAGTCTATAAGCTTAAAATGGTGTTAATTCTACATACTTTTATTAAAATTATATGGTTTAGCTCATTCGATCCGGAATAATGACTAGATCATTGTGCCAAATAATTAGATTAGCCCATAAAAAATTCCAAAAGTTATAAACAATTAAACACCTTCAAAAAATAGTGTTTGGTTTGTAGCTTATTGTTCGTAAATTATAAATATTTTAGAAATTTGAATAAAAGATCCTTAAAGAGGAGGAAATTCAGTAAAAAAAGTTCCAACTCCCGGAACTGTACCTCCATTATTTATAATTTTAATTAAACGCTGAAAATAGCCCCCCGCGCGCCATTGTTAGGTTGCGCGCATGGCCTTGAAAGCGAGTACGTCACATAAAAAAATGTTTTTTAAGTACTCAAAGTTAATAGAAAAATCTAAAAAAATTATAGTATAATCTAATCACTTTAAAGAATTGATTCCCGTTGGAATTTTTCATAAAAACAAATTTTTCAATATGCTAGACGATTGTTAATTAACAAAATTTCTTCAAACTTCCTTCATCGATCTAAACTAAGAAAAATGTTTAAATAATTGCCGTAAAATTATTTCGCCTCGTGAAGCTCTTCTTATATACATATAAAACAATATTGCGTCATCAAAGTTTTGAAAATTGTTCATAATAAGTAATGTTAGCAAAAAATGGCAAATCAGTCATTTCTTGTTAACTTGAAAAAATTATTATAAACAAAGTATTAACATTTTTAAAACTTTGATGACGCAATCTTGTTTTCTATGAATATAAGAAGAGCTCCACGAAGCGAAATAATTTTACGGCAATTATTTAAAACGATGAAGGAAGTTTGAAACAATTTTGTTAATTATCAATCGACTAGCATATTGGAAAATTTGTTTTTATGAAAAATTCCTACGGGAATCAAATCTTTAAAGTGTTAGGATTATACTATATTTTTTTTAGGATTTTTCAATTAACTTTAAGTACTTGAAAATCATTTTTTTAAGTGACGTACTAGCTTTCGAGGCCATGCGCGCAACCTAACAATGGCGCGGAGGGTTATTTTCAGCGATTAATTAAAATTATAAATAATGGAAGTTCCGGGAGTTGGGACTTTTTTGACTAAATTTCCTCCTCTTCAAGGATCTCTTTTTCAAATTTCGAAAATATTCATAATTTACGAACTATAAGCTCTAAACCAAACACTATTTTTTTAAGGAACTTTTGGAACTTTTTATGGGCTAATTTAATTATTTGGCACAATGATCTAGACATTATTCCGGATCGAATGAGCTAAACCACATAATTTTAATAAAAGTATGTAGAATTAACACCATTTTAAGCTTATAGACTAGACTATATGAGCTTTGAAATCCAGTGAGAATAGAAGAAAACAATAATAAAAACATTCAGGTACTGTTTTCTTTATAATTTAAACGTTTGTTAGCCACTAATTCAATTAATTTTGTATTTACACTATCCAAAAATAAGATTATACTTACTTAAAAGCAATTCTTCAACCTTAAAATATCTTCTTCTTCTTCTCAAACCACGAAAATATAACCGTCAATAAATAAATTGCATCCACCTTTTGTCCAAATCTAATTCAAAAACTGTATGCCAGAAAAGAATGAATGGGAATTGGGTGAGAAAAAGAAAAGTGTAAATAATTTGAATATTTTTGATATAGATAATAAAGCAAATCGAATAATTCCATCCACAAAATGGGATGAAAGATCGGCAGATTGGATGTCGTTTCTGTTGGATGATTCATTTTCTGATGGAAATGGTTCAACAAAACAGTTCTCATTCGATGATTTTATCAATGTTATTAACGGGATTGCTTCAAAATGTATGAGAATCAAGCAGGAGTTTGTGCGTTCCACGTCCCGACCAATATGGTGGGACTTGGAATGCTCAAACATTGTTTTGAATCGAATAGAAGCTTATCAAAAGATAAAAAAACATCTAGCTGGGGAAATTATATTGATGCAAAATATAGAGGCTCAGGCTGAGCTTTTTTCAAAAATATAGCAAAAGCTAGTTGACGAACCTTTTCAAATGACTTAAACAGGAATACCCCTCCAAACAGAATTTGGAACCTTATAAAAAAATGTCGAATAAAAACCATAACTTCCATAAAATTCCAATATCTTCGGAAATGTTAGATGTCTCCCCTCTTCATATCGACCAATATTACTAATATCTCACTTAACAAAAACTTACGGACGAATGATGAAGATGAGGTTAGACTGGTATCTTGAGTACTATTAAAAATTGCCACCTACTCAGTATGGATTTAGGAGAGGTAGAGACACGAGCGATGCCGTCTCTAATTTGGTGAGTGATATCTAGCACTCATTCACAAATAACTCCTATTTAGCTTGTTTATTTATTGATATTAAAGGAGCCTATGACTTGAACATTTTTGCAACAAAAATGTTGAACTTAAACATCCATGATTATAGTAAATATTTACAAAAATCGTAAAATCTACATCAGAGACAAAAATAAAAAATTACACGGACCTAGAACGATGAATCAAGGTGTTCCATAAGGTGCAGTTTTTAGCCCAAATATTTTTGAAAAATATATATACTCATGATATTCACAGCATTTCGCATAATTCAGTTAGACGTATCCAGTATGCAGATGATTATTACGCTTATGGAATAAACTCATAGAGCACATTGAAATGATGTGTGAAAAAGCCATTAACATGCTAAAATGTGTCACTAAAACTTATTGGGGTGCTGACCTCCATATTGCACTACAGTCCTACAGATCATACATTCCCGCGGATTAACCAGTTTGACGCAAAATTTAGTATATATTGATGACGAAGCACCATCGTGTTAATTTATTTCCAGTCTCTGGGGAAGATAACTTGGTTATCGAAACGCACGTAAGATAGTGTAAAGTGTTGGTGTAGTCGTAGTGTAAGCGGTGTTCAGTGTCAAGTATCGCCAACAGTTCCAGAATTCCCAGCTTAGATCTGATTTCTTTTCGGGCCGAGATGGTAAACTCATGTTGGAATGGGTCGAAGACCCAAACAGTGTTGGAATCATCCCTAAGGGGATGCCTACCAACCAAACTCACCTCAAACTCGCCGATATTTCCGCCTCTGAATCACTACCCTAGCATACTTCGAGACCGGCGGTGGTCCCACACACACTCTCCGCTCACACCGTCGTCTTCTTCCTAACTTACACTCCTACCTCTCATGCCATATCGAGTCGTTCTCTCCCCCTAACCATGCTTTCAACTACGCCACTTACCTCCATCCATTCCTCCTCCCCTTCAACATTATCTCCACCATTTTCTCCTAATACACCGCCTCCCCTAGTTTCCTCTTCAATTTCTTCAGTACTTCCTCGTTCCTCCAGCATCTAAACACTTACTCCACATCATCCTCCACTTCACACCTCTCGCACACTCCAGTCTCTCTTTTTCCAATCTTGTGGAGGAACCCTACTCTCGACCCTTGTCCAGTGAACATCAGTGTCAAGAAGCAGTTCACCTCCCCGAATTTCCGGTCCATCCAATCTCTCTTATTCCCAATTGCTCCTTTTAGCGCGCCCTCATACTCCTCCCACCTTCTCTCCATTTCCTCATTCATCCACTCCTGTACTTCCTCTCTGGTCGCACCTCTCCAGCTTTTATTTCTGGCTCTAGCCATCACGTCCCATGGGTAGGACCTTGCCAGCACCGCTGCTGCCAGTCCACCCACTGTCCTGTACCCCTGCACCACCCTCTGCATTATCCCTCTGCACCCGCAGGAGTGGCCTAACTCTCACATTTACTCGCGCTCTTTCACCCCATACCTCCGCACCGTACAGCATTCTCTGCCCTACCGTCCTACCAATTATCCTCCTCTTCCACTCTCCCAGCCCCTTTACATTACACATCAATCTGAGTTAGTGTTCTATAAAACCCCTCATGACAACTTCTGCTTTCTTTTCTCATTCAATTTGAAATAAATTTACGTTGTACCAGATCGGGCAAATAATGTAAGTGTCTTGAAGTTGGTTAGAGACGCCTCAATATTTGTTTGATTCCAAAAACCATTCTCTCTTTGCAAGGAAAATTCATTTTGTGAGAATTTACTTTCGGAAAATTGTTTACTGTCGAATTGGTTGTATGAATCCTGATGTTGTGGATTTATTTTATGTAACAATTTCCACGTTATATTGGCTGTTCAGGCTACAATTCCTCCAGTTTTAAACCCATTTCAATTCCGCGATACTCCTGGTAATTTGTAGTAATTGGAGAAATAGGTATCCACTTAATATAAACATTAGATTGGATTCACGGCAATGAACGAAATAATTAGCTTTTGAAATATTCCTCCATCCACATTAATAATTCATTCAGTTGATTACGTTGAAACTCATAAAGTTGGTTGATTCGCTGCCACTTCTTACTTCAGGATTTAAAAACCAAATTTGGTTCTTATATATGTAGATAGCAACAACTTCTCATCAAGCCTACCGAATTATTCGTATTAATTTGCATTTAACCACAATAACAAATGAGGCCGAGGGGTATTTTTGAGATATTTTGCAATTCAAAGTTAAAAAAAATGATTTGTTCTAACTTAAGGGAAACGATGAAAATTCGTGTCTAAAAATCCAAGGAAATTTCAGTTGGAATTGAATTAAACATTTTAAAACACTAGGGACCTCAAAAAATAGCATTGAGCTTTGAAAAATTTAGTCGCTTCTATACTTTCACCTCTGAACGTCTACCTTCCATGTTTATACTGGCTGTCCAAAAACTCTCGAGTAAAACTACAGGTACTAGATGTGGTATTATGTCCATCTAACCCAATTCACCTCAATCCAAAAGTTCCTCCTAGATGAGCTGGCTCCATTTGAAAATGACACTGTTAAGTCAGTTTCTTAAGCATATTTCAAAGTTGATGGAGAATTTTCAACGTTTCTACACCTTGTGCGAATAAGCATTGATGCAATTTTGGTTTTATGATCAGTGGCGGCTCGTGGTTACCTTGATAGGGGAGTCGTAGGTAATGTGACCAAAATCTTGAAATACGGAACGCCACTGACCATCCCTCGGAGGCCTATCCTATTCCGAAAAATCACTCCCAATTTCTGCCCAGAAGTCATTAAAATCGTTAATAAAGCAAAATTTGTGGAGTTCCTTTCCAACGCCCCAGAGGCAAAACCTTTTTTTGGGCCACGCTTGTTTTATATAAAAATAATGTTCTCTTCAAAAACAAACATAATGTATTCATTTCTTTATATTAAATATGACAAACTTAAATTAAATGATAATTAGTCTAAATATTTTTAAAATTTAAGTGAAGCCTTCGATCTTTTGTATCTGCAACAACTTATTACGTCAGAACACAGCTCATTATTCTCATTATTTCGCTTCAAATGCTCTCCTTTAAATCAAAATATAGCGCGGCCTGCCAACCCCTCTACTCATCTCTTTTCTAAGCGTGTAATAATCAGCCAACGAGAGTCGATTCATCGTCGATATTAAACCGGGCTTTTGACCCATCACATGTAAACTTCGGGCGTGTTTCTCTCACGCCGCGAAGATCGTCAGCGCTCGGCAAATTCCGTTCCCATATAACACCTTGAGGTCAACGGCGGACTCCAGTCCGCTTTCCAATTTTGGTTTTTCGCCGAGAACTTGATGCTTGATGCGGAATAACGTTCACACGGGGGTCTTGAAAAACGTTTACACGGGGGGTCTTGAAACGTTTTAGGTAACTTTATTTAAGAGGAATACTATACTATATGAATAGCAGGTCTATTTCATTTTCTTAAATGCTTATCTAGTTATTTTTTTAAATTCTTTTTCAATGGTAGGTCATTGACCCAATGACCTAATGGAGGAGCCGCCACTGTTTATGATATTAGTTCCATTTTTTCAATATTTGCAATAGTAGAGAACTTCAATTTGAGACTTTGGCGTAACTTTTGATTTATCTTTCTTGAACTACAAGATTAAAATTATCTATCCATGACAATGCTGGAGTTGAGTTGAGGTTTCGAGAAAAAGTAGAACAAAAGGCCATAAGACATGGACTGAACTCTATCAATTGCAGGGAGAAGTCGACACGTCTAACCAAACTCCAATTTCCGAAAATTGATTAAGAAAATTCAGTGAAAACATCACAGATTGTGCCTCACTTTGAAGCTAGACATCTTATCGAAGGGCACTGAGAAGGAGACTTATTGGAAGTTTTAATTGAAGATTTGATGGAGGAAGTCTCTCAATATTTGATTTTGTACATATTAAAACACGCTAACAAAAAACTTCTTGAACATTTCTGACAATAATTAATAGTTGAATTATGTGGCTTATTATGGGAACTAAAACAAAAGAAACGTCTTTATATAAGGAGATAATTGACACGTGCCTTCATAGGTGTAGCAAGGAAAAGGATCAAGAAATCGTGCAGATTTTCCGTGACTTCCTGAAATTTATTCTGATAAGAAAATTTCTGCCAACGACGACATTTATAACTACATAGTAGGGTGGTTAACGATCTATGAGGAAGTCGCTCGGTTTTTTCAGTTGAATGTAGAATGAATTCAATGTGGCGCATATGCTCTGGATATCAACTAAATTTTCAAGAGTTACTGATACATATTCAGACACATAATATTTTTCAGTGAGCACATACTTTCTCTACACCCTGTATAATTGATGTTTCATATACATTTTCCGTGTTGTGATTAACTAGGTCAGCTGCGGTCATTAACTCTGCTCATTTTGGTACCCCATTATATAGAATACGAATGTAGGTCAAACAGCAGGTGCTGCTCCTTTGGCACTCTCATTATATATCTACTGACTTATAATTAGTAATAACAAGTGCAGCATTATTTTATAATTTCCAATAATTGACATTGCAACAATGATTATACTAAGTACAATCTTCTTCAAAGACCGATATATAATTTAGGATTCTCATTTTTTATGTATCGACAAGAATTGAATGATTATCAAGTCAGTAGTAAAACGTTTATTTCTCGACCCTTATTTTAATTATAAAGCAGATCGCATCACAATGATTATGTTTGACTTTCAATATATTTCAAAGAAAATAACTACTGAATACTTTTATTTTTGGTCCTTACAGGAAACTCTCCACCGAGAATACGTATTCAAAACGGAAAAATAAAACTCCATTCCAAACAAAAGCTCATCTGCTTTCGTCTGGATTCCAATTTTAATAGAATACGGATTTTTTTAGGGAACTACAAACAAGTTTCAAGAATCTTTTGTAGTTAAAAGAGGATGGGTTATCTTCAATGAGTTCCGTGTTTTACGTAGATATTTTTTTCACTTTTAGAATTATTCTGTTCAAAGTAGACATATTAAGGTCTGAACTCCTTGACAACCATAATCATCTTTTTATAAATGAGCTTTTGACTTTATAGGGGGCGCTGTTAATGAATAATATATTTACAGGAATTTACATAGTGTAATAATACGGGTTCATAAAGTGCTGGTTCTAGCATGAATCCACAGTTGTTGGCTTTGGGCGGGTTTCCTAACATATTTTGAGCAGGTCGAAATTGGGCCCAACGGTTGGAACTAAGCACAAAACATGTTGAGTAGGCTGACAGTCAGTGGCTGAGATTCGTCTGCTGTAAGTTATTGGTGGAACATAACCTATTTTTCTAATAATATTTACTCAATCCTACTTGTTGACAGCGCTAAGTGAACAAAGCGCAAATAATTGCCGCTGCGTCTGATTCTCAATAGTAGAGAAGCAGAGGCCTTTAGGCTTTTTGTATTCTAGGTTGTACCGTTTATGTGAAAAGACCAGTATTCTTTATCAGGCTCAACAGTTTTTTTACTGGGTCCTTCTTGGATAAACCTTTCCTTGGGTACTCCAGTCCTAGGAGTATATATCTCCAATGAGACAGTGCTTCACATTCGAAGATAATGTGTGAGGCTGTTTCCTCCTCTCCCATATACATCTAACAGCTATGCTCCTCCCTAAATATGCCAATTGTATGCATGTACTTCCTTAGGGTACAGTAACCGGTGAGTAATCACTTTCCTTATCTGGGATGGTTTTTGACCTGTGTTTTCGCTTTGGCAGGTAGCTCCAGTACGTCCGATGCTTAGTTTGAATCTACCAAGATGTTCAACCACGTGCAGCAGTTTTTGATATCCCAAATACTGGTTCAGGACCAGTGAATGCAGTTTTATACCCTAGCGTTGCTAGGGTATCTGCCGTTTCATTAGGTACAATGAGGCACATATTAGGACACGAAATAGTGTAGAAAGACTGATTGGAGTTTGGAAAAGGAGGTTTCCTATTTTAGCATATGGACTAAGATATAAACCAGAATTTGTCAGTGAAGTGATTGTGGCCACAGGAATATTGCATGATATTTCAATAGAAAATAATGAAAATGCACCTCCTCCAGCAGAAAATATAGGTGAAGATGAACTAAATTATTTAATTGAGCTCGAAAATATTGTTGATCAAATCAACCAAGGAAGAATTCATATTAATATTGGTTTTGACTGCCGCAGACATTTAATTGATAATCATTTTGGACAATTGTAAACATTGGTTGATTTTGTGTTTTCTGTTATCTGCATAAATTAAATAATTTTGGTACAGATTATTCTTGTAATTTTAGAAGTTGAAAATAAAAAAACCTCTATAGATAAAAGATATTTTATTTTAATATTCCTGACAAAACTTATGATATTAAATAGGTAACATAATTTGACAAATTGAAAACAAAGCAAATATGTAGGTGAACAAAAACAGCTTTTTCCACAGTCGCGCGTAAAATGACTAATTACTATATTCAAATAAAATCGTAAAGTCGACAAATGCCGAGGATTGTTACTTTACGCTCTAGCGCGAAAAAGGAATCTTTTTCGCTTGCTTATTTAATCAAACCACGCCCTTCGAATTAACTCAATTGGTGAATAATTAACAATTTATCAGATTAAAAATTAAATAAAATTATATGAAAATTGTCAATTATTTTGAAATATGGTCAAAAATGGTCAATTATTGTCAAAAACTGTTAAAAATGGACAATTTTTGTCAAAAACTGTCAAAAATGGTCAATAATTGTCAAAAACTGTTAAAAATGGACAATTTTTGTCAAAAACTCTCAAAAATGGTCAATAATTGTCAAAAACTGTCAAAAATGATCAATAATTGTCAAAAACTATCAAAAATGGTCAAAAATTGTCAAAAACTGTCTAAAATGGACAATTATCGTCAAAATTGGTCAAAAATTGTTAAAATTTTGAAAAATGGTCGATAATTGTAAAAAACTATCAAAAATGGTCAAAAATTTTGAAAAATTGTTAAAATTTTTGTAAAATTGTCAAAAACTTTGGAAAATTGTCAAAAATGGGCAATTATTGTTAAAAATTGTCAAAATTTAGAAAATTAGTTAATAATTATCAAAAATTGTTAATGTTTTGAAATATGTTCAAAAATGGTCAATAATTGTCAAAAATGGTAAAAAATTTGGAAAAATGGTCCATAATTGTCAACAATTGTCAACAATTATCATAAATGGTCTACAATTTTGAAAAATTGTCAAAAATAGTCAAAAACTATCAAAAATGGTTAAAAATTGTCAATTATTTTTAAAAACTGTTGAAAATGGGCAATTATTGGAGCATTTCATTAGAGGACATATACTCAAATTTACGGCAGACCTGATAGGCAAAGATAGGAAATTTTTTGAAGCTATTGTAGGTATGCTAACAGGGCACTGTTAGTTTTGACGAAGCAATGTTCAGATTTGGCACCTAAAGGAGGAAACTGCACAACACATCCTGTCAGTGCGAATGTGCGGTTTCTTGTACTAAGCGATGAAGAGCCACTGGCAAAAAATAACATCAAACGTCTAGTCCAAAAGCTGATCGACTACAGAAAAAAAGTCGAGCTGGAACATGTTATGTATATCCAGAGAACCAAAATAAACCTGAAAAGGTCGCAGTGGAATATGTCAATTAGCCACCTCATCGTATTTAACCTAATCTAGTACAAAGCCATCTGACAGTATTTTCCAGATTCAAAGATAGATTGGAAGTAAATTTTGTAATGGCTTATCAACAAAAAAAATACTTTTTCTTATTTCACCTCCATGTCTGCGCGTTGGCTGGAATTGATGGTGCTGTTATATTATATAACCAGAAAGGAGCCAAATCAAAAATTTATTAATTAAGTCTCCTGTTTCATTAATTTTAAGGCCGTATATTTGATCCTTATTTGGTAGGTATATTCATTGAATTTTGACCACACTATATAAGTAACACTATTTATATATTCAACGAAATCACCAGCCCCCAGAAAGCCTTTTATCATCAACTATTCCAATTTAGGAAATAATAGACGTAAATAATTTGTAGACTTCTAAATATGTTTGATATTTTGTATATAAAGGGAAAATTAAAATTACAATTATCATAAATTGCATTAGGATTATTGATTCTTTTCAGTGTTCCTGAAGATGGTTCTAGAGTTCGTCATTTTGTTTTGTAGCGTCATCGTCTTTTTAACGTTAATAACCCATATTAAAAGTATGCGTTTCTTCGTTCGTTATATAATTTCATATGCTAGCACAACTAAACTTTATGGTTGAATTAATTTTTACGATCATAAAATGCTGCAAAGTTGAGTAACTTTTACCGTCAACTAACCTATAATAGTTTTGATATATTTTCGCATGCTGGTGATAAATAATATCAACTTGGCACCAACCTCACATTTTGCTGTTAAGAAGTGGTGCTAAAATTTTACTGCCCTCCCTCATAACAAATCATGACGTATTTATTAGTCTACAAATTCTTCACGTTTGTTATTCCCTGAATCGAGATAGTTGATGATAAAAGGCTTCCTAAATGCTGGTGATTTTGTTAAATATATTGATAGTATTACCTATATATGGTAGTCAAAATTCACTTGAGAAAATATTAATAAATACACCTTCGTTATTCATTACAATACGGATTGAAAAGACGGCTTCAAATTTTATAAATCGGGGGATTTCACTCACTTGTTTTTTATTTGACTCTGATTACATACTGTTACGGCAGCATCAACTCCATCAAACGCTCAGTGATGGTGAAATAACAGCACATCGATTTCTCCCAAGAAAAAGACATTTTTTCATGCTGGGCCATTACAAAATACGTCCCAACCTTCCAATGAATCTGGAAAATACTGTCAGACGGCTTTGTACAAGATTATGTTCGATTTGAAGGGGTGGATAATTAGCTTATTCCCGACCTTTTAAGGTTTATTGTGGTCCTCTGAAAATAGATTACATTCTCCGATTATTTTTCTGTAGCCAATTAGCTTTTAGACTAAACATTTCATCACCAAGTATAAGGTCTAGGTACCAAATCTAAACCTTGCTCCGTCAAGCTTACATTAACCTATTAGCATACCCACCGTAGCTTGGACAATTTTCTTATCTTTGCTTATTTGGTTTGCCGCGAATTTTGATATGTCCTCTGATGAATTGCTTCGTCTCCCTCTATTCCAGATAGTTTTCTCACCATTTTAGAAATTTCAGTGCCATCCACTTTCTTGTGGCCATATCGGCTGTTAATTTGCGTCGCTGCAGGAGAGTTTCGGTCCAATGAACGTCGTTGATGAGCCCTGTCTAGCCATCTCATCCACCTTTTCATTGCTCAAGTGAACGAGTATTTAGGCTACCGTGACCTTGCAACGGTATCCAATATTGTTTAGGGCACGTACGCAATCTTAAAATAATTCACCTTCATGCAATCAAGTGCTTCCTGTGCAGCTAGGCTGTCTGTGATATTGGTATATTCTTTCTTGTCTTCCAATTACTTCATCGCAGTCGTTGATCGTCATCACATCAGTAAATCAGATAGACTGATTTACTGGAATTGCTATCCTTTGTTTTGACCATACAATTCGAGCTCCCACGCGTATCTCTGCCTTGGAGTCGTATGTATACAAAGTTCTCTGTATGGGTTCACCTCCCTTCCAGTCTTCTCCACCTGGTATCGGCTTTTTACTACTTGGTGCTGAAATACTAAGTATGATTTAAGTAGCTTAGTCTAGTCGAAACCACGTGTTGATAAATTAGAAACATGATATTCTTTGGTAATTTTGTGTGACAATTGTAACGATAGATGCGTGAGCAGCCTATTGCTTATATTATTCCAACTAATGTCGCTTCTTCTCCTTTTTTGACGTCCTGTCGGCAAACTACATGAAATGCTCTCTTTCTAGTCCAAAAACTCTTTTTTTTGGAGTTTTTTGTCCCGGATGGCCTCTTTGCCATGCAACCCAATTTGCGTCCCATTTGCATTTTAAGGACTTGAAAACAGCTACATCTAATGGCTGCAACAAGTGTCTGGTGTGAGCAGGAAGTTTTAAAATTCTAATATTGTGTTGTCTAGCCAATGTAGCAATTTTTTCGGTCACATGCGTTGCGTGTCCGTCATAAAGTATCAAAACTGGCCGTTCGTTTACTAAAGATGGAATCAGGCTTTTCTCGAAATAATTTGGGACGATGTCCGAACTCATCCATCCCTTGGGGCTTGCAGCATATGCAGTATCTGAATAACACTCGTTAGAGTCTGGTAACCAATACATTTATTCCTTTAAATATTATTAAAGGTGGTGCTTTAGTGCCAGCAGCATTTGCTGCTGCTAACCAAGTGATATTTTCTTTTTCTCTACCACCTGTTAATCGCGAGGATGGCTTTCCTTTTTTGCCAACAGCTTTGGTCTTTGACGGATCAGTGAAGGTGGAAGTCTCGTCCAAGTTCCAGATTCTATCGGGTTCATCGAATAGGTCTAATTCAGCTAATGTCTTGAATAGCAAATCAAAATATTCATTGATTATGAATGGATCTGTAATTTTCTTCCTGACGTATTCTACCGATTGTGGTTTTTTGATTGAAAGACCATGTCGCTGCATAAAAGCTAGAAACCAATTTGATCCCGGTCTATTGAAACGAAACGGTGTTTCAATTTCATTGACTGTCACTAAATTCTCGATGCAGTCCAAAACTTCTTTTCGGCTCAGACCGAAGCCCCATTTTTCCAATGTGCTAAGGCAATGGCAAAGCTGGTGCTCTGCCACCAGTTTGGCTTTTGACTCTTCGTCTGCCCGTTACGATACAATTTAAAGTACTTTAGGGTATTTTGAATGAACGTGAAGCTTTCCTTATGGTCAAAATGCTTCTTATTATCTGGTCTAAGGCAATATCAATATCATCTTGGAAATAGCCGGTGCCATGAGATGATTTTCTCTTGTAATTCCTCACCATCTCTTCGGTAAGTCTGGAAAAACGAATAAACATTCAAATCGGGAAAGAGCAATCACTTGATTGCACTATTCCACCCACGTGTGATTGCTCTTTCCCTGACTGAAATATCCTCGGGTAAAGTGCATTCACCCACGCTATTTCCTTAAAAATGAATATTACACAACAACTAACTATATACACATTGACTTACCAATGTTTAAAATAGCGTGAGAATATAGAAATCTATGATTCTATATTAGGACTGCTACTTTCCCCACAATCTCCGGGAGCCCGTTACACTAAGGTTAATTCGAAATCAGCTGATGACGTTTGACAGTTGAAGTATCGCCGAAAAATAATTCTGTCAAATTCGAATCCTAGCCACGAGTCAGTGGTTGTAAAACAATAAGTTCTACAGTAAACTTTTAATTTATATTTCATTGTAGCTTCACTAGTTTGAAAAAGCTACTGTGTAGCGAAACGCGTCACTAATTTTAATTTGAACGTCAGTTCAAAATAAATAATGAAGATTTAAACAAATTAATTTGTTTTATTTCATCAGTAGTATGGATCTTCATCAAGTAAAAGCCTCATCTATTCAATAAGTTCTATGCTTTATGAAAACAGAAATTGTCAAAAAGTCGTCCGTTATAGATCGTGATTGCTCTTATCCCGATTTTGCACTTAGCATGTATAGAAAAAAATATATTTTTTAATAAATCTTTACCTAAACGATGACTCGTGCTTTCTTTTGATGTGTTCATGGTTTCTTTCAATCTAAAATCTATTTGTTCTTTCCTCGGCTATTTATAAGCCAAATATCAAACATTGCTTTGAACAATATTAACTTATTTATATTTAAAAACATCTTAAACATAATACCAGACAATTAACACTACCTTATATCCTACCTTATATAGCTTTATTAAGAAGAAGTAGAAATATACATTTCAAATAATTTATTATTATTCACATCTTTGACTGAACTATAACTACTTATCTTTGAAAGGGGTTGATTTTTCGAACGCCACACGTGTTGACTCAATAATTGGTAGTCTGGCATCAAGAAAGAGTGTAGTGTTTTCCTGAAGAAATTTTAAGTATACCCGCATATTTATTAGCAATAAAATAAAAAAATCGAATGGGATACAAAAAGGGCTCAGTTCAAGTTTAAACCGAACGCCCTTTCAACAATTACGTAACCTCAAATACAATATAGAATTATGTTTAGTAAGTAGAAAAAAATAATATTAATACCTTTCAGGGTTTAGCTCAGCAACATAACTTAAAGGGGATATACGATAAGTTTTACGTCAACTATACCTATAATTTGTTTGTGCTTGTCTTAATTTTTTTAAGATGCAAAATTGTGAAATTATGGCATAAAGTAAATATTAACATGTTTTTTGTTGTGTGATATTTCGCTAGGTGGTACAAGTATTAGCACAGTATTTTCAATGAGTTCACAACAAATACAGACAAATCGTATTCGATTGTTGAATATCGTTAAAATAACTGAGCGATCTTGGGAAACATAGTTTTGTTCTATTTATGATATAGTTGATAAAACAAAACAAAAACTTTTTCCACCACAGAAATCGTATTTCATATTTCTTGTATAGGAACGCTAAACACTGAAATTGAGTAAATAAAAGCAAATTGAAAATATCAGATCCGTATTTTCAGCTTTTTGTGCTACATGCCGAAAAAGTACAAACAACAGCGAATAATGACCCAATATGTAATACCACAAAGCATCATCCTGTATAAATTTGGCATAAAGGAATTACTGTTCGTGAGGTGTGATGTGAAATTGTATGTTTGCTATTTTGGTTTGTTCTTTTGTACAGAAGTGCATGAATAACATTGTATAGAAGAGTGTAGATTGCAAATATGCATAAAATGTTGCATGGAACGTGTAGTATTTTCATAAATAGAAAAGGTTCGAGAGCAGAGAAATTCTCGTAGCGGATAGCACTTAAAATTTATGTTTGTTGTGGTTTTCCAGCTGTTGTTTCTTCTTGCGTTGTTCCCAAAAGAATAGCGAAGAGAAAAAGTGGGAACATACCGGAGTGGTAGTTGGGTGTTGGTTGAGCGTGAAAGAGAAGTAACTATAGACCTGCCCGACGACATATTAGATTGTTATATTTTCTTGACCGAGATATTGTTCAGCTTAAAATCTACAGATACCATCAACAATATTTGTTTGTAGGAACGAAAAAAGTTTTCTTCAGATTGTTGAAAGTGTCTGTGAAGATAATTTTAGAATGAACTACATTATGTTGTACGTATTATACAGACCAATACTATGAAAAATACCTGAGTTATGAAAGAAAGGATTGAAAATTCAATTTTAGGCAAACGAAAAGTTATGGAGAAATTAAAACCAATGATTACCTTTGAAACTCATTATCGGTGAGGTTCTAAAGTAACTGATACATCTATTTTCTTCGTAATTATGATGTTAAATGAAAAACCCTGAAACAGGGAAATGTACTCAATCATCGTTCCAAACATGACTTAGACATGGTTGTACATTTAAGCATAGTTAACTTAAAATTTATTCACTATTGGGGAAAAGTGAAATTTTCTGATATACCACACATATGACTTGGAAACTTCGATTCGTGAAGGTTGAGTTTCAGGTCCTAGTCCATGCAGATCTTTTGATGTGAAACAACTTTTTTCCGTCAAATTAATAATAAAAAAAGTTTCCCATAGGCTGCAAACTCAAGTAGACACATTATACATACAGTGAGGTTCTAAAGTAACGGATACACTCATTTTCTACGTAATTGTGAATTCAATTGAGAAATCCTGCAATATCTCTGCACTGAATTGATTAATTTCTCATTTTTTTGTGTTTTTAATCATCAATATCGGTTGGTTCACTCTAGTACATTTTTGATTTCAAATAACCCAACAAAAAATAATCCAGTGGAGGCAGATCACAAAAGTAGGGTGGCTATTTAATTTCACCACGTTTACCGATCCATCATAGCGGGGTCGAGAGTATAAGGGAAAAGTTAACTCAATTCACGTACCTATTAGAACATTTTGAGAAAAATCTAAGTAACTCGCCCCAGTTTTTGTCCCTCAAAAAATATAATCTACTTAAATATTTTGTTATATATCATTTCAACCCAAACGTTTACTTTAATAGGATACAGAGTGTGACCTTCCCTCATCTAGTGCGAATTTTGCGTTATCAAACACCGACAATTTTGCTTGTTGACCATTTCATGTAGAGTAAACGTTGACTTATCGGAAAAACTTTTTGGGAAACATTGGATTCCTTTGGCATCTATTCGTAACCATGTCACAAAATTCCAATCGACGATCAGGATCATCGTCATTTAGTTCCTAAATTTTCTATGGATGATTCTTTTTTTCCAAAATTCTCACCAGCTGCTTCTCTTGTAAGTTTTGGGTTTTCCACAGCATTTAACAATATATCCAATTTCTTCTCGTCATTCAATTTTGATCTCCCATCCTATAACAAATTTCCTGAATTTTTCATAGCAGCAGTCAGAAACCGTTGGAATATGCGCAGAAGATACAATCTGTTATACCCCGTTCCAACAACAATTCTTACTGATAAGATTAGATCATTAGATCAGATTAGTTTGTAGATTTTGCTCTGATCAACAGTCGAGAGAGTGCGCAATAACATGAAACTATGACTTAATCACAGTTTCCTGTAAAATTGTCATATATTAGTGAAGCGTATTAACAATAGATCGAAGATTATAGAATTAATACTATGTAATATAACGCCTTACAAATTTTTGAAAAATATTTTCCAAAAAACAATGACCGTTTAATTAAGAAGCAGCAACTTCTTCTACTTCTCGAGCTATATGCCCCGACAGACATTAAATTACACTCCTAAGCTAAACGGGGCTGGTATATCTGCAAGATATAACCAAAAATTCTGGTTTGTAATTAGAAGGGACAACATCACTTGTAGATCGGTTCCAGCGTATTTGCGCCTCATCAGTACAAAGTAGATATCATCCGACCAAGAGCTCTGATAGCATAATCCTGTACCGAAGACAACGCTGAAATCACATCAATATATCAATCCAAGTAAAGGAAATGCTAAAAATACTTTATTAGAGTTTCCTGTAAAATTGTCATATTTTAGTTAATCATATTACCAATAGATCGAAGATAATAGAATAAATACTATTATAACCATAGAGATCTCTATGATTATAACGCATTACAAAATTTGGAAAAATATTTTTCAAAAAACAATACTTCTCATTAAATATCCTGCATACCACTAAATGCGTTTTTGTTTCATCACCCCCTCCAATCAATATCAATATCTCAGTTCTCTGGGACTCAGAAAGGTTTATTGAATGAAAAATTTAGTGAACTAAATATTATTTAAATATTTCAAACAATTGGAGTGCCGGTAGTATCGAGAAAAAGATACGTTTGGTGCGGAAAATAAAAGTACTCCACTATTGGGTAAAACTTTATACCTCGTATATGACCCAAAAATTACGATACCTGCTGGATGAATTTCAGGTTTGAAACCATGCAAAACTTTTTTTAAATCATAAAATTTTTCCGTGAAATTAATAGTAAGAGTTTCCAATATTCTGCGAACTTATGTGGACACAATGTAGGAAATACATACATTTTCTAGCACAGTTTATTGGTTGAACTTAGTTTTAAATTAAATGTGTTCCTGAAAACCACATGAAGTTAAGGTTGGCATATTTTGCTCACATAAATTTATTTAAGAAATATGTACTTTAATCAGATTATTTTGGTTGCTGTGCTTTTATTTCCAGCCCCGAATTTTCCGTAAATTGCATTAGAAAAAGTACTATGAAAATATTGTTTTCTGGCAAGTTTCCAGAACCTGCTTTAATAAATCCAGTATCTACTGTACACATCGCGAGACGCCAAATACTGAAAATACTTTTAAAAGCAAAGCGAGAGCAAAAGGCACGCCTTTCTTAGGAGCAATACGACGATTAAATTTGAAATGGAATGTGGGCTGCCAGATTTTATGCTTTTCAACCCGCGACTGTGCGGCAAATATTCCTGACACTCATTGACTGGTGAAGCTGAAACCTGCCCAACTTTTTCAAACAGTTTTCAGTTAAAATTGTTTTTATATATAAATCAGTTTAAGAGCACTTTTGGCTAAATATAATAATATAATATAGTTATTTTTGTATCTAGTGCGCGAAATGCTACTTTGGTGATCGAGAATTGAATTTTTTAACGAGGCGAAGCCGACTTAAAAATTATTCAAGACCACCAAAGTAGCATTTGAAGAAACTAGGATAGGTTACAGGGACACCACAGAAAAACCTGTAACACCGATGGGGTTACCTGAAGGGTACGCGGAGTGGCTATCTGATAGAGATGGGGGAGTTGTCAAGATAATTTACGAGATCTTCGACTAGTAAGCGGTTTTTAAGAGGCGAAAAGGAGGGAAGGGGAATTTTCTTGAAAGTGATTGATGTCTTGACCAAGGCATTTGGAGGGTATCTTTTGCATTTATATTTTCGAAGGTTATAGTTCGATTGACGTAACGGGATTGTAGGTCTTTTAGACGAGAAGTGATATGAGAATGTTTGTGTTGTTATAAACCTGGATGCTTGGGGACATAAATGATTTGTATTGGCAGTAGCGGAGTATGGCTCTTCCGCATGATTGAATGTTTTTGAGAGTACCGGGTGTGAGGGTGCAATGGATGGTGGATTTGTAGTCTATAATGGGTCGAATGAAGGTTTTATAAGTGTGGAGAAGAGGGGATGGGTGTGTTCGCCCAAACTCTCCTCCTAACGCCTTGATGAGATTGGCTCTCTCCAGCATTTTGTCCAGAGTCATCTGGACATCTGTTCTCCAGTTGAGGGTGTGAGTGAATCTCACCCCCAAGTAGGTGATTTATTTGCGGATTTCGAGCCAATCCCCCCAGAGCGATAATCGGAAATCTTGAGGTTGAAATTTCCTGTTTGGGTGGCAGAAGACTATTGCCTGGGTTTTTTGGGTGTTGAGGGTTACTCTCCATTGGCTAAACCATTTTGAGTAGGTGTTGAGAAAATTTGAGAATACACAATAGTATATAGCGTATCTGGTTTTTTAAAAAAGTATCTGTAGCATTGTAGGTTTTTATTTTGAGTAAAAGTATAAGAAAAGTCCGATAATTCGATAAAATGCAAATTTACCTATGAATTACTAAATACATATCATACAGGGCGATGTTTTAATATTATTCGAAACAGCTCGTTTCTCTTGAAAATCGGTTTTAAAAATTGAGTAAACCAGTTGTATTATTAAAAATATAACACGAATTAAGATTATTAGTTATTAAAAATTGAACATTTTTGTACAAAAATCAAGATATTTATCTGAATCTATTTTGCTAAGCTTTTTTATGAATGAAATTAACCAATTTTTGAAGACCCTCTATGTTAATGAACAAAATGGAAGTAGGACACATTTTAATTGTCATTTATTATTTCCCATAGGAGCCCCAATACGAGAAAAAAGTATGTACAGTTTAACAGAACTAACCTCCCGTATAAGAAAAATTTGTCATAGCTAGGAATATATACCGTCCGGCTTTTCAGAATGTTTAGTATTTTGGTATGAGAAACATTAAATGATGCAAATATGGATTATAAATAAACAATATTTAATCAATTCTGTATATTAAGAAACATTGGAAGCATACAAATTTAAATTATCATTTAATATATCCTATAGAAGCCCCAATACGAGGTTGAAGTATCTACAGTTTATCATGACTAACCATTTATATAAGAACAATTTGTCATAGCTAGGAATATATACCGGCAGACTTTTTAGTATTTTAAATATTTTGGTATAAAAAATAGTAAAAGAAAGCAAAAATGGATTATAAATAAACAATATAATGTACTAATTCTGTTTACCAAATTTATTTTTTAAGATTAGGCAAATTTAAAACCTACTAAAGCATTTGTATAAAAAAGCTCGACTAGAGAATGACCAAAAAATATTTATCAAAAAAAGTTCTAAGCAAATTTAAAATCTAATAAACAATTGTAAAATACTTCGTTTATATATTGAAAACCAATTGTTTATTGTAATGAAAGTGTTCGTATGTAAATAAAATGAAAACCTGAATTGAATAGATGAGGCTTTTACTTGATGAAGATCCATACTACTGATGAAATAAAATAAATTAATTTGTTTTATTTCATCAGTAAAATGAAAACCTATCGTAAATGAAAGCAATTGGTACACGCAATAGCTTTTTTGGGACACCTTGATTCTATATGTCGAAATCAAAAGTGGAATTCTACATGTAGAAAGCTATAGTACACGGAATCCCAGTCCAGGATATATATGTAGCTATCGAAAAATCAAAAAGTAAAGTTATATATCAGTTATTTGCTGATGTTGACATTCAAAGAACCATCAAAGAACACTGGTTTATTCTTTGATATAACCAGAGAAAAGAAGTTGGGCAGTCATCGGCAGATAATATGTTCATCTATGGAAAGTCTTACCGATTTTGCCTTCTGGTACTATAATGTTAACAATAGCTCTAGTTAGGTACCTCATGGATGCAATTGTGAATTGCCGACTGACTTAGTGCAGAATTATATTCCTCTTCTACACATCTTTGGTAAGAGCCAGTAACATAAAACCGTAGGGTTACCATACCTTTTTTTTCCACCGATATTCCAGCTACTGTTTGGCGATTGTATAAATGCTCACGAAGTATTTCAATATTGTCTCTTGCTAGTTCCTTACCTTCTAACTCTATACAACTCCTTAAATCTAGAATCGGAAAGTTCAAATGGATTATATTCCTGATCAAGGATATATTCGTTGCCCTCCTGCGCCGACGAATATTCTGTATTCTGACAACAGGAAGCATTATTATTATTAGTACTCTCTGTTTGTACACTTTTTAATGGAATGAAAATAAGCAATCAACTGAATCTACCAAATTAAAAAATAAAAAAGAATTTAAAATAACAAGCAAAGGTTAAAGAAAGAGCATCAAGCAGAACGATACTTCTTTCAAATGTCTAAACAGTTGAGTAGTGAGTTGTTCCATTTATTCAAATTGTCATCCCAATAGATACAAAATTACGAGTTAGCCGAATCCTACTCGGAGGAAGTTCATAATTCCATTTTGGATACGGTTCGAGTTATCACACTTATCGAGTGGACTGTTCGCATCGAGTTGCTCGAAAAGAACAGCAACTACCTTATGATGATGCCGAAGCTAACAGTACATCGACGACCAGTAGTAGTTCTCAATTGTCAGAGAGAAAACAGTCAGAAAGGGACGGTTTAATGTATATTGCTGGTTATTTAGCTAAGAAACACAAAGAGAAATATATATATCCCAAAAGCTTAATAAATAGGAGTCTCTATACAATCCGAAGCTGTAGCAAAAAGAATTTGAAAAATTGTAAATTAAAAGTTCTGAATGTACTGCAAATTCTTTCTGTGAAACTGCTGTAATTTTTATTACATTGTTTTTATCTTTTTACGACATTTCGACATCATAAAAAGATAAAAACATTGTAATAAAAACTGTCGTGTCCTAGGAGCTTCACTGAATGAATTCAACTTGTAAGTTCCCTTTATTAACTCTTTTTTATTGTAAAGTTTTGTGTGAGTACCTAAAAAACAAAAGTTGACATAATTTAGTTGTTTGTATTTGCAGTAAGACTCATAGATATTTTAATTGAGTGAATGGTTAGATTGTGAATCTTTATGTTTATCTTTTCATCTAAATGCCTAATAAATGTTTAATCACAATCAAAATTCTTAGAAATAAGTTTGTTTTATTTGCGATAGGTATTTACCAATTTTCTTTGATTCCTTCCAAAATAATAAAATAAAATAAAACATTTAATTGAAATGGGCATTCTGGGTGACGTTACAACCCGCCAAAAATGCGGCACTCTGATTGGTCGAAAATTCCCAGGCAATCTATACATTCTCTTAACTTGGTGTACTATCGTATGATTTGCAGTTTCTGACAAATACACAAACTCTTGCGACAGTTTTCAAACCGTTTGCATTTAACGTTACTAACAGTCACCAAACTGTCACGAATCGTTGTTGGAAAGCGGAAATGCAACTGCGCATGTTCATAACAGTCACTGATAGTTTAGAACCCATTCTGAGACAAAAGTTACCCAAGTGTCAAAAAGAACTGTTCAAATAAGTTTAACCTCCAATATTGTTCGTTTAAGTCTGAACTGGATTAACCTCTTTAGAATCGATGGTGCATACCAGTCCAAAATTATAAACGAATTGAGTGCACAAACGAGTTTAAGTGTGAACGTTGCATACGACCATTACCGGCTAAACGTTTTATTAAGCCACATGTAAATCGAAATTCAAATGATAACCGTCAAGTCAGTAACTGTGAACGTTATTATTATTATTATTACATGATAAGGGCAGAGAATCAAGTCCTGCTTTGCCTATAATATTTTACAGAATATAAATAAAACAATAAATGACACTAAGCCTAAAAAACTAAAGATCGAAAATATAGGAGTCTATTTAATTTTTAAAACTATTAACATTTTCTGAATTAATTATTTGCTGAGGAAGACCATTTCAAATATAAAAAATTATGTTACTCATAAATTTTTGCCTATAACGAGTTTTAAAATGCTCTTTCTTCAGCTTCAAGGAATGCCCTCGGAGACGGTCGTCTAAATGAAAGGGGAAAGCTGCTGAAGCTGAATTTAAAAATTCGAAAGGAAAGAATAAGGTCACCTCGGAGACGTCTTTCTTCGAATGTTGCGCGACTTTGCACTTTTTCCAGTATTTCTCGATCTCGAACTAAATCTGGATACCACGAAGGCCCGGCGTATTCAAGTATGGGTCGGACATAGCACTTGTAAAGTTTGAATTTCGAAAGAAGCTTTAGAGAAAGTTTTTTGTATTAGGAACAGTTTAGAGTTTACAAATATGATCACTTCACGTAAGTTTCGAGTTTACTAATAAACCAAGGTCGGTCTGTGATGAGACTGTGCTTAATGTCTGTCCACTGATTGAATACGGATTTTGCGGGTTACTGTTTCCGACGTGTAACACGACACACTTATCAATGACAGACAGTATCGAAGATCACTGGAATATGCGATGGAAAGTAAGGGTCCAAGAACGGAACCTTGTGGAATACCGCTAGTTACGGATCTTTCCTCGGAGAATTTTTGTCCACCTCTGACTTCGAATAACCGGTTTGCTAGAAAGGCTGAAAACCATTTGTTAAGAGTGCCTCTTATGCCCAGATGATCGAGCTTTAGTAGAAGTCTACGTTTTGGCACTCTGTGAATTGCTTTAGAAAAGTCAAGGTAAATTATGTCTAAAGGATGTCTGTCATCGAGTTCTTTGAACCAATAGTTGGTACAGTGTAGTAAATTGGTTAAAGTTGATCGACCCTTCATGAAACCATGTTGGAAGTTTGGGATTAAATTTTCCTGCAACAAAAAGTCGACCATTTGGTCGGCAACAATGGATTCCATTACTTTGGAGATAATGGGTAAGAGGCTTATCGGACGGTAATTGTTAGGATCCAATTTAATGCTAATTTCCAGGTTGGTGGAATACAGCCTTCCGAAAAAGAGGAGTTCATGATTTTGGACAGCGTATATGATAGTGTGTGAGCACATTTTTTAAGGAAAAATGCAGGTAATCCATCTAGACCTGGGGAGGAATCGGTTTTAAGATGTAACCGGCGATCTAGAATTTGGTTTTGAGGAAAGGTGATATTGTGAAGTGATGCTTCGATACGAGGTCCTAACAAGGCTGCATGGTAGCGCATCATCAGGAGGTTCGTTTGTAAAAAGGTTAGCGAAAGACAAAACAAGAATTCCAGGTGTTTCGTAATCAGATCATAGGCTTCTATCCGTTAGTACTCAAAAATTCAAATAATCATTGTCATCAACCTATGCTTTGCACACAAAAAAGCTACTGACTTTTTCGACGTTATCAAATTCCTTTCAGGTAAGGCAAGATTGAGTAAATACAGTAGATATTAGCATGTCTATGCAAAACTGGTGTAGTGGGAACAGGTTCGACGACTGTGATAGAAATAGAGATAGAGACTTACGCCAGATCATTTTGGCGGACGTCGTCATACTAAAATACCAAAACAAATAGACTTGATAGAAAATTTTTCGATCAAGTCATCAAAATCTTCAGTGCTTAAAACACAGAAGAAGTTAGTGGAGTTAACCGAACAACTTTCCAATGGAACTCAGAGCACATACGAGTAAGGGAGTACGGGCCGTGGACTACCCAAAAAAAAAGGAACAACATTATTTACATGAACACCCCCAAACGCATACTTGAAAGCCCATCCTTGACAACCAAAAAACTCACAATTCTTCAATTGAACCGCTAGAAATTATTGATTTTTGAAGAGAAAGATCAGTAGAGTTTTTTCATAAAATTTTGTTTTACAAAATATTTTGGACCTGAGAACACCTTTTTCTCAAACACTGATAAAACATCAATAAGATTGTGTCTATGTGAAAAGAGATTGTTCGAAGAAAATCGTTATTAAATTTGGACATATTTGCAATTAAGATGTGTGAGATGTCTGTGGAACACTCAGTATTATAGCCTTCCAAGCCAAGCGTGATATTTTGAGATACACTAATTTATGCTAAGTTCTTAAAATAAATTTTAGGTAAAAACTATTTTCAGTTAATCTGCATATAAATTGACGAATATCTTCTATGGATCGAAAACTTATACGACTGCTGTTGTGTCTTCATTCATCCACAAAACCACAGAAATGGAATAGAATATCCTCTATAAGAAACCGTATTAGAATTTGGTTTTCTTTTTTTCTCAACCCAAATGTCTCCTCTCAATTTTAAGGAATATCAATAGTTTTCCATTGTTGATTTAAGCTTTCACAGATTTTATAAAGTGATTGCGCTCTGGGTTTATTTATAATAAATCACATTATTGAATTTTAACTGAAGAAAAATATTAATTTTAAATTTGATTGAGCAATAATATTGAAAAAAATGGGATGTAAATTATTGTCTGGTGCATCAAAAATGGAAACATACAAATATACAAAAACTTTCTGAAGTTTTTTAAAGCTTCAGCCTCTCGTTTTTTATCTGCCTTACATGACCAAACTCGCGAAACTGCTTCTCTATTTCACTAATTGTTCCTTGGGATATAGGCGGTGAATCAGGAAATCAGGAAATTTCTCATGAAATAGGCGAGTTACCTCCTGTTGTGTTCGAGTTTTATCTCCGTAACCAATCATTTGTAAAACTGTTATTTTTTGCATTACCGCTAATCTAACCATTTTCCAGAATTGAAGTTAACGAATTTCAAACTAAAATTATAAAACTGACAACTTAAATGACAACTAATGTATAATTACAAAACATTTTGCTATCACATTTTAAACCAACTAACGTTGCCACGGAATCTTAATTTTCAATGGATACGATCAAAAAAGCACATTGCTATGGTTTCTGCTTTCTTTTTTATTATCAAGACCTAAACGGGAAATAAGTTTCGGGTATATTGTAATAAGTTTTGAGTATATTATAGCGAATTTCGGTAACCATATGATTTTATTTTATTGTAATAAACTTGAAAACGATAACATTTTTGATTAGAGAATGAAGAGTCCTTTCAAACGATATATCAGAAGCCTATAACTCCCGTTTAAAAAATTGGGGGTTGTATCTGTCATTCGAAGAGGGTTGAAGGTAGGGATAGCATTTTCACGTTGAAAAATTTCAATTTATAATTTTAATTTGATGTGTTTCGTGATTTTTTATAAATATGTATCATAACCCGAATAATTAATTCATGCTGTTTGACTTTTATACACTGTAGATTTTCTGTAGTAATTAAAAATGATCCAGATACATTTTCATCATTTTAACACTTCATGAACCTAAAATCATTCAAATGTATGCAATTTACAATGTAGTCAACACTGCGCTGCTCCAGTCATCTGTTTAGGGTATTAAATTTCATTTCACATACTTACCGCATTCTCCGCATGCGATATGTTTTGTTTTATTACGTGACAACTACTATTGTCAACAAAATTAGTTTCAGAACGGCATGAAGTCAGTGTTTCTCGAACACAAAAATTGTCGGAATACCCTACATATATTCAAAGACTCACGTCCATGGTTTTTCTCCAGAATGTAAGTGTTTATATAGCTAGAACGTGAGACTTTGCATACATTGGATATTTTTCAATTCAAAAATATTTCGACTAAACGTTTGGATAGATCGATTTCTATTCGCAATAGTACATCGCTTGATAAAATTAGAACTAGTGGTGATATGTACTATAGACATTTTTCAAAATAAAAGATACTTTTCCAAATGATACTTATGAAAACTCAAATCAAATGTAACGGTTTTAAAGGAGGAGTCCTATCACCTTTGCTGTGTGACCTTGTCCTAGACGAACCCCTGGAGAAATTGAACAGGAAGGGGATATATAGGAGATATATTTAACGATAACCGCATTCACAGTCTGGAGCTGAAGCTAGCTGGTAGTAAGTCATAATATGCATTCTAAAGAAACAATTTAGCTTGTAAACGAGCTCCACAAACCGATAAGGAAAAAAATCCCTCGGAAACGCACTACTATTAAGGGCCTTGACCACTTTTGGCATATGGATCTCGCGGAGATGAGAAATTTTGCTCCACAAAATAGGAATCATAAAATAATACTAGTAGTGTGTATAATTTTATCCCACAAGTAGAAACTATTTAGATAAATAACAAACACAGTACATTGGCGTCAGAAGTGGGAGAATACAAATGAATAATAAGGTAAAAATGGCTAAGAGACTCAGTGAGCTGAAAGTGACGGAACTAAAAGCAGAATTGGAAAATCGCAAGTTGGAAACGTCCGGATAGAAGAGTGAGTTAGTCGAAAGATTGAAAATAGCACTGGAAATTGACGGCTTGGATGCGGAAACATTTTTATTCAGCGACGAGGCTTCCACCTTAAGTTACGCTATGGACGAGAAGATTTTTACTATAAAGAACGATATTTCTGCTAACATTTGTACTATGAAAATGATATTTCTGCTAATATGAAGAACGAGATTTCTGATATGAAAAACGATATTTCTGCTAATATGGACGAGAAGATTTCTACTATGAAGATATTGGAAGTTTGGCCCGAGTCAAGGCCCCAACATTCGACGGAAAAATGTCGTGGACCAACTATGTTAAACAGTTTGAAGCAGCTGCTAGAGCGAATAATTGGTCCGATAAGGAGAAGGCAGTGAACTTAACCATAACGCTTCGGGGAGACGCCTTAGGTGTGCTTCAGACGATACCCCTTGAAGAAACGGAGAAGAGGTTGGACATGCGATATGGTCACGAACATCTAGAATACTTTTACCAATCTCAGCTGAAGAACCGAAGACAGAAACGTGACGAAACTCTTGAAGAGTATGAAGTGGATATCGCCCGACTAGTTCGATTTGCTTATCCATCAGCACCGGAGAACATGATGGAATGTCTCCAGGCCTTTATTGATGGCTTGCGTGACCCTAATATGCAGAGGACGCTTCGTCTAGCCCATCCCAAAACGTTGGTCGATGCATTAACTACTGCTCATGAATATGAAGAAGCCACGGAGGCTTCGGGGTATAACAAAGTTAGGACCATTCAAGAAGAAGGTGACGAAGATAGATTTGTCCAGATCGTCAACTTGATAAGAAACAGTTAGTCATCCCGAGAACGAGAGTAGCTGAGGAAGTTACATGAAGGTCCATCAGGAGGTCATCTGGGAGTGAATAAAACCCTTCAGCGAGTCCGTATACGATTTGAGAAATTTCATTCTCGATAACTGTATTTTGCTCACAAAATAATTTTATTCAGCTGAAACACCTTAATTGAAATAACGCATTTCCTTAGGTAATATAATCATTGATCGGCAAAATATTCCAACTGCTGCTAAACTGATTGACCACAAATTCACTTTGAATTAATTCAAATAAATTGCAGCTACTCGTTCTAAATCCTTCAAAAGTTTCGTGGATAGTGAAAGAATTTGTTTGCTTATGCAAAGTAAATAGTTTCATGCGGAATGGGAAATGAAATGAGATTTAAGTACACTGCGAAAAGTTAGTTACGAAGTGTGTCAAACTTTAAATGTAATCAATGTGGATGTATGAGTTAGCTGGATTCGAGTATGCTTGATATACCGCAACAAATGCGAACTTATACTGCATTTCATTACTTTGACTAACTTCTAGTGTCTTACATAAATACAAATACATTATATTTATTCTATAAATGGATTTTCCATTTGCCAGGAACAGAAATGGTTAGTTCAAGATACTGGAAATAAATAAACGGGAGTCAGATTATTTTCTACTACAGTAAGGTTCGCTCACTTTTTTGTTAAGTTTCATCGATGAAAATTCAATATTCTCATAGTATTATAATCCACTAGGAATATGATCCAGTGAAGTGCACGTTCCAGGAATGATTTTTTAAGTTCAGGATTTTTTGCTATTTAAAAAGTTGTGTTGATAAAACGCGATTGCTGTTATTTATTGTGAGATATTTTGGTTGAAAATATTGTGGTAGTCAATTAATTTTTTTTTGTATATTCAACAGAGAGAGTCACAATTTCTGCTATATCTAACTTTTTTTATGAACATCAGGAAACAATTGCCTCAGCTGTGCGTTCGTCAATTCCTCCTTCATGTTCAGTCAGTTTGCTGTTGCTCTTTGATGTGTGTTCGTCGAGATTATAGGTCATTTGAAAGTACCGTTATTAATTTGCTTGTGAGGTACAGTCAGGAAACATACAAATATGAAACAAAAAAATATATGCGAGCAAATGTCTACTCGTTCCAGCGTTGTTTCTTGGTATGCAAAACATGCGACGAAGCATTGGCGTTGGCACATCGAAAGGTTTTGCTGAAATTTCCTTGCCTCAAAAAGACTGGCACAGATAAAACATGACATTTGTACAATCGTCTGTGTGCAAATATAAAGCAAGATTTTAAAAACGCTGGCTGAAATTCTTGCCCATGCTTGCCATAGCCGTTTTTAAGATAACTACAACCTTGGTAATATAACATTCGAAAAGTCCATCTACTCCAAAACCCTAATAAAATTTTAAAATCTCGACTACTTTGGAGATTCGATAATACCATAAGAAATCTCGAGATGGAAGATTCTAGTATTGCAAGAAAAAGTGACCTTCATGAAAAAAGAGATTCTCCACCTCTGTAATGTTAAGTTCAAGTCAACCAACTCATTATTTTTGTCTTTGAATATATGGCAAACAAATTTGCGTCGGTTACATATTGCGCTCTTAAAGCTCCTATTTATTAACTTCTGCTTTCAGTCTTCTCCATAGAAACTTCTAATTAGGAAGTGGTCTTGTAACAAAATATCTAGAACATTAGTGTCTCTTCAGTAATGTATTGCCTTTTTCGAGCTGGTTGGACATTCTAGACAGGAAACTGAAGGAAGTTAAGAAGCTATGTTTTTTATTGTTTTTGTCGTTTCACTACTTCCTGTTTGTTATCACCATCACAGAGGCGCCGAAGAAATCTATTTAAGAAATGAACATAACTATGGCCTCAATAATATATTTTAACAAAAAAAATTAGTTTCAAAAGTTAAGGATATATTAGAAATGTGTTATCAAATTCAAACATTATTTATTTTATAAGAAAAAATATCTTGATGCCGTTAACGGTGCCAAAAAAGCACTCCTCAAATATTGAAAAACATTTGCTAAGAGTATTTATTAGCATTGAAAAAATTTACTACAGGGTAATCCAGAAAATACTTCTTAATCTAAACGAACGCCAAATTAAAACAAAAGTTTTCATCTCTTTTTTCATATGAAAAATAATGTTGCGAATAGGCAATACCGAAGATTTGTCAGCCTTGATTTGTTTTTCCAGGGTTACGAGCATGTCGCTTTAAGAGTCAGTAATTGAAATGTGTATTGAAGTGCATCAGATTTGGGAAAGAAATCTTAGATCGTCCTATATTATCCTACATCATAACTACATGATTTGTAATAACAACCCTAATCCAGCAGATTTAGGAAAATTAAATTTATCATTCACATCTTCCTCCAAAATCATCCCATTTTAACCCAATCGATCACGCCGGGGATATGCTGAAAAGAGCTGTATTATCCACCTTCAACAGTATATTAACTGAGAAATGCCTTATCTTTGGGATCAACTACCACAGGACATTTGCAGTCCTAGTGTGCCTAGAAGTGTGCATAGTGTAATGAATGATAATGGATTCCTCGCAGTGTATTAAATTTACTTAATATATAATTAAGTTAAATTAATTGATTTGTTTGTTATTTTGATTCGTTGTTTTTATAAAATCCATGCAAAAATTGACGGTAAGCTTGTTTTTTGCACATTACCCTTAATAAAATGTACCAGGATGTTTTTGGCCCTCCCTTAGACACGTATAACTTTTCATCAACGAACTTCCTCGTTTTTTGCATATTTATATACAGGGTGAGTTACGAGGAACTGTACAAACTTCTACCATAAGTAGAGTCACGAAAGGGGATTATCAAATGACCATTAAAAAATGTGTTTTCTTGTTTTGATTATCAATATACAGGGTGAATTATGGATTTTCACCAAAACAATTTTTTTAATGATGAAGTCGATTTTTCTCATTTTTTGGTGAAAGTGTGTATTGGTGTCTGGCAACTAACTGACATATTCAAAATTAAAAAATCCAGGACCGTCTTCGTGAAAATTTGTGAGACTGATTCATATGCAACACTTCACCTTGTATATGTATTTTCTAAAATCTGATATTATTTTTTCAGAGGGCATAAATAGCCAGCTAGCCCTGGGTATTTAATTTTTTTGTTACACTTACCTGACATTTCCAAATAAAGATTCATTTTAGAGTCAAATTGAAAATTGGCAATAATGAAATATGTTACTGTATAATAATGTTCAAAAAAGAAATCTTTGAAATAAACAGAAACAAGACTCACTGTGCTCCAGTGTGGTAAATACCATAATTTGAATTGATTTTCAGGGCCGGATTTAAAAATCTGGCATATCTGGTTTATCTCAATAATTCACCCTGTATGTAACTTTTTCCACCCGAAATAGACAGAAAACAGATAAAAATGTTTGTAATAACCCAGTTTTCTTATTTGTTTTAGGAAAAATCATGTCTAATTATTTTAATCGGTATAAAAAAAAAGGATGATTCTTTTTATTCGGCGCATACAAATTTCACTTGAATTTAGAGGACTCTTTTGAATCATTAGGTAGGTAATTTTTGAAATGCCTTCTCAGGCACCGTTAGCGGCGTTAACAATATCAAGATATTTTGTTGTTTAAGAAATTGGTACAGACTGAATTTGCTAATGTAATATATGTGTCGTCGATGGATACTTGGTTAGATTATAGGTGTGATGGTTAGATGTATATGTGTGTCACATGGAGGATCATTTCAAGAGAATGAAACAACTACTTCTGGCACTGGGATATGTTTGTTTATTCACTAAATACATTAAACTACTTACTAAACTAAAGCTATGCATAAGTACCTAGCCGTATAGCATACTTATGCGTAATGGTTACTGATTACTACTAGCTGACTATTCACCTATATAGAATAGTCTTTCTTCCAGTATTCTACATCGACTTCTCCTATGATAAATACTAAATGTATACTTATATAATCCAGTCAAGTTCGAGTAAACCAAATAAACATATAATTGTTTAGCTTTGCTTCACGCTTGAACTTGACAATAACCTTCTTAATTTATATTTATATGATAATGAAATGTGTGAACGTTTTGTTGAAATGAGATCAAGGGAATTTAATTCTTATTTTAAATATTTATTATTATATTATTATATTGGGCCAAAAGGCATCACACTAACACATTTAGAATATTCCTCTCTTTTTGTCGTGTGTTTATTTTATTCAAATGGATTTGTTTTATTCCAATGAATATAATGAATAGTTGAGTAGTAATCATCATTTACTGATAAATCTCATCTGTTTTCCATCTTGACAAGTATTAGTTATTCAATAAACAAATGTATTAAAACGATCGAGATATTTAAATGTTTGTGATTGTTGATACACGTGTTAGTTAGTAGTTAGTTTTCCGTTTATTTTACGGAATGACCGACTGAAAAGTAGTACATTCTAACTCAATTTTACATGTTTTAGTGTATGTTTGGTTGCCAATATTAAAACCGTTTATCAATGGAAAATCATTCATTGATAGGGGTCATTATTAGATGATCTTGTGTTTTTAATAATGTGATAGGACGACGGAAATAGTTCAACCAACAAGAGCTATAAAACTTTTTCGACGACTGTACAAGCTGAAACTAGAAGTATTCTATACTAGAAGTCAGTTTTAGGTCTTTTTCTCAAATATTAATGTATGTTTGGTTGCCTATACCACAATCGTTTAATAATAGAGAATCGTCTTATAGTAGGGGTCATTATTGAATGATTCTGTGTATATTAATATAGCTCAAAAACGCATACATATAGTATTTGCTCACACCGTAACCTTTAAACAACAAAATATGTCGGTATTTTCAAAATGTAGCAGGAGAATTTTAGTGTCGATATCTATGTTTACTGTAGTCGTTTAAAACTAAAATTATTTTTCTGAAAATACGTGAACTAAGTACACTGTGACAGTTATTCTCCGATATTCCCCCTGGCCACTTCTACCAAAAATTGTTTTTTCCAAAGTTATAAGATGGATAGTTTTTAATATATAGACGAGAGATCGAATTATGCGTCCACTCAGTACATATTAAAAAAAGCACAAAGAACTGTTATTATTCTGTTCTGGATATATTTAACTGACTAAATAAATTTCATTTATTATTGAGTACATGAAATACCATAATTATAATTGTGCAATTAATTTAATGAAATTTCATAAAGTTTTAATTTTCTACTTTAATAGATATGATTGAAATAACAACTTTGAATGTGCATAACTGTGCATGACGCTGAATTACTAGATTAAATTTAGTTAATTTTCAAATCCTTTGTGTGGTATGGAATTAATACAGTGAATTAAAAAATAGTGTAAAAAGGTTTTGATTAATATTGGATTGGAGAATAGAGTGGCCACTTAAGTTTTCTTTAGGAATTTATTTTAAAAACCAGGAAAATCCAAGAACAAACGTCAATAATTGTTGAAGAAGGATTCAGGGAATGAAATGAAACCAAAGGTGTACAATTTAACCAAAAAAATGGACCTCTTCAAGCTCTTAAAAAACTGATAGATTCTCAAAGTACATGAAAAAAAAATAGTCGCTAATAATTGTAGATTTCTTCAATGTAATAGGTAGTAGTAGTATCTTCTAATGTAAGAAGGGAGTGTAATGTAATACTATCATACAAAAGTGTCTAGCAAATTAGATATTTCAACTTTCATTTATATTGTAAGAAGAATTGATAGTTTGGATTTATTGAGAGCAGGTGGAAATTGAAAGTTTGAGTGCGATTCAGCGGCTTGTGTGAAAGAAGTTTAGTTACAGAATCAAAAAGTCAAACTCTACAAAATGAGGCCAAGCACTGGTGTCTTGGCCGGAATAAAAATTCAAAATCATCTTCCATGTGGGTATAATTCTATGGGTATGCATTTTTTTTTGTATGTTACAAATTAATGCATGGTAACATTAAATGTTGCAGATGCGAAGTATGTGGGTAGGTATTTCTTAAACTCAAGCATCACATTTAATTTGGTACCATCGCTCTCAGTGTATTAGCGGTTTTTTTCCGCTCGCGAAACTGCTTTTTTCATTTTACTAATTGTCCCATTTTCTTTTGCAAGTGAAGAACAAGCAATTATTGTGTTCACTTCCATCAATGGGCTGAAACTTCAGACTCATCCACAACTTAGATGTCTGGTAAATTCAAACGGGTGTTGGTAATTTCGCCAAAAAAGGTAATAAACTCATTTTATTATAGGTAATTTTGCCAAGAAACCTTTTCAGGTATAAAATTCAACTTGTAATCTGGCCAAAACTCACCCTTCTCGAATTATTCATTCAGTGTTACTTTGCTATTGGCATTTGAAGTTGCAGTTTCTCAATTTACGCGGCCATTTTTTGAACATTCTATACCTTCTTCAATCATTTTCCTTGCCCATTTCGATGAATTAACCAATGATCAGTTTACCTGGAACGTAATAATAATCGCATTAAACCATGACATTAACAACCCCAAATATACCTGAAAAGTGTTTAGGCGAAATTACATCTATGATAACTTCAAGACATATTTGCAAGTATAAATATTAATGGGATCGATTGATAACCAACCTTCAATATAAGCTTTATTTTGGTCCCAAAATCCACATTTTTCAAGAAATTCTTAGACGTTTAGTCGTTGTTCAATTTGTATGTCTACTGTAATGACCATTGAATATTTGTTTTTGTTGATTTTACTGATTTTAAGTTATATTTTGTCGATTTTATTTGTAATTAGTTATTTATTATGGTACAAGTTCGTTGTTTTCAGTTGTTTATCGTAAGTTATGTTGTATCTAGTATCTTTATTCAGATATTTATGAATTTTCAATTTTCTTCATTCTGGTTATTTTCAATAGGTTTTTGGTCAATTTTGGTTAAATTGCAACATTTTAAATCGGTTTCTGGTTATTTTTGATTACATTTGATTATTTTTAATGGTTTCGTTGGTTTTAGTTAAATATTCCATGGTTATTTAAAGGGTGCTAGTTGATTTTAGTCAATTTAAATATAATTTCTAGAAGATTCAATTGAATTTCATAGTATTAATGGAATTTGATGATTTTCAATGAGTTTTTGTTTAAAAGTATTTGGAATATTTTTAGTCCTTTTTGTTTTTTTTAGTTATATATCTTGGTTATTTATGGAACTCCGTAAATTTGCAGATTCTTGGTCAATTTCAGTTGAATTTTAAAGATTTTAATGGGTTTTAGGAAAATTTAAATATTTTTAATGGGTTTTTGGTTTATTCTAATTATAAATGATTATTTTCAATGGCTTTTCGTTAGTTTTAATTATTTTTTGTAGTTACTTACGAGATTTTGTGAATTTCCGTTATTTTCAATAGGTTTTTGGTTGAATTGCATTGTTTTGAATGAGTTTGTTTAAATAACGTAATTGATTTTAAAATAGTATTTCGTGGAATTTAATGATTTTTAATAGGTGTTTTTGCTAATTTGGATATATTTGATTCATTTCACGTTGGTTTTAGTTATACTTCATAATCATTTTGAATGGGCTTGTGTTTGTTGTTTTCAACGGATTTTCGGTGATTTTAGTTGAATTTCCTAGATGAATGAATATTTTTAATATGCTTTTCTTGGTTTTAGTTGAATATTTATGGGATTTCGATAATTTTCGTAATTTTGAACAGGTTTTTAGTTGATTTCACATAAATTTCATATATTTCAATAGGTTTTCGGGGATATTTATTATTTTTATTCGGTTTTTGGTTACCTATATTTTTAATGAAATTGTAATTTTATTTTTTCTTCAGATTTTTGGTTGATTTTGATAATATTTAATGAGTCTCCGTTAATTTCAGTTGCTTTATATTAAGTTTATTTGGATAAGCATTTTGACAATTTTCATATTTTTCGTTATTTCTGTCTATAACAATTTTCAATTAATTTTTCCTAGATTTTTCTAGTTAAATTGAGTTGCTCTCTATAGCTTTTCATCAGCTATTGTTAGTTACTTATGTACTTGGCTTTTGTTGCTCACTCTCTTTTTAGTAATTTTCAATCAGTTTTAATCAATTTCAGTTAATTTTATATAAAGGATTAAGAAAAACGGTTTTGGGTGGTCTGGTCTTATTGTAAGTAGGTACTTTTTTATTTTTATTGTGACATTTTGAACTAAATGAGTACCCATTTAATATGCCTAATACTGATTAAATGAGAATACCGTCCTGAATTATTCTATCTGGAATAATACTAGGTAACAAAAACCTTTTCGTGATTCCGCCACATAATCAAAACAAGTTACTCTAACGGTTTTTACACTTAATACCTATTTGTTGTTTTTTCGGAGTGTAAGGATGAAGCGGAAAACCAGCACTAAGCCGTTTATGGCAGACCCAATATATGTGCGAAGGATTTTCTGTTTTAATCCTAAAATTAAAGGAATTTAAATCATCCAGGCACAATGGTACAATATCTTTTATAGCACCCTTGAGATACTTTCAAGTGAACATTTCAAATAAGAAATATCCCATTACTGTTATAAATTACTAAGTTGTCTGGAAAGTGAATTAAAGATCTTATTAACGTTTTCTACTTGCTATACCCGCCTCTGGGAATTTTCAATCTGAAAAACTATGTTAGACTTTCTGAGAAGGATATTGAACGTAAATCGGTCTTCCTGTCCTGAAAGTAATTTCTAAACGAAATGATGCAGCCAACAGGACAAAAAATTTAATTACGAAGTAATTTGGATTCAACTCACTTCACTTTTTCAACGCCGTGCACTTACTCTTATTTTCTAGAGCGATTATAATTTGTGTTGGAGTGTTAAGTCTTTTAATTGCGTTAGTTATTAAAAATTGATGTTGAGTAATAGGAATGGAGTAAATAAGTGGTAAATTGAGTGAACACAGATTTTTTTCTCAAGTATTTTAAAATATAACAATTGTCACTTTATTGGTATGAGAAAATCTAGAAAGCAAGTTTTCATCTTAGGACGACAATAATTAGTATATTAAGAAGTATGGAGACCGTTTGATAGTATTCGAATCAAAATATCGGTATGAAAACACATTTTTTTCACTACTAGCCTCTAAACCTAACTTTATTGACTTTTGTTGAGGTAGAAAAGTTGTTCATTATTAACCAAGGTAGAAAAATACAGAGCCTACTTGATTAGAACTAAATCTCAATCCATTTGACAAAATGTGAGGTTAACTGATGCAAATACAAAATGAAAATATTATAAACTGACGTTTGTGTTCTACATTTGACAGAAGCATGAATGATTTGATTTTTATTAGTATTAAAAACTAATATTTAAAAAAATAAAATCACAGTATTGATAAGTGAAAAAAATACTATATGAGCCATGGTAGAAAAGTGTATTATTGTCTCGGATCCATTAAAGACCGAGAAGCGAAGCTTTAATGGACCTCGACAATAATACCTCACTTTTCTACCTTGGCGCATAATTACTATTATATTGCGGGTTTTGAAGGGGTAAAATAATAAAGGGTGGTACTTTACCCAAACTAAATATCTATTGAATTATTTAACAAAGTAAAAGTGAAAAGTACTTTATTGCTTAGCGTCTATTATTGTTCTAACCGCGCCCTGTCATCTGTCACAATTCACTCTTCGAGGTAGGTGGTCTCGTTGGTGAGAAATAACAGCCAACAATGGCTGGTGGTGGCCTTGTTCTAGGTGAGGGCGTTACAATTATGGAATTTTCAAGAAGTGGCGTGAAGATAAAAGTGTGGACATTAATGAGAAACGTTTATTAGCATATTTTGTTCAAAGAAGAAATGCTCAACTGAAGCTTATGGGCTGAATATTCCATAATAAAATCAATAACCTTTCTGCATGATGGTATAGATATATCTAAATTTTTCACTTTAATCGCCTATCTTAAACGAAAAAATGTTGTGTAGTGCCATTCGTATAATTAGGTAGGTCATCTACGAAATAGCTTGATTATCACTTTTATAATATTGGATAAATAAGTTTATCAACAATGATATACAAGTGTTAGTAAGCATAAATATATAGTTTTGATTAGGACGACACACGACTGAACATTTTGAAAATATAATTATAACTTGAACTCTACTGGGGTCAGTTGGGCTGACTGAAGTCTAAGTAGATGAAGCTGAAGCTCAACTTGACTTTTACTCACCTCGTTATTACCGAACTTACAGTTGGTTGTAGACTTAAAGAGGACTCTTACACGCAAAGATATATTGTGTCAAGATTTCTGACTGATGCACTAGATGAGGGATTCCTAATTTACATCTATCTCAAACGAAGAAATGTTGTGTAGTGCCCCTCGTATAATTTAGTAGGTCATCTACGAAATAGCTTGATTATCACTTTTATAATATTGGATATAGCAAGCACCAAACGTGATGGCGAGCCATCGCGCATGTATAGACTCTCCCAACTAAATTACTATTGGATTACGCTAAGCCCATTGCCTGTCATTGGAGGACAACTAATGATACGCCTCTGTACAGAGCATTTATATGTCTTGCAAGAGCAGTACTGGTAGGTAGCATTGAAAATGAGTTTGTGCGCATGGGGGCGGGCTCGCCATCACTTTTGGCGCTTACTGTAGATATGTATATCAACAATGATATAAAAGTGTTGGTAAGCATAAATATATAGTTTTGATTAGGGCGACACATGACTAAACATTTTAGAAATAACTATAATTATAACTTTAACTCTACTGAGGTCAGTTGGGCTGTCTGAAGTGTAAATAGATGAAGCTGAAGCTTAACTTGTGTTTTACTCTTCTCGTTATTACAGTATTCGCCAGCTAACTTGATGTCCCAGAAATTACCAACTAAGAGAGACAGAGTAATAGTGCCCTGCCTACTCGTCTGCTATTGGTGGTAAAACGCCAATTGCATCAAGATTTTTAGTAGCGTATCGTCACACAGTTATTGTTTCTGCTTCGTACAATGAAGTGTTTGTAAAAATGTTAGCCGTTAATGAAGAAAATTGTAAATGTACTGAAGGACAAACTTTTTGATAGAGAACTTCAAACAGATATGTTTTATGTCGTCAACCCTCTTGTGATTAGTCTAGATGAAAGTGATTCCAGTAGCGGCAGTGAGTCAGATTCTTCGTAAAGATAAAAAGTTGTGTTAATTTGTAACAAGCGTATCCTCATAACTTGCACGCCACTGTTTACAGTTATCGGATGGGCGGCGTCAATAGCTCCCTAGAAAGCATTTAGGACATCAAGTTAGCTGGCGAATACTGTACCGAAGTTTACAGTTGGTTATAGCCTTGAAGAGGCCAGGACTCTTATACGCAAGGATATATTATTATGGTAAAATTTCTGACTTGTGCACTAGATGAGGGATTCTTAATTTACAAGGTACATTCACATTGATTAGATCACCATTATTTTTAGGTAGCAATGATATTAGGAATATCCGGTGCCTGCAGAAGGGAAGAGTTTTACAACATTACTATAAATGACATCCAAGACCAAGAAGGGTTAATCATTGTGAAATCATAATTTAACAAGCTGTACTATTAATTTTATTAATAATAAATCATTTGTAGATTATCCGTAGATATTATTATTATTAAATAATTATTATTGAAATTTTTGATTAAACTCAATTACTGTCTTAGAAACGGGCATGGTAAACAGTCGAAAACAACCGATCACGCAAAAATATTTTACCAGTCTACCATTCCCAAGGTATTCCAAAATAATTAAGAATGATTGGTTTTTTTTTATCGAAAACATGTCGTAGAGTAACAATATCTACGATTTAATGAATGGAACAAAGATTGTATAAGTAAAATAGTGATAATGTTAGATTTTCAGAGGAGGATATTTAACGTGAATCGGTCTTACTATCCCGGAAGTAATTTCTTAGCGAAATGATGCATCCAGCGAGACAAAAAATTTAATTACTAAGTAATTTGAATTCAACTCACATTTTTTACGAAGTGCACTTATTCTTATTTTGTAGAACGATTCAAATTTGTTCTAGAGTCTTGAGTCTTTTAATTACCTCAGTTATTTTAAAATAATTTTAAGTAATTGCAATCGAGTAAATGAGAAGTAAATTCAGTTGATACAGGTTTTTCTACAAGTATTTTAAAAGACAACAATTTGTCACTCGATTGGTGTTGATAAATCTAGAAAGCAAGTTTTCAGATTTTTGTCATAACTGATACACAAGAAAAACGCAAGGGTCTTTTGTGCAAATTATGTACAATTTATGTGCACAAATCACGATTTACGTGCACTCATATTTTTGTTTTCATTGGAAGTTGTATTACGCGAGCATTTTTTTTCAAATTATCATCCGATGTTAATGAAACCATTGTTGTTATTTTGTCTAATCACGATTTTTCGTTGTTTGATGGTGGAGTGGCTATAAGAGTGTCGAGTGTTATCCTCCGCATAACCAAGTGGTGCCGTTCACAATTGTACTGAGTACAGTACAAAATTGGTTTGTTCAGTACGCAAGTACCACCACATTTCAAAAATTCCTCTTTTTCGGCAGCACGAAATTCGATAATCGAAATTATTTAGAAATGGTTATTTTTTATTGATTTTATTAGATAATTATGATTATATCAAGCTACGTCGTCAAAAAAAGCACTCTTACTTCAATGATGCCGAACGGCATGATTTTATATGTGGATCTGTTACATATACAGATACATTCAAACACAAACGGAACATAGAGATTAAATGTATTGTCCGATTCAAATAGTCCACCAACAAAACATTTCTATAAGTTCACTTTAATGAATATCAGGTATTGATCTGGACAGCTGGATTCAGACCAATGTAAGAAACCTCGCCCATTCTCCTTCCAACATTTGTTAGTTATGTGCGAGCTGCAATTTAGTATTGAATAATTATTTGATGGGGGTAGTAATCGTCGCTACATATCGAAACAATATGATTACGTTTTATGTTGTTAAAATCGAAAATTAATTGTTAAATTCTCTTTAACAATTAATGTTTCGAGTTAAGATAATATGTTTTGATTTCTTTTGGCAATAACGGCTTTCAAAATAAAAATGAATTCGTAAATAAAACAAAATAAAATTCTTTAAATTGTACTCTACCTACTGACTGTTGTTTACTGACTGTCTAAGGCTAATTAAGGACCGCCCACAGTTGAGAATACGGAGTGGTGGGAATTGTACGATATGTTATAGGTGTCCAAATAAACGATTGTAATAATCGTGTTTTTAATCTGTTGAAGCTGGATGTTGGTCGACTAGTTCAAAAGCAGTTCTGATACAATGCTTAAAATCCCTATGTTCCGTTTGTGTTTGAATGTATCTGTACATCAATAATATTCTCTTTATTATTTCTTTCGCTAAACATATCCTACAATAAAGTTAGACAAAAAAACAATTATGTACATCAATCAAGAGATAATTTTAGCGAATTTAGTTTTCTACAATCACAAAGTATTTGAAGGAAATTGAGTGGCTGCTTTTTTTCAGGCCTGGTTTTTCCCACAGGATGCACTAGACATGCTTCTAGATTCAACAGAATCTGACAATATGCCCGTCGATATTTATGTGGAGCCACCAGTAACTGCAGTTTTGTCTGACGAAGAAAGCGGAAATGAAGATGACGGTGATATACGTCATTTAACGGGTAATCAGCTGTTAGCACCTGCAGAATTAGTTATCAGAGGTACCCGGATTGAAAACAATTCAACGCAAGATGTTGATACTGAATCAGAAGTGATAAATGAAGATCCTACTGACGATAAGTTACAAATTTGATGTAAAGATAGGCTAAAAGAAATCTTCGTGCAGATTTTATGCAAGGAGATTTTAATAAAGATGAAGAACAGTTTCCAGTTGCTGATTATTCCAAATTTGAAGGTTCCGCTGTTGATGTTTTTGAGCAGTTTTTTACAAAAGAAGTGTGGAGATTGATAGCAAACGAAACAAACGAATACATTCAATTTAAAAATGCTATACTGAGAATCCTAATATAACTGAAGAGGAAATCAAATGTTTCGTTGGTATTTTAAGTGTTAGTGGATTAAACGTTGTTCCATCAAATATATTTACCACTATTCTGCAATATATGCATTGTGCCGACAATACTAAATTGGATAATACTGATAAAGTCAGTAAGTTGAGAGAGATTTTGAATCTTGTGAAAGATAATTGCTTGAAAAACTTCGTCTCAACATCCTAACATCGATGATGATGAAAGTATGATCAGGTATTTGGGCAGACATCCAAAGTGCAGAAAAATTGCACATAATTTGCACAAAATAACAGCAATGGTTTCATTGGAATCGAATGATAATAAAAAAAGTTGTTCTAGCTTTAGTTCATGGTACCACCACTTTTAATGAAAACGAAAATATTAGTTTCCAAAAATCGTTTTTTGTGCACATAATTTGCACAAAATAACAGCAATGGTTTCATTGGAATCTGATGATAATGAAAAAGATGTTGTGCTAGCTTTAGCTTAAGGTATCACAACGGTTAATAAAAATGAACATATAAGTGAACAAAAATCGTGATTTGTTCACATAAATTGCACAAAATAACAGCAATGGTTTCATTGAAATCGGATGATAATTAAAAAAAAGTTGTGCAACTGTAGTTCTTGTTACCACCACTTTTAATAAAAACGAAAATATGATTTCCCAAAAATCGTTTTTTGTTCACATAATTTGCACAAAATAACAGCAATGGTTTCATTGGAATCTGAAGATAATGAAAAAGAAGTTGTGCTAGCTTTAGCTTAAGGTATCACAACTGTTAATAAAAATGAACATATGAGTGAACAAAAATCGTGATTTGTTCACATAAATTGCACATAATTTGCACAAAATAACAAAAATGGTTTAATTGAAATCGGATGATAATTAAAAAAAAAGTTGTGCAGCTTTAGTTCTTGTTACCACCACTTTTAATAAAAACGGAAATATGATTTCCCAAAATAACAGCAATGGTTTCATTGGAATCTGAAGATAATGAAAAAGAAGTTGTGCTAGCTTTAGCTTAAGGTATCACAACTGTTAATAAAAATGAACATATAAGTGAACAAAAATCGTGATTTGTTCACATAAATTGCACATAATTTGCACAAAATAACAAAAATGGTTTAATTGAAATCGGATGATAATTAAAAAACAGTTGTGCAACTTTAGTTCTTGTTACCACCACTTTTAATAAAAACGAAAATATGATTTCCCAAAATAACAGCAATGGTTTCATTGGAATCTGAAGATAATGAAAAAGAAATTGTGCTAGCTTTAGCTTACGGTATCACAACTGTTAATAAAAATGAACATATAAGTGAACAATAATCGTGATTTGTTCACATAAATTGCACAAAATAACAGCAATGGTTTCATTGAAATCGGATGATTATAGAAAAAAAGTTGTGCTAGCTTTAGTTTGAGGTATCACAACTGTTAATAAAAATGAACATATAAGTGAACAAAAATCGTGATTTGTCCACATAAATTGCTCATAATTCACACAAAATAACAGTAATGGTCTGAATGAAATCGGATGATAATTTAAAAAAAGTTGTGCCAACTTTAGTTTGAGGTAGTACAACTTTTAACAAGAACAAAAAATATGAGTGCACAAAAATCGTTTTTTGTTCACATAATTTGCACAAAATAACAAAAATGGTTTAATTGATATCGGATGATAATTAAAAAAAAAGTTGTGCAACTTTAGTTCTTGTTACCACCACTTTTAATAAAAACGAAAATATGATTTCCCAAAAATCGTTTTTTGTTCACATAATTTGCACAAAATAACAGCAATGGTTTCATTGGAATCTGATGATAATGAAAAAGAAGTTGTGCTAGCTTTAGCCTAAGGTATCACAACTGTTAATAAAAATGAACATATACGTGAACAAAAATCGAGATTTGTTCACATAAACTGCACAAAATAACAGCAATAGTTTCATTGAAATCGGATGATAATAGAAAAAAAGTTGTGCTTTCTTTAGTATGAGGTATCACAACTGTTAATGAAAAATAAACATATAAGTTCACAAAAATTGCACATAATTTGCACAAAATAACAGTAATGGTCTGAATGAAATCGGACGATAATTCAAAAAAAGTTGTGCTAGCTTTAGTTTGAGGTAGTACAACTTTGAACAAGAATGAAAATATGAGTGCACAAAAATCGTGATTTGTGCACAAAAATTGCAAGTAATTTGCACAAAATAACAACAATGGTTTCATTTATATCGGTTGATAATTAAAAAAAAAGTTGTGCTAGCTTTAGTTCTTGGTACCACCACTTTTAATAAATACGAAAATATGAGTGCCTAAAAATCGTTTTTTGTTCACATAATTTGCACAAAATAACAGTAATGGTCCGAATGAAATCGGATGATAATTTAAAAAAAGTTGTGCTAGCTTTAGCTTGAAGTAGTACAACTTTCAACAAGATTGAAAATATGAGTGCACAAAAATCGTGATTTGCGCACAAAAATTGCACAGAATTTGCACAAAATAACAAAAATGGTTTAATTGAAATCGGATGATAATTTAAAAAAAAGTTGTGCTAGCTGCAGTTCATGGTACCACCACTTTTGATAAAAACGAAAATATGAGTGCCCAAAAATCGTTTATTGTTCACATAATTTGCACAAAATAACAGCAATGGTTTCATTGAATTCTGATGATAATGAAAAAAAAATTGTGCTAGCTTTAGCTTAAGGTATTACAACTGTTAATAAAAATGAACATATAAGTGAACAAAAATCGTGATTTGTTCACATAAATTGCACAGAATTTTTGATACCTTTTGAATTGATTGTGCTTAAATGGTTGTGCTAGCTTTGTCAATCTCGGTTACAGAGATTACTGGTGATCCCAGGACTGCGAGATAATTGTATTTCAAAAATAATGAACAGAAACAGATTGTATTGTTGCACGTACATTTGAATTATAATTCTGTTCAGCCAAATAGAAAAACAGCAAATAAAGGTAAACTAATAAATACGCCATATTTTAAAACAGCTACTGGAATCTTTGAATCAGTACTACAAGGCTGGAAAGCATAAGAAGTCTTATGAAAGTATGATTCGCTTCATGGAACGTTCGGCTCTAAGACCTTATATGCCCAAAAACCCCTTCAAAAGGGGCTACAAACTTTGGGTACATCTAATGCAATTGCTGGTTTTGTTTATGATGTTTAAATATATACTGGAAATATAAATAGGGAAATATAGAGACTAGTTCAGGTAAACATGTTGTGAAAGATGTCACACAAAGTTTTGTTGGTCAAGGACAATTATTTTCCATCGGTTGCGCTTATGAGCTGTTTGTTAGAAAATAATTGTTACGTATGCGGCACTGTAAAAGCTGATGATGCTAATTCACTGCAAGATATTATACAGGAACAAAAGAGAAAAACCGAAGAGAGTCAGATTGGGATTTGGCTTCCAATTAAGTGAGCTCCACTAGGAGGACAGTTAAGAAAAGGTTCTTGAGCAACTGTAGCTGCACCAATTTTTAGAAGAGATTAAAACGAATATATGGGTGACGTATATAAATCAGACATGTGGAAAACTCTATACGAAAAGGTGGTACAGCATTTTCTCTCATTCCCCAGTTACATGTTCAGATCTTATTTTTGAATCTAGAATTCCAGGACTTGCATTACCTTTGAAAGATTTTAGACTAAAACAGGAGTGAGAGCATGCAATGAATAACTTCAAAAAGCATGTACCTATCGAAATAAGATACGATAGAACGGGTCATTTCCCCTTTTCATGGAACATTAAGAAGATGTGGTTCATGCACTACAAATTCAACAGTTTATCGGACTCGCAGGTATTGAAAAACATGCAATATTAGTCTCTGTTTGCCCGAAAATGAAAATTGTTTCTAATGAATGAATTCCACACCGTTCAGTAAATTATCTATTAAACTTATCAAAAAGTAGACAATTTTAAATACCTGGGGATCAATATTAACAACAAAACTGATAGAAGTATTGAAGTGACGCAAAGAATACAAGCAGGAAACAGAGCTTTTTGGAAATACCAACAAATCTTAAAGGATAAACATCTTAGCAGAAAAACTAAACTAAACCTTCACAAAGCAGCTATTAGACCAGTAGTGACCTATGGGGCAGAAATCATGTGCCTAACCAAAAGGAACGAAGAGCAGCTAAGAATTTACGGAGCAAAAATTATTAGGAGAATAATGGGACCAAAAAAGATTACAGATGGAGAATATCGACAATTAACGAATTTGGAGCTCAAAAACATACTAACCGGAGAAGATATAATCACATTCATAAAATCACACCGGCTCAGATGATACGGGCACATCCAAAGAAGAGACCCAGAAAACGTATTAAATAAAGTTACAAACTGGGCCCCTACAATAGACCGTCCAAGAGGAAGACCAAAACTCAGATGGCTAGAGCAGGTATACGAAGATGTGAAAAGACTAAACCTCAATGACCAGACTATTAAGGACAGAGTGCTGTGGAACAAAACAATAAATAGCGCGAAGAGACTTAACTTATTTTAACGGAACAACACATTTTATATCCAGTATGCTAATCAATGCGGAGTGATTCACCGCAAACATAGAATCTAAGAGCCTCAAGTTGACATGAAGCAGGCCTTTTCCAATATTCTTGGAATCCCATACAACCCATACCACCCATACAACCATATATTGTTTTTATGTGGGAGAGAAGTTAATGAATAGCACAGTACAAAGCCTACAATATTTTGAACTATTCTATTACATATAGAAATTATTTCAACAGATAAAGCCAGGCGTAATTAGCCTGGGACACCCTGTATATCTATGAAACCGGATTTGAAATCAGTTTTTCCTTGCTTTATGGGCTGAACACTGATTGTGATTCAAATTTGATGCTTGAATGTTCGCTTGAAGTACTTACCTCAGAATTTTTATGATCGGTTAGTGAGTGAGTGTATCAGTGATAAAATTGAGCAACTTTTACTAAAACAACAAATTTAAATCAAATGTTATTTGGTAATATACCTAGTCACATCATAACCTATTGGTAACTGAAAATTCAAACTTTCATCTTTATCTACAACAAAGTTTAGGAAAGTAGGAAAATTCTTGAATGACGATACGTTACTACTTTGCTCCCAGAGTATTGTAATAGGTAGTTAATTATTTAAGTTAGAATTCATACTTATTGTTGAATTATAGGTTATTAACTTTAGTATCGAAGTATTTAATTATATTTATGAAATATATCGACCTAGCAGTTTGGTTATAAATTGTTAATCGATATAAGTAACAATTGCTAGATAAGCAGACACGCGCTGTATTGAAAGAATGTGTAGATTGGTAATGGGTTTTGTCAAGGAGTTCAAATGAAACATTTGTCAAAGAAAAATGTGTTTTATTTAAGGAACGTCAATCCTAATTAAAATGGAACCTAAACCGAATAATTTAACATTATTGGATTATAATTAAACCGCTACATAAAGCCCGATCTGTTGTTTCCAAACAGTAACCAATTATACATTGTAAAAATAGCGAAAGTTCGAGAACAAAAATAATTCAATTATTCCAAAAGTCAAAATGAAATAATCCAAAATTAAAGGCAAATTTTCTCTTGAACCGATTCAAATAATACTCATGAATTGAGCAAATTAGGTCTGGTAACACAGAATCCTTCTTATAATCTATCCTTAAGACCACATTTCAAGGGATTTGCACAAGTGAAAAAATAAATTGAAAATTTTGCTTCCAAAATGTGAGGATTGAGAGATATTGTAGTGAGCGATCAATCATTCGAAAAAAATATGATATCGATATTATCTAAAGCTGTTTTCCATTTTTGATATTTCGCTGACTATTATATTCGCCAGTTTGAAAGCAACAATATGCGAACGTTGGCGGTGATTGTTAAACGACATGTGAAGTAATTATAGCCATTTCAAAAGTGACAAATTGAATTACTATCTTGTTAGGATATTTTTCAAAAAATTAATTATATTTGACATTGTATTAAAAGTTCCGTGTTGCAGTTTAGTTGATTTTAGCTGGGAACGTTAATCCAATTTTATTTTACAAAATTTAATTCAACGGTCTTTGTCGATGCTCATTCCGAAGTAATGGAAGTGAATCTAGTCAACGATAAAATTAGATTCGACTTTAGGAAAATTAATAAATACTGCTTTACTTCAAAGGAATATTCAACTTCAATCAAAAATAATTTCTATTCAAAAGAGTAATAACTTAAGAAAGTGTTTTTCGCATTCCGCAGTTCAATTAAAATGCTTTTAAAATTAATTTCAGTTGTCAATGTGGGTAATTTATCACGAAAAACAATGCAGATGGAACGATTTTCTAATAAATAATGTTGATCTCAGTTTCTCATGTGTAAATAACCTAATGATGTACTTTCAACTTAAAAATTTATTAACATATTTCTTGAATTACTGTACCATACCAAAAGATTTGCTGAGTTTTCATTTTGTCATATTCGGTGACCATTCATCTCTTCCTCTATTTTTCCACAAAAAAATATCAAGACTCTGTTTCTCTGTAGGCACGAGGCGATGAGAAGTTACCGGCAAGGAATTTCATAAAAGGTTCAATCCCAAGGCTGATTAACTACATAAAAAGAGTTGGACTTTACCATGTAATCTAGATTCAGATGTCCAGAATAGCTCCAAAAAGATAGTAGTGAAATAGGCCAATTAGCCACTCCATGAAATCTTATCTAATCTAGAGTGAAATCAAATTTTCTGCCGTATTAGAAATATTTCCTTGTGGTTATTTCCTGTTTGGAAACGGAGAGGTAGAGCAGAGGTTCAGATTAGCACCATACGTAGTTTCAATTGATAAGAGTGTGAAAAGACTCGAAGTACCACTCCCGAAACCGTCAGAAAAGAAAAGGTTGGATATAAATAATACAAGTTGTACAATAATTATAAAATAGCAAATTTACTTGGAACCTGTATGTAAGAGATGTAAACAAATATGCGGCGTCAACCGGCAGCAAAGAGAAAATCTGGCAACCACACACCAGCACTCGCGAAACGAGGTACGTACATTTGTATAGGAAAAATCTTAATGATAATTAATCACATGTTTATGCAAAGTACAAATATAAGTTAAAGGGGTTTCTAGTCTTTTAGACTTCTAGTCTCAACTTCTTCTCTTCTCAACTTCTAGACTCAACAAGCGACCTCATTTTTTCATCAATGTATAAATTGGTAATTTTTGGTAGGAGTGGTGAATATTAATTTCATCTAGATAAAAACTTTTTGTCTTTAACGTTTCTCGTAACTAAGATAAATTATAGCACCGGATCTCCGGAAAATTCTGAAGTTTAATTAATTAGTTGCTAACTGAGTTACCCTTCAAACTCCTACATTTCTGTTCATATTGTTAGAAATTCAGTACTTTCGCCTGACGTACGGATTCCGAACGAATGCAAACTTTTTCTCTTCTAATTTGAACTAGTTCAAAATTTTTTTTCGAACAGTTTTAATTATAGATAACCTAATTATTCTAATTGATATACTTATTTTTCTTCATATTCAGTGAAAAGATAGGTCTTAAATTAGTGCGGTATAGCTGAGTTAATGAGATATCAAATCATGTGGAATCGCAAGTAACATAATGCAATACATGAGAATGACCCTATGAAACGCTTCCATTATTTCCTGATATGATGACATGATCCGGCGGATATTCCGATTATCAATAACTCACTACGGAACAATATGAGTACAAAGGCCGAAAGATCTTCATACTCTTGGATAGTCAGGCAGTACTGAAATTCTTAGCATGCTCCTAGATCAAATCCAGACTGTCTGGAGCAGCGGTCAGAGTAGTTCCGGGTTCGGCAGATTATTTTATCTACCATACACTGCCGATTAGTCTCGTTCTTGTCTTGTGATCAGAGTGTACCAGTTTGCGACACACATTGCGTTCTATACAATTTAATTCTCCCCTTGGCGATGTGAAACACCTGTTCGTTGTACGCCCAGCTATGTATGCATATATTGGGGTGATATCCACTGAGACCTAAGAGATCTATTGGGCACCTTTTCTTATACTTTGTTCCTGAGAAAAGTCTCAAAGATTAGTAGCTCCTTTAGACCTATTCCTAGAGGAATTCCTAGGTGTTGTGCCCTATGATTCTGAATTGCTATGCAATACGCAAGTATGTGAATGGAGGTTTCTTCTTCCGTACCACAGAACCTACATTGTTCTGGCTTGACTCTGGCTTAGGCATTCATTTGTTTTCAGCTGGTTGTAGATGAAGGTAGATTTTTCCAATGGTCAGATCTTCTATTTTTTCCGGCTTTGCCTATTTTTTTCAATATTATTGTTATGTTTTTGTTATTTATTTAAATACTTTTGGGATAAAATTATACACACTACTATGGCTAATTACTATTTATTTATTTAAAGAAACACACACTGTATTAAACTTGATTTATATACACACTCTACTTAATATCTACTAATTTATTTACACTCGGTATAATAGTTTATTTCAACCACTTGAATATTACACTATTTATCTTCACTATTTAATTCACTGTCCGATTACTATCACTGTTTGTGAACTAACTATTTACTGTCCGTTTCACTAATTGTCCACGCACTCAAGAACCCGCGTATATATAGTCCTTCTCAACTCTGGACAATTCCAGTACCTTCCGCGCTTGTCCTATGCACAAACAAAGTGAACGTTCTCGAAAGGGGCGCAGCTACCAAAATTTACAGTCGAGGGACAGGACCGGCTTTGAGTTGGTGACCTCGAAACATTATATTGCTGCTCGCCTAGTTCATTCAGTTTGTCTAAGCATTTCCCCACCATTTTCGAACTGATTACACAAGAACTCAGTGCTTTAATGGTTGCTGTATACAATATAATACGATATGGAACTGGGCAAACTTTCCTTTGGCGTGAGTGTCCGCTTGAAAGATACTTGGGGTTTTTCCAAAAATTTCGGAGTGTTTAGTTCCTGGCCCGTACACTCCTATACTAGCTCTTTTTATGCTTTTGAGCCGTCTGTATACCATTTAATGGCAAATCCGGTAATGGTGTTTGGATCCCATTTCTTCTTGTTGCCTGATTCCGAATCTAATTTTTTTGAAATTCGCCCAGCTTCACATCACGTCATCGCTACGCATTACTATATTTATTGCTCGCACTAAATATTCTAGTTTCTCAGTGGTGATTTAATAAAAGGGATTCTATCTGTGTGATGTTTTTCCAACTTTCTTGTCAATTGTTTGGATTTATTCAGTTCTTCTTGAGCTGGATTACAAATTGAAAATAATTGAAGAGTAACGTTATTTCAACGAAATGAAATAAGATTGTATTGCTATCAGCTGGCTCTGTCCTAGTTTGGAAATGCAGATATTCCGTAGTTTTATGATGGTATTATGGATGGTGACGGTGATAATAAATCAAATGAAGCCATTCGTTACCACAGTTATAATTATAGTTTTAAGAAATTAGATGGGCATAGTGCAGTCAAATCAGAGTTTTCTTAGACAGTTTTATGAAATATTAGTGAATTTTCAAGCGTTACACATCAATCGGAGGTAATTTTGAACCACTCGGTTAATGAGTTATTGTATAGTGTAATATATTGAAGATAAAAATATTATTTTTTCGACGTATTCTGTTACCAGCTGGATTAACTCTTCCTCAAAAATTCCATATCAGTTAAATTGAAATTTCCCTTGTCCATGAAATTTTTACGTTCCAGAAAATTCACGGATTCGTGCATATGAATGTAATTAAAACTGAATAGTAGGTTATGCAATGAAGCATATGAATAAGAATCAAAATGGCGGTAATATTTGAACATTTGAAAGCACTGAAAATATTTATAATCATGATCAGCAACTAGAATCAATTTATAACAAATTCCTTAACAGACACTTAACACAAATGAAGGTACATCTGGGTTCTTGGTGTCTCGCCATAACAATCCCTTGACTTTAGTAGACTCGACTACTTCTCCTTTTCTAGCTCGCGCACATCTGTAACTCGCTAAGTGAACCAACTTATCACCGACAAACGTAACGGCCGGAAGTATCGCTTAATAGGTGTGAAACTAAAAGAAGTCGGTATTTCCATTAGGGGGCGTCCATAAATTACGTGAGGTGTTCAAAGGGGGGAGGGGGTCAAGTAAAATCTTTCCAAATCTCACTTGGGGGCGAGGGGGGGGTTTTAACAAATATCACGTAATTTTTTTTCAATATAAAACCATGTAAAATTGCTTTAAAGTAAAGTTAAATTGAAGTAAAAAATTTTTCTAGAGTAAAAATATGGCGAAATTCGACACAATAGTGTTTGTCGTATTTGCCCGAACCCCGCCGCGCAGTAGGAATGGAGAACTATCGATGGTTCATCAATAACTATCGATCTTTCTGACTATCGATAGTTTTCGGTACTATATCGATAGTTGTGATGTTTAGGTGAAGAATATAAATATATTTTGAAAGCTGATATGGAGTAAAAATGCGATGAAAAAATGGGACAGAGAGAGAGAGAGAGAGAGACGAGAGAGATGAGATAGAGAAAGAGAAAGAGATAGGAAAGAAAGAGAGAGATGGGGGGGAGAGATAGATGGGAGAGAGAGAAAGAAAAATGAGAGAGAGAGAAAGAAAGATGAGAGAGAGAGGAAAAAAGATGAGAGAGAGATAGATGAGAGAGCGAGAGGGAAGTAAGAGATAGACGAGAGAGAGAGAGAAAGAAAGATGAGAGAGAGAGAGAGAGGAAAAAAGATGGGAGAGAGAGATGAGAGAGCGAGAGGGAAGTAAGAGATAGACGAGAGAGAAAGATAGTGTATTGCTTGTGATTACAATCGTTATTTTAAACTGTCAGAATCTAAGACGGATTCCATAAGGTTCGCAGCACTCGGAATTTTGTAACGCTTTTTTTTATTTCAAAAGCCGCCCATTTTGCTTATAGAACATTTTAAAAGAAAAAAATTCGCTTTTGGAAGAGAAAATTGCTATTAAAAGTACTAAAAATCCGCCATTTTTTTTCTCAACTTTTGACAATTATTGACCATATTTGATCATTTTTCAAAATATTTAACAATCTTTGACAATTATTGACCATTTTTTATAATTATTCACCATTTTTTTAAATATTGAGCATTTTTGACAGTTATTGACCATTCTTGACTATTTTTGACAGTTTTTGAGAATTATTGACCATTTTTGACAATTATTGACCATTTTTCAAAATTTTCAACAATTATTGACCATTTTTTACCATTTTTGACAATTATTGACCATTTTTCAAAATTTTCAACAATTATTGACCATTTTTTTACCATTCTTGACAATTATTGATCATTTTTCAAAATTTTTAACAATTATTGACCATTTTTTCATAATTTTGACTATTATTGACCATTTTTCAAAATTTTTGAAAAACATTGACCATTTTTTTCATAATTTTGACTATTATTGACCATTTTTGACAATTATTGACCATTTTCGACAATTATTGACCATTTTTGACAATTTTTGAAAAACATTGACCATTTTTTTTCATAATTTTGACTATTATTGACCATTTTTGACAATTATTGACCATTTTCGACAATTATTGACCATCTTTTCATAACATGGACTGAATTAGAATAATCTTTTATTAATTTAAATTGAAGTATTTATTATTTAATTTTATCACAGTGATTTTAAACTACGGCAATATTCTCAAATCACAATTGTATACTAGTCTCTGCTAGTCTTAAATTAAAGTAATAAAACAAATTGTTTTATTTTTTTTTTAAATCCAACGGGTTTACAGCCAAAACACATTTAAAAAAATCTCACGGGAGATTTGGAAAGGGAGTAAAGGAGAATCTTACGAAATCTCACCAGGGGGGCGGGGGAGTCGAAAAATCCTAAAAAATGTCTCACGTAATTTATGAACGCCCCCTTACTCGTTTGATTTTTATGTATTTGCTATTCCATCTACCTATTGCTTATTATAAAATGGTAAATAATTGTTAATGATTAAAAACTAGGGAAGAAAATTGTGTCCTTACAGCGTTCGATGCTTCAGCTGTTTTTAAAAATTCAACAAATTTTTATTGTTCATTTATCACGTAACAATAAATTAATGTGGCGTCACTGACAGGAGAATTTCATCAAATTGTAATTTTATTTGTAATCTGGATCAAACCTCCATTTGCTAAAAAAGTGTATTCCTAATGGGATAGAAACCGGAGGAAATGAAACCCCACAATGTTTTTTGTCTCGTGTTCGTCGAGATAACTCATCTTGGGAAACGTTTCATTTTGTCGTCACTTGTCTTTTGCCTTTTTTTTTGGCTTGATTATGTTTCTGAGATTTAAAATACATATTTCAAGATAAATGAAACTGAGCAAGTACATTTTTTTCTTGTTATATTTGTTCACTAATTACTTGAAAATAACATGTTTTGATATCGCCTTCAATTTACCAGTACAGATGTTTTATTATAAATTCAGGAATAATTTTTAAAATAATCAATATTACGATATAACTGTAATAATTGTATCGTTCCACTTTCAAACGTCATTTCAATTTAAACCCGAATTCGGTAGTATGAAACAGAGACGGGTGTTCAACTAAAAATAGATTTTTGCGAATCATTCGCAGATCGTTAATTCTAAGAGAACAAATTACGTCGCACCGTATTAGTGTTGTTTTATTTGTATCCCCATTTAGACAATTCTATTTTAAATATGTCTTAAAATCCGCCTTTCAGATTTTGACGTCACTAGTATAAGTTGAAGTAAGTCACATATTTTGACATGATACAAAATAATCATAAGAGAGGGTAGTTACCAAAATTGAAGAAGAAAAGAAGAAGTTTAGGTTAGAGTGACAGCGAGTTGCATTCGCATTTGGTTTCATCTTGGTTTAAATTTTTGATTAGTTCGAGTTCAAGCTTTATACCTTTTATTAATAAAATGCTCCAAATTTAAATTGAACAAGGTAAACAACAGAGTGATGAAGGAATCCCAATGAAGGAAAAAGAAGAAGAAGCTGAAAGATGGAACAGCAAAGGAAGACTATCGACAACTTCAAATTTAAACCAGTGACGTATCTGTATTATAAGTTGCATAGTTTTAGTAAATTTTTGTTTTAATTTTCTTCTGTTAGTCTAAAGAGTAAATTTAAAATAATGTTATTTTTGAATATCCCATTTGTCACTTATTATTATTACCTAATAAAACATGGGGTCAAAATTTGAAGTTGAACACCCTATTTATTGACTTAGTGTAAAAAATGTGATTGATTGAAGCAGGATATTCAATAAACTATTACGATAAAACTTTCAAGAAAAAAAATATTTTACAGCTTCTTTCTTGGTTTTCAAAAGAATGAACCACATTGATCAATGTGCCGATTATAAAAAAGTATACACTGGTAATGTACATAATTTTTCCGTCGTCAACAGATTATTGAACACTCTATAAAGAAAAATTATTTTCTGGTAACTTCCATCAGAAAATTTTATTGTTTATTGGATATATGAAATTGTAGTGAATTTGACATAAGCAAAATAACAAATGAGCCTACAATATTTTGAGATATCTACATTATGATGACTAGACAAAGTTGAACGCTACATAGAATATATGTAATAGGTAATATACTAACATTTTTATGTACAACAATCAATTGAATCACCCGACAATATACAGTTGACACTATACTACAGTATTCGCCAACTAACTTGATGTCCCAGAAATTACCAACTAAGAGAGACAGAGTAATAATGCTCTGCCTACTCGGCTGCTATTGGTGGTAAAATTTTGACAAACGCCAATTGCATCGAACCTTATCAGGTGTTAAGATTTTCAGTAGCGTAGCGTCACACAGTTATTGTTTCTGCTTTGTACAATAAAGTGTTTGTAAAGATGTCAGCCGTTAATGAAAAAAATCGTAAATGTAATGAAGGACAAACTCGTCAAGTGATATATAGAGTGTTTAATTAATAGCAGAAGCAGAATTTAACAACATCGATGCGAATGAGTGGAGAAAAAGGTGTGATAACAATAGAAGACTCATATTTTGATAGAGAACTTCAAACAGATACGTTTTATGACGTCAATCCTCTTGTGATTACTCTAGATGAAAGTGATTCCAGTAGCGGCAGTGAGTCAGATTCTTCGTAAAGATAAAAACTGTTTATACATATTCTTAGAAATATACCTAGCTCAAATAATTTCTCATTATCTTGTGTTTCTTTTATTCTCATTACTACCTGGAAGAAATTATTTAGTTACTAACAAATTTTAATTATAGTCCGTCCGGAAATATAAGATCCTAACTTCATAATGTTCAATTAGATAATTATCATGTTATTGTAATGAGTACCTTATTGTTAAAATATTATTTATGTACTCAGAATTCAGGTATAAAGCAGATCCGTTTCTATTAAAATCAATATACCAATAATTGTAACAAAGAATTAAATATTATTTATTAGGCTAGGATCATATATTTCCGGACGGACTTTACTTTATTAATGGTACAAGTTGTGTTAATTTGTAACAGAAAGCGTATCCTCAGAACTTGCACGGCACTGTTTACAGTTATCGGATGGGCGGTGTCAATAGCTCCCTGGAAAGTATTTGGGACATCAAGTTAGCTGGCGAATACTGTGGGCATGTATCTATACGTATTGTGGACTGCCTAACGAGGCATAATGACGTCACAACCATATATTGCATTATGATACTAGACTGATATTTACTTTTCAATTGAAGTGATATTCGTAGCTTTCGCATCGGGTAAGCTTTGTTTTATATGTTATTCACTGTGCTGACGTCATAAAAAAGTGTAAAATACGTTTTTAAAACGAGCTTTTCTTCTACCCGTCAAAATACTGGTCTTCGCACTTACGCTTGAAACTGGACGAGTAAAACTGTTTTGAAATATTCCTTTGTGGGCTTTAAACTGTCTTTTGTGGATCTTATCTATGGGTAGCGATATGTTACCAAAAATTTTTTTTCAAAGGAAACTACGGTTGATAGAGGGTAATAAAAAGTATAATTTATTCTGACAAAATGACTTCTTTTTCATACTAAATATTTGGGAAAAATTCATGTGAATGATTGTACCTTATTAGATAACTCGTCTTTTTTAGCGATATTGAAAAATATAGCATTGCTTTTTCGCGAAAACAATGCATAATAGCAAATTTTTTTTGGAAATAACTTTATGGTTTTTGAATTTAATTTTTAAGACTTAAAACTGTTCACCAAATTCAGCCGATGCCCCTTCCACGTTGAAAGCTTGTGAATGCGACACAAAACGCGAGCGAGTTTGTATACAATAAACAATTTATAACCACAACTGCTCTGTTCAAGGACAGGGCAATAAGGCATATTTTAATTTCTCGCCAATTTTCAAACCTCGGACAAACAATAATACACCCTCACCTCACCAACACGCGGCGAAGCAGCGAAATTCCAACGAAGTGGTGCACCGAAATCAAGAAAAACTAAACGGAAAGTGCACGAAAAAGCAACCGACGAACTGCGCAGACTGCCAGCCGCAACAACACAGTACAAAAAACGCACTTTTCATAGCACCGCAGTTTTCAGTGCAAAACACACACTTCGGGTACTTTTTAGTACCTGCAGTATCTACATTATGGAACACAAACAAACAAGCACAATTTCACTATCCTATTCTGGGATGATGATGATGGATGCAGGTTTTCTGTGGTTTTTTCCTGCATCTTAATTTCCGCAACGATCGGAACAGCAATACATTGCGGAAATTAACCGAATGACCATCCTTGGGTGTACAGCCACAGCTGTCCCTACCGCGACCGTAAATTCACTCTCCTATAACAGGGTAGATTCCAATACGTCCATATCTAATGAAGGATAATCTAAAAACAAACAGTAAAATCTTTCTCAAAAAAATCACGGCAGGGTTATACAATGTATTAAGTCTGTGGGTAAAAGTTTTTTTAGATATGCTAAAAAACCTGAATTAATAACGTCATCTTCGAAGGGCGCTAGCTCCCTAAGGAGGAACTTCTGTATTATTAATCAGTTGAATTAATCTCAAAATAGCGTGGTTGTAGAACAAGTAGAAGAGAATTGATGATAGGGGAATCAGCAAACTTGTACTCACAGTGTGAATGAAGAAACTGATAATACAACCGTTGCGCTTTTATTGAGGTACCCTGTATTATACACGTATCTCTCAGATTTTCAATTAAACTGATAGGTTTATGGGTGTGTCCCTTATCGTTTCAAGTGAGTGGCATAATCAAACTGATAGACGCCGACCTGAGATGGTAGATATGCAATTAGTGGTAATATCAATGTTATCGACCCTTCATGTCCAAAAGCACACACTCACCACCCTGATATACTTAACTACCACTAGATAATTATCCACTATAAACTTGAGCAAGGAAATAGTAGTCTGTTTGAATTATAAGTGACACAATAAATTGATTACACGCATTTTGAACTAAAATTAAATTTAGACTACTTATGGTCCGAAAGTAACTGGTGTGCGGTTTAAATAGTGGTTGCTGAAAATCTGGTGAGTTTTGGAACACGGTTTTCTGAAATATGGTTAATGAAATGGCAAACTAGTAACCAGCTTTAGGACCCCGGTTACTTCTGGTTTCGACTGTCATCTGTCATGCATTGTTTATGATTTTCGTTATTTCTTGAATACTCGACCTTCGAAGACAAAAACAAAACTGATTTTTCGCACAAACAGGATTTCTTCCCATGTCATTACCAGGAACCAATTTGTCCCTAATTAACGACATCATGTTATATGGTCAAAAGTTAGTCTAGACATTCGAAAATTCTCTCCAAACTCTCCATCAGTATACTGGTGACAACATTCTGAATTTTCGGCCTTAAAACTAAAGAAAAAAAAAGTAATTATCGAATTAAATGATTATAGCTAAGTAGATTACCCCTTGCAACCCTGTAGTCATCATTTGAAGACTCTTCATCAGAACTTGAAAAAAGAAGTTTCGTGAAACACAAAAGCAGCCCGATTGTACGTTTAAAAGCAACTCAAAAATTCCAAAAAGGAACAAAATACAAAATCCGGGTCCGTTTTGGAAAGGTTACATTTTCGTTTCGTACTTTTACCGGTTTTGTGTCCTGAATACAACTAGATTTTTCAGTTCCATTCTGTCAACCGAAGCGGACCACCTTATAAATTGGTCGCATGAGAAGCAGCATGGCAAATACTCACTTATTTCCAGCTTACTTGATGCATCTGTTGTTCAGGAGTAAATACGTTGTTAGCTTTTTCTACCTTCCAACGTCAGTCACAACAAAATATGTCAATGATTAATGTTGCTTTCAAGTAAAAAGCCGAGTTGTCGACCTAAAAAATGGCTGCTCTCAACTTTTGTAGCCCTGACAGTGCTGCGAACGATTTCGATGAAAAAAAGGTGCTCTATCGTTGTGAGATTATAAAAACAATCAAATTATTACGTTAAATATGGAAATTTGGTGAGTTCTGCTAAAACACTAAGTGAGAACTGTTTAAAGATGTACAATATTTCATATAGCAATATTTTATAGAAATAATTTAATTAAGTGTCTTCTAACCAGATACTGTGGCTGCAAGGTTATTCACATTCACGTAATAACTGCAGATGGAAAACCACCGTATGACAGGAAGAAAGATTCCGAATATACTGCATGGTGTTCCTTGTATAAGTTTCGTCAATTGAAGGAATGGTAGATTGTTGAGAAAAATGTAAGATACCTGAATACAATGAATCCCAACTACGTTAGATAGTGAGATCTTATTTCACTATACTGTATCCATCGAACAAACAGAGCGACCCAAACAACGATAGATGCGTGATCACCATGCGCCTTTGCATCTATTGGCTAAAATAAATATGCCTCCATGCGCTGGCCAATCGGATTTAACTGCAATCGGCCGGCGGAATTCATTGTCCATAGAGAGTTGGAGAGATCACGTGCACTATGCATGATACTGTTTTGGAACACTCCGTTGCTTGGATGGACAGAGTATAGGACCGGAGTGTGTTTGGGAAAAAAAAAGAATGATGAGGTGAAGTTGGCTAGCCCTGAAAATGTGATCAATTTGGTCTATACGATTGACCAATTGGCTGAATTTTGATTTGTTCACGTTTACTTTTGTGTTTCACCGGCAACTCCAACTTTTGATTTTAAAATTATTTAAATTTTTTATTGCTAGTGATATGTGTTTTATTCTAGAGGGCCCGGCAGAAAATGTCCGATCCTCACCTTGTCCTGCCAAAAACATATTATAAGCATCAACAAATGGAAAATTCTAATCGCATATTTTTTTGTACTCTCATAATTTTTGTTGTGCATAATTTGTTAAAGGCATTCAAAATAAGCAACCGATTCGAATTTATTTTATATTCCCTCCGAAATCGCCATGTAACTCTTTGGTAACGTAAATCTTGGCAATTAGCTTGAATAATCCAGCATCTAGTATGCTCTAATTCTCTAATCGCTTCCAGTAATGCGGCCGGTATTTCGTCCACGCCAACCGCTCTTCCTTAGTCCAGATCGTAAATTCCACTCTAAGAGAAATATCTGCCCATTTCTTCTCGTCTACTCATCCCTTTTGCATTTGTTTGATTTTCTCCAATTCCCTACCTCTATCGATCAGAAAAAGATCCGAATTTGCTTTTCATGTATTCACCTCTGATGAAGAATGCAGTGAAAATGCAGTTGAATTTTTCATTTTTCCCTTCTTCTTCCAAAGTAACTCATTTAATAAAATTTACTTAGAATGGAAATTATACATTTACTTTTTGCGAATCCCACTTACTGCAGTCGCCCACTTTTTTGGCTAATAACTACTCTACTTCAATTTATTGTTTTATTTGCACAATTGACCGTTATAAATATTAGTTTGACATTATTGTATAACTTTCGAAATAGTTTTTTTGGAGTTTCAAGTTTCACATTGGCGCAGTTATGAGAATTGCCCATATAGTGAATGGAGAAACCTCAACACAAAATTTGGAGATTCACCCAAGACACTTGAATAAATATTCCAACGTACCGAGATACAGGGTGCTCTACCTATTATAAATACTATAAAATGATTTTAGCCTGTCGTTTTGACACCTTCCAATATTGCTGGTTTATACTGGGCAAATAATTTACACGTGATATTAGGATACTTTATATAGTGGTAAAATACAGTTTTTTCTCCGATTGACATCAGTTTTAGTGACATTTATCGATCATAGAAGACATTAAAAAAATCATTTTTTCTTCTTCTTTTTTTAAATCTCCCAGACTTTACTTCGCAATGGCAATGATAATGTGACTTAAGCAGGCCCATGGAATCAAAGAATCACTTTCACGTCACACATACTGTTGCCAATTGGCCTATAAATAAACGATTCTCGTATCTTTGCAATAGAGTGCATATAATTTTTTAACCCTAATAAAAATCCGTATATATTCGTATATTTTTGCATTATTCATTTATCTTTTACATATACCATAAATCGTATTTCCATTTTTTTTATATTTTGATGAAATTAAAAAAAACGAAAACGATTCGATTTCGAATAATAGTCGCGATATTCGATGGGTGCATGAGACTGAATCGATGAATCGAACACACACATGTACGTATTTACACAACAGACGATCTTGAACTTAGAACTATGTATCAAATTGGGTTCAGAATCGCCTGCATCTATATGTGACACTTATTTTTATTACTTTGGGTTTAGTTTCAGTGTATTTTAATTTTAGTTTGTTATTTTCCCATGGAAATCGGGATTTGTAAATTCATGGCTAGTTATAATTTTATAAAAATAATCTGAAACCATGTGGCTGTTCAGCTGTGACCTATAATTTCAATGAATCGATTCTTAGGGCTCGATTTTATTAGTATTGTATAATTTCGTATCTTTTTGTTTCCCCAATCGTATAATTTCACATTTTGGTGTTGGCAACACTGCACACATACATACATAGGCTAACTTCACTGTGCACAATATTATTGTCGACATTTAACATTTATTATCTTTCG